>CAWUFW010015814.1:0-340644 GCA_963921515.1 Calotriton arnoldi | reverse complement strand
GATCTGCATCCAGAGTGGAGGGAGGAGTTGCACCTGGGTCTGAATAGGGCTGTGCCTGCCTTCCACAATGCTGGCTCCACCTCCTGCCGGGCGGCTGAGCACTCTGCCCCACATTCTGAAAGGAAAGAAGGAGTCAGAAAAACAAAGTGCTCCAGGACTGACCAGAACTGGTTTTGGACTAGGCAGAGGCCTCTCTGCCTCCAGAGAACAAAGAGAATCAGGGTATAAGAGGGGCACCCAGACCCCAGGAAAATTAGATCACTTTTGGGAACAAGAAGAAACCTTTGCTGAGGAGCGGAACCAAGAAGAAACTGAGGAGAGACTATCCCTAAGCCTGAAGTGCTGCTTGGGGATTGGCCTGCAGTGGTTTGCCTGACTGCCAAAGAAAGGAGAAAGGAACTTTTGCTTTGCTGTGACTTTCATCAACTTGTGAAGGATCTCCAAGGGCTTGGAAGAGAGCTTGCCCCCTGACCGAAGTCCCAGGACCATTGGACTTCACCCCCTTTGTGAATTGCTGCTGGAAACTCTGTTTCAGTGGCTGCAGAGGTAGGGAGCTGTGACCGACTCTCACGACCGACTCGGTGTCCTGTAAGCACTGCATCGAAGCACCGTCTCGCCCTGCAATGCACGGCCCTGGTCTCACCGACTCCGTCAACGAGCCGCTGCCTGCACCGCATCGAGGGACAACGCGTCCTGCAACGCTTCGCTACGCCGAATCGAACTGGTCCGACCGACACGGTCACTGCTGCTGAGTTCGAGTCCTGTGACCGCACCGGAGTTGGGCACCGCTCGCACGCTTTGCGACGCACCGCCCGACTCGCACCGCTGTCCGGACTGGATCGACGCCAGCTCCTGAATCCGGCTCCGTCGCCGCACCGCAACCTGCCAGCACCGCATCGAAGCACCGTCTCGCCCTGCAACGCACGGCCCTGGTCTCACCGACTCCGTCTCGACGACGTCAACGAGCCGCTGCCTGCACCGCATCGAGGGACAACGCGTCCTGCAACGCTTCCATTTTTGCATCGCGACCGCGACGAACAGCCATCCGGCTCGCACGCCCGTGCCTGCCGCTTCAAGTAAAGGTACTGTGACCGAGTCTGTCTACGCTGTGTTGGCCCGTCTCGACGCGGTCAGCTGGATTTGTTAGACTCTGTTTGTTCTCGACATCGCCGTAGCCGGAGGAGGCTACCGACTCGCACAGAACCTTGAATTAAGCCTTTTTGATCAGAACTAAGTATTCTTAACAGTATTGTGGATTATTTTTGTCGTTTACGGTCTTGTGATAAATCTATATAAAGTATACCTATTTTTATAAATATATAACCTGTGTGGTGTCCATTTGTAGTGTTGTCACTTGATTACTGTATGTGTTCACAAATGCTTTACACACTGCCTCTGAACTAAGCCTGTCTGCTCGTGCCAAGCTACCAAGAGGGTGAGCAGGGGTTATTTCAGGAGTGTACCTACTTTCCCTGACTAGACTCAAGGGTCCCTATTTGGACAAAGGTACATACCTCTGCCAACTAGAGACCCCCAAATCTAACAAGAACCCATTGTGGGAGACTTGGCTTCCACAGTAGGTTGTTCATTAGCCAGTTTAGATGGCTGCGGGGAGGACTGTGAGTGAACTTTCGATGTGTGCATAAAAATCAGGAAAGTTTTTTGCATCCCAGGTGCTTTGCTGGCAGCAGCAGTGCACACCTCTTTAGCTTTAGCTTTAGCAAGGTTTTAAGTTAATATTTTCAATTTTTTCAGTTGCCGTTTACTTACATAGGTCTCAAATCGTTTTTTTAAGCAATTTGCATTGGAGCTTTGAGCCTCATCAATTATTGGTGCACTCCCTACCACCATTAATGTTCCTGGTTGAACCGAGTTGGTTTCTACTGCATTACTGTGTGCTTCATTTAGTCTGAGAATCTCTTCTTGGTTCATTGCTTCCCATTATTGTCTCCATGTTCCTGGGGGTGATTTTGGGTTAGGTATTATTTGGGGAGAACTAAGCAAACACAAAGAGATGATGGACGGAGTGCTGAAACTTTTCAGACACTCGCCCCCAGTCACAGATCTGGGTTGAATCCATCATCGTTCTTTAGCTCACTTTGCCACCCCAGTTCTTTATTGTATGATGTTATTTTCTGTTCATCTAAACATTCAGCTATTTCTGTGAGGACGTTTTTCTGTATATTCCAGCAAGATCAAGTGATGAGCGGGTAGGAATTCCACAACACCGTTTCAAAGGTCCAGGCTCTTCCGTGATGAGCAGCCATGCTAAAATGTTTCAGCCCTGCTCATAAAGGGCAACGTAATTGCCACAGCTGCGGTGTCTCGTTGTGAGATTGACAAAAGCACAAACAGCTGGATGCTGAGTTAAAGTGGACCTTTGAGGACCCCGTGATGCAGTTCTCTTCTGCAGTAGAGCAATGCGGGCTGCACCTTTGAAATGAGCTGGTGGCCACGTAATAATCTGTGTGGAGCTGCCGACCCCACAAAAAAAGTTAACAAAATTGCTAATAGAAGGAAAACGTTGTCCTATGAGCCCTAGCACTGCACATCGTGGGAATAAATACATTATGCATAGACAAAATGCCATCTCACAGTGAAGTTAGCCAATCAACAACTCATTGCTACCAACGAAACGTCAGTGAGTTCAGCTACATGGTAAGGACCGTGGGAAAATAAGTGGTGGGGCGCAAATCCGTGCCTCAAATTGGATCAAGAGAGCAAAGGGAGAGAACCCAGACTCCTTTATGGATTTTTAGGGGGTCTGCACGGAGAAAACATTGAAAACTGAGACCAAATGCTCGATCATACAGGGTTTAAAAAAAATAAAAAATGGCCTAAAATCCAAAGGGTCTGAGGGGGCACTAACGCAACGTTTTGTAATTTAATTTTTCTTTAAAAAAATATTTTATTCTGATTTTTGATATTTTAAGAGTACAAAAACAGCACATAAATAAAGATAAGGCACAAAATGGACGTGCCAATAGCGTTGATCCTTCTGTTGTAGCCGATATGACCGTGTTTACAATGTACTGCAGAACATTTTGCAATTTGATAATGTGCAGGCAAGTCTTTCCTTGCCCAAGGTTGTTGGGCATTCACATTCCCAAGAAAACATTGGAAGAATTGTGACAAACTGATGCTTATTTTTCAGCACAATTTACTTAAAAAATAGATAAACAGCTTTATGTATTAGAAGTAATTAAAAAAAACTGGGCATGCAATTTCACATTGGCTATAATTTTACAGAAAGTATAGTTCAGCTTTATTAATTTCTACATTTTAATTCCGTTCATTTTTCTACCCTGTGTTTTTTACAGAAATCGCCAGCATGTTATCTGATATACAATCTATTTAAAATGGGCATGATCGAGAATTCAAAAGTAATACATATCTCACAATCACAGAGTGCAGACAGAATAACTAAACATATACGACAACCTCAAACAGTAGAGCAACTGCTGAATTTACAGAGACCTGACATGATCAGACAGCAGGCAGGCTTTACCAAATGTATATGGTCAGACAGAAGTTATGATAATATAATCACAAGTTATGAAGAAATGCGCAGCAGTAAGTGGCCTCCCTATATTTCTGAAAAATATTTTTGAAATGTACAATTGTTGACCCTGAGGATCTGATTACCAGTTTCTGGAAATCCATGTATTTTGCTATCAAATACAGTCTTTTAATTTCAGCTAAATAAGTTCAGTTGTAAAAAGAAAAGCATGTAATTTTCATAGAAAAACACCTTTTTGTCACAAAATATGAGTATTTCATTTTCAGACAATTCACATTTGGATCTCAAATGTCCTCTCGTCCTTTTAATCAAATACTCACATTTATCAGTGACACACGTGAGTGGATTCTCCCTCATATGATCATATACTTTCACATATGACAGGGATTTCCATCAACACCACAATGTGCAGGGAAAGCCAGAATTATGCAAAGAATGCCCTTATTATAATGTGTACAAAAATGCCAGCAATTGCCAAAATCATGTCAAGATTGCCCACATTATGTCACATATACACCATTAGACTTTGCCACCATTAAGCCACGAATAGCCTAGTTGAGACAAGAATGCCCAAAGATATCAAGTGATTTTCCAGGATTCCACATTTGTCATACCTAATCATTCAGACACAAGGAGAAGACTAGGGGTGCACATTGTTTGCTTGAAGAACAAGGTGGTGGTGGCAGACGGAATTGGGGAAGATGGTGCACACTATGGAGGGGAGGTCACTTCATCCACAATGGGAATCCACACCCCTCAATAATTACTGGTCTACTATGAATAGAGCCAGTGCAGGTTTCCCACACCTGGCAACTTTCAGTCTGTTGTATGGTTCCCACATTTATTTAATTCACCAACAGCACTTGTTCCATTCTTATTATTTTTGCCTCTTCAAGTCGTTTTATTTACTTTCTCCTGTGTCATTAACTCTGGCAATTCACTCTCAATGTGTGCTTCCTGCTGCAGGTTGCTCACCATTTCTTCTGGGACCAAGAGAGGTTCCTGGTTCTCCAGGGGATTTGTTGCAGCAGTTCCTTTGAAGGAATAGGTTGTAACTCGAGTGAGCCCATAAAAAATACAGGGAAAAAATCTCCAAATTCCAAGATGTAGGAAATTGGGTTACTGGTTTACTGGTTTACTAGTGTGTGAGCTCTGGTCAAGCAGCAACCACAATCCTTGTTAGGGTAAGGCACAAGCAACCCCAAATTAACCTGCGCTCAACCTCCTGGTAGCTTGGGACAGAGCAGTCTGGCTTATCTTAGTGGCAATGTGTAAAGTATTTGTGCAATACTTCAAATATTAAAACAGTGAAAACACCAAACAAAAAGTATCCCACAGCAGATTAGACAAAATAGAGCTTAATTTAATAAATAAAACAAGACCAAAACAACAAAAATCCAATCAGTAGAACTGGAGTTATGAATTTTTAAAGAGTAAACTGTAAAATAGCGTCTAAAAGCATAAAGCTCCAACTGTGGCTATCTGGTCGCGCTGCACCGGGTCAGCGTCAAAAGTTCAAGCCAACCACGATGGAGCGCAGGTCAGATACAGTCCCAGATTAGTCCCACTGAAGGTTTACTTTCTCCAGTTTTGTGCCAAAAGTCCTGATTGCGCTGGAGAGAGTCACGAGGAGTAAGGAGAGCGTGGCAGGCGGTGTGGTAAGAAGAGCAGGCCGGAGGTCGCAGATGGGCAGGCTGGAGCTTCGTGCTGGCAGTTTCTCGTGAGCTGTCGATACTGCTGTGTGAAGAGATGGGCTGATGGCGGGTCATGCTGGATTTCAGTGCGAGCATCGTGGTTCTGGTGCAAACGGTCCCATTTGCAGTCACAAAGAGCCCAAAAGCTTGATTTCAAGAGCTCGGGATCCACACCAAGTTTTCAGGACCTGAGAGGAACCACTTGGAGGTCAAGAAATTGGTAAAGATGGGTCAAGGAGCTGTTGGGGAGCCTTTTATGTCCCTGAGGCTCAGATCAAGAGGCCAACAGACTAGCCCTTTGAGCCACTCTGGGGTCCTGGGTTCAAGATGAAGTTGCAGATCCAGTTCTTCCCCAGACGAGAGGATAGGAGGCAGCAGGTCAGCACAGGTCAGCAGTAGTTCCTTCTGAGCAGCAGTGCGCAGAGTGGCAGTTCTTGTAGCAGCACAGCAGTTTTTCTTCCTGGCAGAGGATCCACAGGTCCAGAAGTATACTGAAGAGTTGGTGTCTGAGGTCCAGTATTTATACACAGTTGTGCCTTTGAAGTGGGAAGAAACTTGTTGAGGCATGACTTTGAAGTGCACAGATGCCCTGCCTCCCTCTCCTTGGCTCCAGATGAACTACAAGGGGTATGCAGCCCTTTGTGTGGAGCCAGGACACAGCCTATTCAAGTGCAAGTGGGCTGGGCCCAGCTACTCCCTCCCATCCTGCCAGTGATGGTCCATCCAATCACATCTAAGCTCCCAATTGTGTGTGGCTGTCTAGGAGGAATACACAAAGCCCAACTGTCAGCTACACCCAGTCATGTGACCTAGAGACAGGCTGCAGGCACAAAACGGCCAAGGCAAGTACATACCAATTTTCTAAAAGTAGCATTGTCAGAATTACAATTTAAAATCCAACTTCACCATAAGTTAGGATTTCAAATTGTGATTCCAGAGACACCAAACATGAACTAGTTACCTTTTTAAATTGGAAAATTGCACTTATAAAATGCAATAAGGTAACTCCAATGTTATCCTATGCGAGAGGTAGGCCTTGTAGTAGTGACAAATGAATGTAAGAGTTTTTCACTACCAGGACATGTAAAACTTAAAAGTACATGTCCTACTCTTTAAATACAATGCACCCTGCCCTCTGCACTGGCCAGGGCATACCCTATGGGTGACTTATAGGTTTTAAAAAGGAAGGTTTGGGCCTGGCAAAAGGTTTATTTGCCAGGTCGACATGACAGTGTAAACCTACACACACAGGCTGCAATGGTAAGTCTGAGACATGTTTAAAATGCTACTTACGTGGTTGGCACAATCAGTGCTGCTGGCCCACTAGTAGCATTTAATTTACAGGCCATGGGGCTCAGTTAGTACAGTTTTACTAGGGACTTACAGGTAAATTAGATATGCCAATTAGATATGCCAATCTAATATGTTTTTAAGAAGAGAGCACTGTTATGTTCCATATAGGTACCCTAATATAGACTCAGGTAGTCACCTATATTCTCCCTACCAGTACACTACATAACGGTTCTTAGTACTGACCTTTTACCTGGTTACGATAATGTCCAAAGATGACATGGGGTTTTCTCCGAAAAGCTTAAGCCTCATTCATTATGCATGAGGATTCTTGAAATCACAGCAGGACAGCAGGCTTACCATCTCCTGCATAATCACTATGTATAAGGTTCATTCCTTCCGTCATCCCAGTCCGACATGACACACCAAGGTATATCCCCAGGGTTACCACTTTGGGTATAGATACATCATCTCTTGCTGAGATAGGCAGAGGAGAAAAGGACTTCCATGCCGACACACTGACGCGAGACGCTGAGGCTCCTGCACGCAGACACTCCAGCTCGCAGTGGTCTGACATCCCTTGTGGGGGGTCCATCCCGAGACCAAGACGGTGTCCCACAGTATCTCACTTCAGGTAATGGGGTTGACTTTATCTTAGAGGGATTCTTGGCTTCTACACCTACATACATGCTAGGTACACTTAGGTACATCTAGTTAGGGTTGCATCATAGGAGTACGCACTTTACTGTCATGTATTTTATATACTTGCCTGTATTCATTGTTTTACCAAGATGGTAGAAATCTACCATCCTTTTACTCTGTTAGTGCTTATAATCATTTATATCTGTTACTGTCTAGTGGTTGCTTCAGCACACCTATTTTACACTAGAATGACGCTGGTTCAATAAATGCCTATTGAAAACGTCCCCACCGTTTAATCTGTGTATCTCTCTGAGACGAAGAGAGCACAAGTGACTGAGCGAAAAGTAGTACACTGTTTCCACGATCCTGAGGGATCAGGGTTATCATGTTCGATAGTTGCCAAGAACTATTCTCTCCTTGGTAAGAAGAGTTTCTAGTGGTACTGTGAGCTAGCTGGTATACAGGCTGACATATTTGGTAGGGGTGTCCAGAATCAGTCTGACTCCAATCCTACAGTATATGGTGTCTAAACGCGCAGATCCTATATAGGTTTATAGGAACTACACGACATGGCGCCGCCAACGTTGGTTTGGTACTTATTTAACAGTCAAATCTGAGTAGTTCAGTCCTGCTATTCTCAGAGACCCGTACTCACATTTCCCCAGAGACGTCTGGGGTGGGAAGGGACCTATCCGCCACAGCTGAGTAGGCAAAAAACCCTATTTATTGGCTGGAGGTTTATCAAGCTTGAAGGACAAACAGTTCCTATTGTGCATAAAACCTTATCTCAGTTTCCTTGAAACTCTTCCTTGAATAATTTCTTACATTTTCAACAATGACAGAAGACGACGCTGTGCCAGCACAGCGCGTTTTAGTACAGGAAGAAGAAGGTGAAATTAACATTTCAGAAAATGTCAGACATGCCCTTACTCAAAAGCTAACAGACTACGGAGTCAATCAATCAATCAATCAATAAACTTTATTCGGCTTTAAAAGTAAAACCATAAAAGTCATACAGGCATCAATAAAACATCTTCCAGGTTACAGATTGACAAATATGATAAGTCTCAAGTAATCTAAACACAAGATAAAAATACATGATTTGCAATACAGAAAATAAATCACAGCTTGCCCTGAGTCTAACGGCAACCCGTAAAAAGTTAAGAGTATACAAAACAGTGTCACTAGAGAGGAGTTGTAAAAAGATAAAAGCTGGTCTCACCCTCCTAAAGCCCAGTTTTTTAAGAATGGGAGTAATAAATAACTTTCTAGGAACAGCATAAAAATTACAAAACATTAAAAAGTGCATCATGTCCTGAGAAGACTCACCGTCGCAGCCGCAGGGCATGAGGCACTGACCTCTGTGGGAGCCACGGGGGTGAGCCAATAGGTGGTGAAAGAGGTCAAACCGGAACCTCGTCAATAAAAAGCGATCATAAATGCTTTTAAGCCCTAGGAGATATGGCTCGGTAGTTGGCACAGTTTTCAGCATAATGTACTTGCGCACACTGGCTTACACAGCTCTTTTCCCTCTCTTTTGCAACAACGCGTTCTTAAAAAACATTCTTTGGCCCAAACAAGGTCCCTCTTACATATATGCTCAGGGTTCATAAATAGTTCGACTCTGCCTTACCTGGCGAGGCCGAATCTTATGTACTGGAGCCATCGGATACGTGAGACATGATCAAGAGAAAGACAATCCCATAGGACGTCTTTTACTAAGTGTGTTCTCTTGCTTAGCCCAGATCTTGAGCCACAAAGCCAGGGGGCGGAAGGCTTAATCATCTGAGAGGAAGGACATCCTCAATTCTCCATGGACAACATAAGACGGGATGCATTGCGGAACGGAGAGGACCCTTCGCAAGAAAGAGTTTTCAGCATTTTGCACAGTCCCTAACTCAATGTGGCCCCATATCTCACTCCTGTAACTAACCTTTGAGATACATTTGGCTTGGTAAATCTTCAAGAGAGCCCCTATTGGCTTCCCTCCCACTCTGCTGGCAAAGTTAAAAACAGCTGCAGAAGCTTTCACTAGGTCCCCTTTCTTCTGAGTAAGCAGGGGGCTCCAACTCAAGCAATCATCAAACACTACTCCCAAGTAGGAGAAAACGTTAGTCTTGGGTATTGACGAGCATCCGAGTTTATAGGTAGGCTGCTTGGCCTTACGAGGTCCCACCTGCATAATGTAGGATTTGGAGTGGTTGACCGACAGGTTCAGGTCCTCCATAAATGAGGCGAAAGAGTTCAGGAGAAGATGTAGGCCCCTAGCTGTCCTCGCCAGGAGGACTGCATCGTCCACATATAGGAGGACCGGCAGGCTACGCTTGCCTACAGAGTCACATCTAGGGGAGGGACAGTAACCTTCGTGATTGAGGCTCACGAATCATATAGAACAAAGGTATTCTATTCATGAGTTAAATTCCCACAAGCAGATGCACAATCAAATACATTTCATTCTTAAACTGAAGATTAAACACCAAATGAATACTGTCCGTACGAGGACATTGAAATTCCGTTCACCTACCAGGAGCACATAAACTGGTTTAAAGGGGCACTTCCCCATACAAAAGACAAAGCAAGACTAGGTCCGCTCAGAAGAGACGGGCCACTTGGCCTGTCTTAGCGGCATACACACCGCATCCAGACATTGATACAATGCCAGTAGCAGACTTATGTCCACTTCACAAAGAAATAATAAAACTTTACAGGAATTTGACACAGTTCGTGATGAGAACACTCACACTTCAGCCTACAAGAGCTACACAAACAAATCAAGTTCAGAGTTCTAAAACTTAAATTACACCACAAACGCTATACGCAGTTATGGGTAAAATGCCCACTAAACGTGAGTAAATGCCATTCTGGATAGCTCAAAAAATAACACAGCTAGAGGCAGTATTTCCACACACAAGCCCTCAAGAAAAACACAGAATGCTAACAATCTGCTTGCCAATGGGGATAGCTCCCCAGATAGATGATTGCACCACTTGGGGTACAGTTTTCGCTGCCATATATACCAGAACTCATGGTATCCCGTCACTAGCAGTAATACCAGACGTATTAAGACAAATACAAATGGAGCAGAACTTGCTCTGAACTTAGGGATGACATTTTTAGGTGATTTTGCCCAGGTATCAGCTATAATATTAGCAAATATAAAAGGGGAGGCAGCAGCAGTGGCAATACGCCAACACCGAGGGATTTCACTCCATTACAACAGGAACATGAATTACCTAAAATTATCACAGACACCTATGCTAAATTAGGTAGATATAGTTTGGGAGCTAGAGCAACAAAACCTCAACTCATGGGTGGTCCTGAGAAGGATAACACAAAGCAAGCACCTGATTCTTCTAAGAAGAAATTGGATAATAACAATAAAAACCAAAGGATTAGAGGAAATTGATCTCTATCTAGGAGTGGGTCTCCTCAGCAGGAACTCTCCGAAAGGAGATACAATCTCAGGAGTAGAGATAACATTAAAAAACCTGACAGGTATCAGGATACTGATACATGTTCCTCTCGTTCCTTTCAGGGTTCACCAAGAAACTCAGAGAGAGAAGGACGGTCAGAACACAGACAGGAAGAGCGTACGAAGTCCAGAGACACGCCACGCGCTTCAAGCTACACTTCTAAAAAAGAAGGCAAACCACAATCTAAACCTCAATTTAAAAAGAAGAAGGTAGCATGTCTCAAAGTTAGACATGCCCAGAATTCTGAGGATTCAACTACTGAACGGGGAATGGGCTCTGACGATGCTAGACAGCGCAGCATAAGTAACAATAGCTCGCCAGAACCCGATGGAATTTCTGGTGACAGCAGAATTTAATGAGCACATCACGGTGGAAACACCTGATACGAGGGTAAGTGTCTCACATAGGTTATATGAAATAACACTCCAAATGGAGGGGGACAAACCCAGAAAAGTTAACGGTCTCTTTTGGGAGAACTTGACTTATGGCTATGACATACTTTTAGCTGAACAAAATTGGCCACCTGGAATTGTTATGGAAACAGTAATTTTACCATCCTTTTACGACCACGTTCCAATTTACTAAAAACACACATACGCACAGGAGTGGGCGGTAGCCCTTGCTCCAGCACTTTATCGCAACCATGTTGGGTGGGATGCTAAATCACCACACCATGTAATCCCAGTTAAAACTACTCCATCTCCACAGAGACAGTACCCAATAAAACAAGAAGCAAAAAAACAGGTCAGGGAGATCTTAGATCAACTTGAATACCAGGGTGTAATTGAAACATGCACCTCTCCGATGAATAATCCTTTGTTTCCCGTAAAAAAACCCGACAATTCATATCGTCTAGTTTTAGACTACAGACATCTGAATACATGCAAAAAAACATTTGCAGTACAGAATGCACACAGTGCCACATTAATGAATAACATTGTGCAGAAAAAATACAAAACAACACTGGATATCTCAAATGGATTCTTCTGCCAAAATATAGCGCCTGAAACAGGTATTTAACAGCATTCTCAGCGCTAGGTTTTCAACGTCAATTTTGTCGACTTCCCCAAGGGTATAAGAATAGCCCCGGGTTTGTATAGCGCTAAGGTAACAGAATTACTTTAGAATTTGGATGAAGAGGCATTGGCCTATGTAGATGATATTTATCTGACGGATGATGATTTACAGGATCACTTGACCAGGGTGAGCACCATCATTTTGGGATTCGCCTCTGAGGGCTACAAATTCAACTTTAAAAAATCAAAAATAGCCCACCTCAATGTCCTATTTTTAGGATATGAGTTATCAAGTGAAGGAAAAAGCCTGGCAGCTAACTTTTTAGAAAAGTGTGCGCTGCTCCAACCTCCTAAATCACTGAAAAACTTACAATCCATATTGGGATTTTTAAATTTTGGCAGAACATACATTTTGGATTACGCAGAAACGCAGAAAGAGTAAAACCTTTCTACGACTTAATAAGACCTGATTTCTCAGTTAGGCATTGGACACAGGAACACACAGATATCCTTTGTTCCATACAAGCTGACATGATAGCTTCAAAACACTTGTAGACACGCATAAACGTACGCAATCTAGTGATCCGTGTTGTAGCGGGTCAATCTGGGTATACTTACTTAACCTTCAATGAAGGCGAGACAGTACCCATTGCATACAAATCACATTTGTACACAAACGTTGAAATGCGCTTTGGTTCTACAGAAAAGATACTAACAGCAGTACAGACCGCTGTAGTAAGAGAAAGAGCACTGGCTCAGGGGAAACGAATAATTGTCGTAACTTCAGTACCGGCCTTAGAGGCTGCTACAAAGGCAAGCGTTCCTAATGCTAAAGCCTTACATCCAAGATGGATACAATGGGCTAATTCTCTCATTGCAACGGATGTAGAATACAGAATATAGATGACCCAAGGTTAAAAACTCAAGCATTTCTGCAATATGAACAAGAATATCCTCTCCCAAATGAAATAATGCCTCTAGATCAGTATGAATACCTCCAATTTTCCGTAAGCAACAAATTTGTGATTAGTACAAATTCCTGAAAAAGACTTACTTAGTATCACCTTGGCTCCAGCTCTGGATAGTATCTGCAATATTGTTTTTTCTGCTCTGGATTGGCCTTGTAACTGTTTTTTGCTTACTGATAAATGGAAAATATCTCCCAGAATGCTCTGCAGTATCTAATGTGAACTTGGTCCTGAAACCTCATACATCATCTCATCGTGAACAAAGAGGCTTGTTTTCCGTGAACAATATAGCTGTTCTAATTCCTGATGGTATAGTTTGGGACAGAGTTGATTATGATGTATTTGGCCCTACTGAACTTTTAAAAATACCACATTTATTTCAAATTTCTCTTAATGATATCATTACCTCCAGTACATTTTCTGATGATTGGGATTTTGAAACTGTAAATAATATGTTGTCTGATTTAGAAAAATCTGCTGCATTTTCAAGCAATGAAATGTTATAAGGCACATCTGACTTTGATAGTATGTACTGTTACCATCATTATGGTCATCACTTTTTACACAAATCCAGTACCCCACGTAATGTTTTCACATACCACCAATGGGAACATTGCCCGACACCACCAAAAGGTAGTTCGAAAACGTTTGCACAGAAATCTTTGTATTTTTCAGGGTTTAACACTTCTGACCCGACCTCATATTACTATAAGGTTGCACCTACACCTGCACAGAAAAATACGCTGACTAACACCAAACAGATTTATTCTGCATCCTTTATTGCCCAACTTTCTGAACAGGGTTTCGACTTATGGAAGGACACTATAGACACAAAATCAGTCTGGGGTTCTAAAGAATGGCAAGTTCAGGGAACAGAAGCACTATTTAGAGCGTACCTCATTCCGCAACAAATGATATTTCTGAATGAAACCGTGCAACAGACACCTTGCCTTGGACTAGCCAAGAACAAGGATTTGAACACACCATGGTTTCCCACACCTTCACACATCAATTTTACATCACGTGGAGGGGATACAATAGATGACATCATGCAGTACAATACATTAGACCCCAATTGGAAGGGATGATTAGTTTGGCCCACAGACACAAACAGATGTCAATTAAGATTCAGGGGTACAACCGAAGGGTTTAGTATCCATAGGCCAGACCCACGATCTGTACAAAGAGAACATCCGGGGGTAGTGATATCATACAGTGTTGGGAAGTTGCGCCTCGATTAGCTAGAAACCTCGGCACTGTCCCAGGTGAAACAGCACTTATCCTTACTCTCAGATGAGGTGA
Source organism: Calotriton arnoldi (assembly GCA_963921515.1). Taxonomy (NCBI): domain Eukaryota; kingdom Metazoa; phylum Chordata; class Amphibia; order Caudata; family Salamandridae; genus Calotriton; species Calotriton arnoldi. The sequence goes on along the minus strand of CAWUFW010015814.1, from coordinate 326,739 downwards.
ATGTAAGGGATTTTTTACTAAGTCCCCGAAAGCCACGTCAGAAACGTTTCTATTATGCAGTCTATAACGAAATCTGGAAAATCTCTCAACAAGAATCTGCAGAGAGACTTCTTGAAATAGATGGAATTAACCTAGAAAAGGCGTTAGCAGTAGTTGACAATGGTCTGAATACATTAACATCCAGGATTTATTCACTGGGCAACATTGTATCTTCTGCTATAGATATACTAGCACAAGACTTGTCCATACTACAGCATGGACAATCTCAACTACGTTCTATTATGTTATTAAGCTGGACGCTGCAATAATTGCACGTTGGTTATATGCCTTGGCGATTTAGCAACAGTACGTCTCTATTTTCAGCATACAACCTGACTAAAAAACAGATTACGATGGCACAAAGGGGAGCAAAATATACAATGCTGCGTCCACAGAATAGTTAATTCATGGCCACATAACACTACCGGTCACAACTTTCCAGTTTCAATATTGCCTAGAACAACAAAAGGCAAGCAGATATGAAGTGATGGGTAGGGAATTCATCAAGGAATCTTGGGAATTGCCGTACAGATTTCGATGTAGGAATGGGGACATGGAAGTGTTCCTTAGTGGTACCAACTGCGAGAACTCCTTAAGTGGATCTCATATGCCAGGATATCATGCTTCATGGGGCCTGTAATGGTTCAGTTGCTAACTTATCCTGCCACTTGAAAGGTTCCCCAGCTGCCGTGATTAATCCGGTATTCGAGTTACTTTCCAATGGGAGTTACTTGATGCTGAATGATCAAGGTTGTTGTGGGATGCTCCCGGGCATCGCATATCTTGTCACTGTGAGTTCCAGGGTTACTTGCTGTATGTATTGTCCACCTATTTAAGACCATAGGTTCTGGACTGTTGAGCATTTTTCAGACAATTCTCGGAGTTGTGGAGTTGTTCCAAACTTCATACACTCCGTATTCTGAAGCATTTTTGAAGGGTTTCCGCTGATCCTGTTCCTAATAGCAGGTAACCTGATTGTCCTTTTTTCTGCTATGCAATGGACGTCCCAGTCACGAAGGAGATGCAACGCATGCTCTTGGAGCGCTGATACCGTGATCACATGGTAATCCATCTGGGCACACCTCGTCTTCGAGAGCTAAGTGAACCTTGGTTCTTGTCATTTAGACCAGTCTGTTCTGCGGACAAGAATGCGTGTTGGATCTCTGTCTAACACTTCCAACAATTGCGCCACCGGACGTTGATGCTCTACTGGACCCAATAACGGCCCATGTTCTGCAGTGTCCTAAGCATATTCCATTGTTGATGTCTGCATTCTTAGAGCCACCACGGGATGCTTCAGCTCCTGTCAGGAAGGATACCAGCTCCCCAACAAGTAATCAGGCCTTGGATGACACTAGAACATCCCCAGCAGCGGCTGTGGTAAATACGGAGGAACATCTGTGCTCGATTGACCTGATTTGCGAGGTGTTGCAGGGACCGCCGTCTGCGATTGCAGGCAAAAGTGATGTTGCATCTCCCAGCCAGGACACATAAACATTTGGCTCATCTTGTGCTGGGAAAATTTGGCCTTTTTCAAAACAACCAAATTTGGAATTTTAAACAAGACGCTTTGTCTAAACTGCATGGCTTTCAGTCTCTCATTGTTCGGACTATATATATATATACAAACTTATTTAGTACAGACTTCTATCGCATGCACTATTTTTCTTTTTTTAGCATTTTTTAGCAATTTTACTTTTTAAGTATTATTTTTTAATAGACTTGCATACCACGTTTAGCAGTACGTAGAATTTTTAGTATGTCGTTCAGTCGGATGAGGAGTGGGTGTTTTGTTCCATATAGGTACCCTAATATAGACTCAAGTAGTCACCTAACCTTTCACCTATATTCTCTCTACCATTACACTACATAACGGTTCTTGGTACTGACCTTTTACCTAGTTACGATAATGTCCAAAGATGAAATGGGGTTTTCTCCGAAAAGCTTTAGCCTCATTCATTATGCATGAGGATTCTTGGAATCACAGCAGGACAGCAGGCCTACCATCTCCTGCATAATAACTATGAATAAGGGTCATTCCTTAAGTCATCCCAGTCCGGCATGACACAGCAAGGTATATCCCTGGGGGGTACCACTTTGGGTATATATACATCATCTGTTGCTGAGATAGGCAGAGGAGAAAAGGACTTCCATGCCGACACACTGACGCGAGACGCTGAGGCTCCTGCACGCAGACACTCCAGCTCGCAGTGGTCTGATATCCCTTGCGGGGTGTCCATCTCGAGACCAAGACGGGGTCCCACAGTCTCTCACTTCAGGTAATGGGGTTGACTTTATCCTAGAGGGATTCTTGGCTTCTGCACCTACATACATGCTAGGTACACTTAGGTACATCTAGTTAGGGTCGCATCGTAGGATTACGCCCTTTACTGTCATGTATTTTATATACTTGCCTGTATTCATTGTTTTACCAAGATGGTAGAAATCTACCATCTTTTTACTCTGTTAGTGCTTATAATCATTTATATCTGAATCTGTCTAGTGGTTGTTTCAGCACACCTATTTTACACTAGAATGACGCTGGTTCAATAAATGCTTATTGAAAAACGACCCCACCATTTATTCTGTGTATCTCTCTGAGACGAAGTGAGCATGAGTGACTGAACGAAAAGTAGTACACTGTTTCAACGACCCTGAGGGATCAGGGTTGTCATGTTCGATAGTTGCCAAGAACTATTCTCTCCTTGGTAAGAGGAGTTTCTAGTGGTACTGTGAGCTAGCTGGTATACAGGCTGACATATTTGGTAGGGGTGTCCAGAATCAGTCTGACTCCAATCCTACAGTATATGTTGTCTAAACGCCAGATCCTATATAGGTTTATAGGAACTACACGACAGCACAAGCACTTTAGCACTGGTTAACAGTGGTAAAGTGCACTGAGCTCAGAGGCCAACAAAAGCAAATTCAGCAAAAAAGTGGAGAGCTTTACAGGCAAAAATTATGGAGGTGATACTTCAGAGAGGGCCATGTCCAGCTTTGGCTATCAGGGGTAAGAGAGGGAAGGCATTTACAGAATATAAGGAGGCCATTGAGATTTTAACACAGCCACTCCACAGGACCCCTCCTTGGGAAACTGATGTAGGAAGCAAGGTATTAGAGCATTCCTGGCATTTGCAAAAAGATCCATTTGGACTCCCAAACATTAAATATATCTGGCTGACTATCCAGGGATCTAGAAAGAAGTCATGGGATTGGGGGCCCTCATCAGATGATCTGCCGCTATAATGTCAACACGCTAGAAGATCTCCTACACAGACTCCAGACCATCCAGAACACTGTTGCAAGATTCATACTTTACCTCCCACGCCACACCCACATCACACCACACGTCAAGAAGCTTCACTGGCTTCCCATTCACTAGCACAGCCAATTCAAACTTCTCACAAACACATACAAAGCCCAACACAGCACAGGATCAGAATACCTGAACAGCTGCATACACTTTTACCAACCCACCAGACACCCATGCTCTGCTTCACTCTCACTCGTTCACATTCCCCGCATCCGCTAAAGGAAACCTGGAAGTTGCTCATTCTCCTACATTGCACCCAAGACATGGAATGACCTCCCTCGACACATCAGAGCCTCCTCTTCACTTCTTGAGTTCTGCAAGAAGCTAACGACCTGGCTCTTCGTATAAGCGCCTTAGGGACTACACACCTACACACCTGCCCAAGTGCCTGGATACCCTCTCAGTGGATTAGTGCATTGTACAAATCAATATAACCTAACATAGATATGAATGACTGGCAGAGACCAAATATTCTGTTCTGTCCAACAACCTATTTGAAAGGCAAGTGTCCACTGATATAGGGCTTTCCAACAGTAATGTCTATTCTTATCATCACTGTTTAATCCTGCATAAGAGGGGGAAAATACCTTAATGATCTTGGAATCGCTGCTAACTCCCTCCAATTGGATGAATGGTGGTTCTCCATCAGAAGCCAAAGTTCATGTATCTAGACAGAGTTGAGAGTTGCTCCTCATCCTCAGTTGCTGGCATCTGTTTTTAGAATGACTGGTAGGGGGAGAAACAAAGATACCCCATTCTTGAGGTCATCCCCACCTGTAATGCCTTTTTTATTTTGCAAGTTACTGGGACTAAAGTCTCAAAATCCCTGAAAGTTGGTTTCCAATGCTGGATCAGCTGTCAAACCAGGAGACCCATGTGCAGTCTTGCCCATGGCACCATAAACTCATGCTGCATAAAAAAATAACATCCAGCAGCCACCTGAGAGTGTTTTATCAAACCAGAGTGGATATCCATCCCTGTCCAGGCTCCGACAGACTGAGACTTGCCATGTCCCCTTGCACCTGTAGCCAGTCAGTGGTAGGTGCTTTTGTAGCCTCAATGCTCTTGCTTGTGGTATGGAAACCTCTCCCACGTGTATAGAACTGAGGTCAAATATGGACTTTAACCCCTTCGCTGCTTCTGTCGGCCAACGGCCGTCGCGAGCACTACCTCCGTAGTGCTGCGCACGTCCGTTGGCCGACGCGGCCCCGCCCACTCCGCTAAACCGCCGCACCGCGGCGGAATTGCCGCCGCGGTTAAGGGGTTAATAGGTGTATTAAACATCCATGATGTTCTAGCAGGAGGCACACATCTTTGTATTTATCTTTGCTTGAGTAGCTGATGGAGCATTTACAAATCAGTCGTCCAAGTATGGGTGAACAAATATTCTTAAATTGTGAAGGATTGCCATCAGTGGAGCAATGGGTTTTGCAAAAACTCTCAGAGAGGAAGGAGACCCTGCGATTGTAGTTTATAACTGTAAGAAAATAGGTGTGCTAGTTGAGGGGGTGAGAACCCACCTCAAATAATAATTGCAATCCATGTCAGGGTGAACCACAAAAGTCACTATTAAACCAGTGCTTAACCCGCTGGTAGTTTGACACAAAAGCAGTCAGGCTTAACTTAGAGGGAATGTGTAAAGTATTCATGCAGCACCCAAACATTAATAAAGGAAAAATACAACACAAGGAAAATCCCAAGTAAATTTTGAAAAATAGACAATATTTTATTGAGTAAAATTACACCAAAAGGACACAAGTCCAATAAGTAGAACTGGAGATATTAATTTTTAAAGTTTGAATTAAAAATAGTGCCAAAAAGCACACAGCTCTGACCGCAGTTATCTGGTCGCACTGGACCGAGTCAAAGTCAAACGTTAAGGACGTCCACGATGGAGCACAAGTCAGATACAGGTACCAGGTTCATCCCGGTTGAGAGTTTACATTATGACTTGAAAGTTTCTGGAGGAAAGTGGTTGGTGATAAGTTGTAGCAGGGCAAGCTGCAAGCTGGATACTTTGCAGGGCTCCATGACGGAGGTTTGCTGAAGAGCAGTGTCCTGACGTGGTCATCGACAAAGGTGGTAAAAGCTCCGACCGGCAGAAGTCTGTGCCTAAAAATTGAATAGTTGCTACTTTCGGACAAAGACATTTTTCTGGAAGTCTGATCTCCTACAGCAGGGCAAACCAGCAAGTTGAATCCAACTTCAATTCGTCGTCAACAACTTCGGCTTAACGGCGGTCCTTGTCTCCCACCAGTTCATTGGAGGAAAAGTTATTAAAAAGCTTTTTTGCAGTTGCGATAGGAGGAGTACTCTCTAACACCAGCCAAGGGTCTAGGACTTGGGAGGCACTGTAGGAAGCTGGCTTTCTATGTAATGTACCAAAATGAGGTACGCTATGCAGAAAGTCCAGACAACCATTATTGGCTTACAAGGCTTAAATTACTAATCCCAGGTGCTCTATTTGTGGTAGCATGGACGAGCAGTTTAGGCTTATCAGAGCGTAGTGTTGAGCATTTGTTGTATAAACATATTCAATGAGACACACACTCAAGACAAAATTCGAGACCAATTTAGAAAAAATAACATAGATTTTTATACAATTTTAAACACTGAAATCATCAGAATCAGGTAAGTACTTTAGACGTTATACATTTTTTACAGGTAAAACAGTAGAAAATCACAGCTGTCAGATTTGAGGCATGAGCCTCTAACGCTGTAATGTTACCCTATGAGAGAAACATTCACTGCATAGGTACACTTACAAATGATTCTCAGGGTTACTCTCCTGGACTTAAGGTGCTTAGGTGCGAAGATCCAAAGAACCACCAGCAGTTTGGATTTACCTGCCCTGGTGTGTCCGGGTGCCGAGGTGCTGGTCGCGATGGTTGCCTCAAATGCTACCTGTTAAAGTCTATGGAGGAGTATGTGTGGAAAGAAAGGCTGCAAGCGGGGACTTGGGGACATGTCTGGCAGAACACAAAGGAGGGCTCGGCTCTTGAGGGTCTCTGTAGCACAGCGACACAATTGTTTTATATGGACCCAGGCAGGGGGGCTCGAAGTTCTGAGGTGTTTTGCCCAGTTCGCTGCGGTTCGAGGCTCTCACTTTGTGTCGGAGACCTGGAGAGGGGGAAGAAAACAAGACTGCAGGGACACTCTCAGTGATGGCCTTGGAGATCCTGATGTCTCTCGTCAGCAGGTTGGTGCTGGCATTGGTGGTGTCCGCACTGGACAGACAAAAAGCTTTGGTAGTTGCAAGGGCTCTGGTACCACGGGTATTGGTGCAGGGAGGCTCATGGAAGGCTCAGCATCTTAAGGCTTGGTGAAGCAGCGAGGCTGACCATCCTGGACTCTCAATGACGTCCTCTTGGTGAGTTGCTCTCTCGGTGGACCCTGTGGTCAGCACAACTGTGAATCAGCCAGATACAGTTGGTGCCTGCAGATGCAGGGGAGCGGCTCCTCCACCCAAGGGAGATCTGTTGTTGAGATGCTGGACGATCCTCCAAGGGTTTGGGGAGGCTGTGCAGCTTTTGAATGTCAGTCTCTGCGATTGTAGAGGAGCAATCAGCCTGGCAGTGTTTGGCACCAATCTTGGGTGCAGGTCCTCTGTTCTCGCTCTGTCTGCCCTTCTTCATCCTTCCTCAGTTCCCAGTAATTGAATCTGAGTTCCTGGTGTCAGGGAGTCACCTAAATACTGAATTTAGGGGTATTATGGGGAGCGTAAGGTAATAGCCAATGGGCTACTTACCCCTGGGGTGACTACACACGGTACATGAGCACTTCCTGTGGAGAGTGGGCATAAATCTGACCCAGAGTTCCTAGTTTTACCAAAAACAAGATGGTGAAACCCTTCTTCGAGTGTCCACTTCAGGTGGCCCACCTTAGGGGTGTGCCTATCCTGATAGAGCAACATGCCTACTGAATAGCTAATATTCCCACCTAGTCTGGTGACAAATTGGCCCCAGGGCAGGGGATGGTATTCTCCAGGTCTTAATATGCGAAATCACTAGCCATGTTGCTGGAGGAGGTGTAACATCTTCTGCCAGAGCAGACATTGTTCCTGACTTCTGATAGCATTGGCTCTCCCAAGCAGGGGGTCAGAAACTAATCTGTTGTGGCACGCTGGAAGAGTCCAGTCAGCCAGCACACTAAATGACTGGTAGGTTTCAGGGGCTACCCCTAAGGTGCCCTCTGGAGGCATGTCATAATAAATCCAACACTGGCATCAGTGTTAATGTATCAGTACGGGGTGTTTGATTCCAAACACCATTTTTTTCCGGGAAGCCATTATGCAGCTGGGTAACTCATAATGACCAGTGCCCAGTGCATATGTTTAAGAAGGCGTCCTGATCACTTGCAATGCCATAGCCAGGGCACTAGACATCACAGGGGCATATCTGCTCATGCAGATATGTCCTCACATATAATATGATGCACCCTGCCTTAGGGCTCTAAGGCCTGCTGTCGGGGTGACTTACATACAGTATATGCAGTGTGCATGGGCATGGCACCCAGGGATTGTGCCATGTCATGTTTTCAAAATGGTTTGCACCATTTCACTCATTCTGCAATGGCAGGCTGCATGAGGTTTTGTGCGGTCCCCTCAAGTGGAACAATACATGCTGCAGACCCTATTTAGTACTCATGCCCTGGATACCAGAGGTACCATTTACTAGGGGCTTATTGGGGTGCTAAAGTCCTCCTTGCCAATTGGGTTACAATTAAGTAGTTCATTTTAGGGGAAAGAACACTGGCATTGGAGCCTGGTTAGCAGGCTTCAGTGCACTGTCAGCGTCAAAAACCAACATCTAGCAGTTCAAATGGGGGCAAAAATTGGGGGTCGGGCATCTCCAAAGTGAAGTCCAGCTTCCTACAGGCTCCTCTTGGGGTTAGGACTCACTCAAACAGAGGATATATGCAGGGTCCAGGGCAGGTCCAGTGGGAGCTGGTCAGTTGCAGGTAAAGGTCTCTGGAAGGTTGCTGTATCCCTGCAGCTTAAACAGGAGGTCAGCCAACCGACCCTTGGAGTCACTTCTGGGGTCAAGGGTTAAAGGCAAGCAGGTCCAATCTTCTTTCAGGTTCTTCACACAGAAAGGCAATCTTTGTTCTGATTCTTCACAGGTCCAGGAGTGTTCTGAGAGTGATACTGGTGATGCCACTTTTATGCCCGGTGCCATCCTTTGGGTAGAGGAAACTCCTGGCCACTCCCTAACCAGTGGGGTAAACGTTCTCAGTGATGGCAATACCCAATGGTGCAGCACTTCCTGTATCTGTAAACTATCCTCCAGTGCCCTTCTCCCCCAAATTCCACACACAGAACCCTTCTTCCCCTGGTCAGAGCTCTTTGTGCCCACTTAGAGGTGTGGCTAGGATAATGTGAAAACCTTCCCTTGTGGGCACTCAAAACCAGTTCTGGGGCAGCTCCCACTGGGTTTGGGTTTGGAGCCAAGCTGACTAGGAAGACAAAGGGAGGTAAGCCTAGGCGTGAGATACATCTGCCAGTGACAGGGTGGGCACCCCTTGAAGCTCAGGGAGGGGCTTAGCATAGCCCCCCAGGCCATCCTGCTCAAAGACGAAATTCACATCTCCACACCCAAGAATTTTGTCCACTATTTGGGAGCAATCCACATCTCACCACGGGGGAGCCATTCACCAGTCAGGTGACAAAGCACACTGGCAGAAAGGCACATTTGGCTTAGGCAGGAAAGTGAAAGCTTTCTAAAAGTGTCATTTTCAAAAGAGCAAAATGAAATTTGACTTTACCATTAAGTTGGATTTTAAATTACTATTAAAATGAATTCTTGAATCATTTTTCTAGCTGCTCCCTAACAAAACGTAAGCATTATAAGTTGTTACATTGGTAACCCAGTGTTTCCCAAGGGGCAACTTTGGAGGCTTTTCACTGGTAGTACATGTAAAACTTTCAATATACATATGCTACTTTTTAACTACCATGCACCCTGTACTATGTGCATTTAGGGCCTACCTTTGGGGTGACTTATAAGTATTAAAAAGAAAGGTTTAGGCCTTGCAAAACATGTATCTTGCCAGGTGGAAATAGCAATTTAAAACTGCCCACCCAGGCACACACATAGACATGTTGTACAGTGCTACTTTACTGGGTGGCACAATGAGTGTTGCAGTCAACTACTAGCATTACATTTACAGGCTCTGAGTACACGTTGTACCACATACTAGTGACTATCATTATGTTTTGTTTAAAAGGGAAGGATCAAACACTTTACCACTGTTTAGCAGGAGTAAAGTGCACAGAGTCCTATAACCAACAAAAGCAGGTTCAGCTACAGAAGGAAAAAATCTAGGGGAATACCACACAAAAGATGGTCATATCCAACAATAATCTTTCACACAGATTTTTGGAAACCTTTGATGTCATAGACTGATTGGAACATGCAGATAGGTATCCTGTAATTCTATTGCCATAATCTTTTACCCAACATTTATTAAGGGAAAATTTGAGGGTGTTTGCATTTTGAGATACATAGCTCTGATATAGTGATTTAAAGGGTTCAGGTTGATAAATCTGAACTTCCCCGATGGTTTGGGTGCCAAAAAAATGCTGAGTAAACTTTGTGACCTATCTCAACTTCCGGTACTAAGATTGAAATTTTTTCTAAATCAACTCTAAACTTCCTTGAAGATGTGAGAAACATTTCTAGTAGACTCAATGGCCATGGACTGTAAACAATGCCTGTATCTGAAGTAATTAACGTAATTCTAGAAGATAACCTTGCATGATGATGTCTAAACCCCAGGCACCTATTATAGAAGCTTTCAGGTTTGAAGAAATTGAGGGAACCTCCCTCCAACAGCTTATGGAACAGACAGAAAGTGGAATAGTCAGGATTTTACAGCTCACTTCACTGAAAAAACAACGAAAATAGAGCTGGAGCTATTACCTACCACCCCAACTTTGTTATCCAAGATACCGCCCGCAGGATCAGGGGAGGTGGCAGAATCCACGACAATATACTCGCCTTTGGGCAGCTCTCTCAAAAACAACGCATCTTGGAGCAGTTTTCTCCTACCAGACTGCACTGAGATACTTTGCAACATGGCATCCATCAAACCCTCCAACCACTTTGGTGATCCTCTACCCGCCAAACTCTATAAAGATTTAATCTCAGCCTTCCTCCCTCTTTGGTCCAGGATCATACATGAATCCCTCTTACAGGGAAAGATTCCGGACTGCCTAAAAGTTGGGCAAGTTACTCCCATTCCTAAGAAGCCCAACGCGGACCTATCAGATTCAAACAACTTCCGACCTATCACCAGCAGCATGACTCTAGTTAAATTGCTTGAAAAATGCGTACATTCGCAGCTCTTCAAACATATTGAGAAATATCAACTCCTGGATCCTCATCAGTCAGGATTCAGAGCAGGGCACAGCACTGAAACGGCACTAACTCACATTGTTGATGACGCCGTGAGAGCCCTTGACCAAAATGTCCCTTGTCTCCTGATCCTTCTAGAGCTGTCCTCAGCCTTCGATACCATCAAACATAAAAACCTGATTGATCTCCTACAACATAGGATGGGATTTTCGGGCCCGGTCCTAAACTGGTTTGCCTCCTTCCCTCACAACCGCACGCAAAGGATCAAAGTTAATCATGCCCTCGCTTCCAGTACCCCTGTCCTGATTGGAGTCCCCCAAGGTTCTACGCTCTCGCCCACTCTCTTCAACCTATTTATGGAGCCTCTTGCAGTCATTCTGAACAGAGCGAACATTCAATACCACATGTATGCGGATGACACGCAACTGTACCTGAAGATCTCCTCACAAGAGGACATAAAAACTTTAAATGCTGCACTTGCCCAAACTCAACAATGGTTCGCTCAGAACCATCTCCTACTAAATACTCTCAAAACGGAATTTCTCTTGATCACCCCACCTAATCACTCAGCTCATACCCTAGACTGGATTAAACACCTAACTGCTCTGAACTGCACACCTCACTTTGTAGACTCTGCCAAATCTTTAGGTATCACCTTGGATAAACATCTAAACATGCAAGCACACATCAGTGCTACTACACGGGGAGCCAATTTCCAACTCAACACACTGAAGAAAATCAAACAATTCCTCCCCCCCCCCGAAGATCTCAGGCCGGCGGTTCAATCCCTGATTATCCCTAGATTGGAATATGGGCTGGTGACCCTCGCAGGACTACCCAAAGCTAGCTTGGCCCCACTCAGAGCTACCTTGAACGCATCGGCCAGACTTGTAACGGGCTCTAGGAAATTTGATCACATTTCACCCGACCTTTTGCAGCTAAATTGGTTATCTATTGAAGCTAGAATCCGACTTAAGATAGCTTGCCTAGGGGGGCGTGGCTAGCAGCCGAAGGGAATGGCGGCTGGCTAGAAGAGCTCCGCATCCCTCGTAACGTATCCGACAATATCCTGACCTCCAATCGGCAGCAAAACAGGCGAGAAGACGCTCTCCAGCCCCGAGAGCTACCCTGGCCCCCACCTGGGAGTCCATGAACCGGGGCGACGGTGTGGCGGACGGTGGAAGACGGATGACGAGGAAGATAATGGCGGCCTGGTGACCCCGGGGTGAAATACTTGCACGGCCGGCGAGGTTTGCCGCCCGCTGGCCGGCGGGGACTCCCCTGGGCGACTGGGCGACTTGCGGAGGTGTAACCCGGAGCCGGAGAGGTGGCGGGGCGGCGTGCAAGTGAAGCGGTGCCGGTCTCGCCGAGGGGAGCTGGTACTCGAGGCCCCGGTCTTAGGGCCTGGAAGGCCTGCAGCAAGGGACTTTGATCCAGGATTAGACGCAGGAGTGGGCGGCTCTCTGCGGACCGCAGCGAAGGTAGGACATGACCAGCGCGGCCTCGACGGACGTTGCCAGTGGTGGGGGCGGCCGTGTATCCCCAGGTGCCCCGAGGAGACTGCCGGTGGCTTGACAGGCCGCAATTTGCCGTGGGCGGGGGCGGAGTGGAGCCTCCCGCGCTGCGGCCGGAGACCTGGGCCTAGACGTGACTTGGCCTCGTTGGTGCCTTTGGCGGGGATCCGTGGATGGTGGGCCGCAGGGGAGATACGGTGAGTCCAGGACCCACTGGCGGATTGTGCGCTGGGTTCCCCCCCCCGCCCACTCCTGTGAGTGAAACAAGTACGAACACTGCGCCCTCCGGAAATAGCAGGACGAAGATAACCATCCCACACTCTTTTGGTCTCTGGGGGCATTGGGAGTGACCTCAGAGGAAGGAGCCATACATTGGCACTGCGAACGATAAGGGTGCTACTGTCCCTTTGGGGTCCGAGATTGCGCTGCTGGCACCAGAACTGATGCCCTTAGGCAACCTGACGTTGCGGTGGTGTTTGAAATAGACTGGTGGACCCTCCTGTTACGCAGTGCCGAAGACCGGAGAGATCCACGCCTGACGGTCCGTGGGAGGGGCTGCTTATTGACTGAGCCCAGCCACACTGTGGACACGCGTCTGCCACCTGCCTAATAGACCCCATTACCGCAGTGACAGCAGGGTTCCTGCAAGATAGCCCTAGAAAAAACGGACGGGGGGCCTGCAGCAGTGCTGCCTTGATTGCCCGGGTGGCTGGCGACCTTCGGCCGGCGCCTCTTGCCTCCCACCTCCTCCTCTGTGGTAGAACCTGCCATGGCGACGGGAAGGGGACCAAAAGCGAGTGTACAGGGCAAACTCACAAAATTCACATGGAATAAGGCTGGAGAAGACCGAGAGATGCAGCGAACGGAAGAGCAGGGGTCACAAAAAGAGCCGGGACCGCAGTCAGAGCCAACCATACGAGACGTGCTAGAAGCAATTGGCGGAGTGAGGTCCTCCCTCGACTCCGTTACCACCGAAGTCTCCCTACTGCGAGCGGACTTTCGTAAAATGGACGACAAAGTCAAAGACCTAAAAATAGTCACATCCTCACTGCAGGACGACACGGCGCAACTCCAAACCCAGGTTGCCGAGCTCCAGAGCCAACATGTGAGAATGGCGCAACAGCTGGATGACTATGAAGGAAGGGCCCGCAGAAATAACATCCGTATTTTAGGTGTGCCGGAACGGGCCGAAGGGCCGGCGGCAGATCTCTTCGTGGAGGACATCATAGTGAAACATCTACAGCCTAAAAGTCTCTCTAAATACTTCTCCATTGAAAGAGCACATAGAGTCCCGGGAGGGAGGCCGAAGCCCGGCACCCCACCAAGACCACTCATAGCCCGCGTATTTAACTATAGAGACAGGGATATCATTCTGCAAACGGCACGGGCGGGGCCCCACTCAAGGTGGACAACAGCGAAGTAACGTTTTCCCGGATTTCACGGCTAAGGTCCAGGCCCAGCGGCGAAGTTTCCAAGCAGTGAAGAAGGAGCTTCGGGACCGAGAAGTAAAATACGCCATGTTGTTTCCGGCGAGACTCAGGGTGGAATCAGACGGGAAAACGTGGTTCTTTGCTCGCCGGAGGCCGCGTGGGAGTGGCTGGAGGGGTGGCGAAGAGTCGATGGCCATCGCCGAGACCGAAACGCAGGGCCAAGGAAGTACAAAGAGAACGGTGGGGCTCTTTCAGAGGAGGACTCCGCCGGTGCCAAGCACACTTAGCTGCAACTTTAGGGGTACAGCCGTGTAGGCGATGAGAACTGCAGAGAACTCTACCTCCATGCAGGACATTGGTGAGAACGTTCCTATTATAATAGTGACTTACTGGTCCGGAGGGCACTTGCCGCAGCACTGTTACCGTTTGTAATGACTCACCTATGTAATGTATTAGTTTGTTACCACAAGATCACGCTGGGAGTTAAAAACGGAGGTATACCGCCAATAGCTGTAGGGGGGATGGGGGGACCGCAAACCCACACCTTTGGTATTTTTGAACGGGGTAGAGGCACTCTGCCTAGTTGGGGAGTGGGTAGTTCGAAATCCACGGGCAGGGAGGCAGGGAGGGGGGGTGAGGGGATGGAGGGATGGGGGATTATTGTTTTTAGGAAAGTTTGATTTACAAAGTTATCTATGCATACTGCCACACACAGCGCTTACACTTGCTCTTAATGGTTGGGAGGAAAAATCAGGTCACGCCTTGCATATACTAGAAAGGGGAATTTTCAATCATGCACTTCTGTTAAATTGTCGCACTGTTACTGTCCATGTGTCGGATGATGGGGGTAGAATGGATTCGTCGATTTCAATACTCACCTGGAACGTAAACGGACTGGGTGATAAAATCAAAAGAGGTATCGTCCAACAATACCTGAAAAGACAGGCCCCAGACATAGTGTTGTTGCAGGAGACCCACATGACTGGAAACAAAAGTAAAGCCCTCACACGATGGGGTTACAAACTCCTGGTGCATGCTGACTTCACCACGGGATCCAGGGGAACTGGGATTCTTGTCAAGAAAAACCTAGCCATTATTGTAAAGCGTACCTGGGCAGATCCAGGGGGTAGATTTGCTGTCCTAGAGGCCCAATGGGAAGGGAGAGCACTTAATATAGTCTCAGTATACCTGCCTCCTGCGCTGGGTAAGGAAGCTTTGACAACTCTTGGCAAAATACTGACCGACCTTCCGGTGGGCACTCTGGTCCTGGGAGGGGATTACAACATGACCATGGATGATGATACAGATAGGTACCCCCGACGGGCGGGGACACGCCCCAATGTGCAAATGAAAGAATTCACTACAGCCATGGGCCTAACAGATGTATGGCGCACCTTGAAACCCAGAGATATCCAATACACTTACTACTCAAATGCACATAAGAGCTCATCTCGTATTGACTACTTTTTAACATACGCGGCCTCCATTAGCAATTTCCAGAATCCCCATGTCCTGCCGAGAGGCATCTCGGATCATTCACCGGTTATAATTGAACTTACACAATGGGAGAGGCAGCCACGATCCACTATAGTTCTGAACCCATGGTTATTGAAAATTCCAGATATCAAAACGGAACTTTGTCAGCAAACCTGTAACTATTTCGCCGAAAATGTCGGCTCGGTAACATCAGCACAAACTCTGTGGGAGGCCTTTAAAGTGGTCTTAAAGGGGCATGCACTGTCTCTAAAAGTGGGTTACACCCAACAAAAACATAGCCAGCTTGCCCAATTGGAAGACGAGCTTCGCCAACTTGAGCTCGACAATACCAATACGCCCTCGGAAGACACGTTGCATCGCCTGGCAATGAAACAAGAGGAATATAAGGTCAAGGCAAGGGAACAAATGATGACCAGACACCTCCATATGCAACACCGTCTATATGAACTCGGGGACAGGGCTGGAAAGACGCTAGCCTGGTTAGAGAGGAGAGAACAAGGGGAGAGGTGGGTGGCCGGCCTGAGCATGCCCGACGGCACTACCATTACACGCCCTAAGGATATAGCGGAGGCTTTTGCTGATCATTTAGAGCGGATCTACTCTCCCTCCACTACATACACTGCGGAGGACTCTCGCCAACTCCTTGCTGATAGCACTGTGATGACTCTCTCCGAAACGGACAGAGAAACTCTGGAGGGGAGTTAACAGATGTAGAGATTCAAACGGCCATAAGCCAAATCC
Organism: Calotriton arnoldi; assembly: GCA_963921515.1. Taxonomy (NCBI): domain Eukaryota; kingdom Metazoa; phylum Chordata; class Amphibia; order Caudata; family Salamandridae; genus Calotriton; species Calotriton arnoldi. Next base: position 310,850 of record CAWUFW010015814.1, on the reverse strand, counting down.
GCTCTGGGAAGGCCATGGGGCCCAACGGGATCCCCATTGAATTCTTAAAAGTCGCGGCCTCCCATGTTGCCCCTCATTTACGCGCCATGTATCATGAAAGCTATAAGCAAGGGAAGCTGCCTAGTGATCAACGAATAGCATCAATAGTTGTAATCCGTAAGCCAGGGAAGCCTGGTGACCAGTGCGGTTCCTACCGACCGATTTCGCTGATCAACGCGGAAGCTAAGATCCTAGCCAAAGTTCTCGCCACCCGACTGGCACCGGTTATTTCATCACTGGTACATCCTGACCAGTCTGGGTTTATGCCGGGGAGAAATACAGCATTAAATATCCGCAGACTTAACAACGTGCTGGCGCGGAGGGAGTTCCTGGAGGAAGACGCAGTGGTGCTATCTCTAGATGCCTCCATGGCGTTTGATTCAATAGAATGGCCATACCTTTTCGAAGTCCTGGTGAGGATGGGATTTGGCCCAAACTTCCTAGGTTGGATTAAATTACTGTACACAGACATACAGGGCCAAGTGAGGGTCAACAACTATACCTCACGAATATTCACACTGCGAAGGGGAACCAGGCAGGGCTGTCCCCTGTCCCCGATGATATTCTCACTGATATTAGAACCATTGGCCGCCTGGATCCGCCAGGCGGTGATGGTGAGGGGCCTGAAATGGGCAGAGGGCCAGGAAGATCGAATATCCCTATACGCAGATGACATCTTGCTGTACCTAGCCTCTCCATATAAATCCATTCGTGGTGTTCTGAACATCTTCACGAACTTTGGGAAATACTCGGGCTACCAAATAAACTGGAGTAAATCTGTGTTGTTTATGCTCCGGGGGCACGTCCCCCGTCTCCCGCCAAATTGTACAATCAAGGTGGCCGACGAGGGGTTTCAGTACTTAGGAATCTTTGCTACGTCGGACCCTGCCCTTTTTTATAATCGCAACCTGGCCCCCCCACTGGCCCGGCTAAAAACAGACGTTCAATATTGGAGATCCTTGCCCCTGTCGTTGATGGGCCGTGCTGCGTTGTTCAAGATGCTGGCACTTCCCCGCTTTCTATATATCCTCCAGAATTGTCCATATCAGGTTCCGGACAAGTATTTCTCAGTGGTGGAGGGTGAGGTCAGGACTCTGCTCTGGGATGGAAGGGCCCCCCGCATTGCTACCAAAAAGCTGACGAAGGGCTGGTTCGACGGAGGAATAGCTCTCCCAGACCTTAAACTTTATTACTGGGCTTCGCAACTAGTGGTGATAAACCAGTGGATATATCGCTCTCCCAACGATCCCGCATACATGCTCGACAGATATCAGACCGGGCGATCTGGATACTTGGGAGCGCTTTATTCTAAAGTAAAGAGAGGACGATATTTTGGGCCTCTTTCCCATACTGTAGCTATCTGGCATCAGGCTAACTCCCGGCTAGGTTGGTCAAAAGTCCTCTCAAAAGCAACGCCACTTTGGTATGCCCAAAAGTTGGGTCTTCTCTGCCAGCAACCTGGCTTTGATAAGTGGGACACCATCGGGATATCTGTGGTCGGAGACATGGTTAAAAATGGGTCGATCCTCAGCTTTAAGGAGCTTCAAGACCAATACAAAATGGCGCAAGGGGAACAATTTAGATATATGCAAATCCGGCATGCCCTCACAACAGCTTTTCCAGACCTCACAGAAATACCAGAGTCATCGCCATTAGAGGATCGCTTACTAGATGGACCACTACATTCTAAAGCCATTTCATTGATCTATAAAAAATTGTGCAATAACATACCTGACACGCTACATAAGCTCAAGGAGCAGTGGAAAAAGACCTGGGATCTCTTGACGATGAGGACTGGCAGGCTGCCCTGATGTCTCCCAGGGAGGCGGCCATCACCCTCCGTTTCAGGCTGATACAATCCAAAATCCTCCATAGGTCGTATTTAACGGGAGTGACATTGGCAAAGATAGGGGCCAGAGCTGATCCACTTTGTCTTAGAGGCTGCGGCCACACGGCTACCTTTTATCATACGATATGGGAGTGCCCGCGGCTTCTACGAATATGGGAAGGGGCCACGTCTCATATCCAAACCGCTTTGGGAATGACACTGACTCTTACACCAAGGCTGGGTCTACTTAATGTGTGGGCGGCAACAGATCTCACAGAGGTGGAACAACAACTAGCCACGCTGGGATACACCCTAGTCAAAAGAGAAATAGCTAGAGGCTGGGGGTGGCAAGTCCTCCGACCACGCAGGCATGGTTGAAGGAAGTTGATAAATGCATGATTGCAGAAAAGGAAGTCTTTATAACCCGGGGATGCCCAAAGAAGTGGGATAAAAAATGGGGCAAGTGGAATGTCTATCGCGGATCTAACTGTATTTCCCCAATGTTGGAGCTTGAGATGAGGCGAAATAGAAATCGAGCAAGGGACGCAATGTAGAAGTGACCTTCTCCTCATGCTAATGTATTGCTGTGTTAAATGCTTGCTAAAATGTTGATTACAAATGTATGCATAACTGCGGATCGAAACTAATAAAAAGATTAATAAAAAAAAAAAGATAGCTTGCCTGACTCATAAAGCCATACACCACAATACCCCATACTACCTAGCAAATAAGCTTGAGCTATCCGGCTCCAGCCGGAACCTCAGAAGTACGTCCACCCTTCTCTTGAAACCTCCAAGATTCAAAGAGAAAAGATCGTACAACCGTGCGTTCACCGGTCTTGCTCCGAGATTCTGGAACTCCTTGCCATCCGAGACCAGATCAAATCCTTCCACTACTTCCTTTAAAAACTGGTCAAAAGACTACTAATGAATGAACGTTAACGCGTTGATCATGCTCGTGTGTTTTGTTAATAACCAAAATCTTGAAGTATTTTCACTGATTTTCTATCATATGTTTTTACCTTCCTTTTTCTAGTCCTCAATAGCTCCTTTAACTGCATCAACTGTTGATTTTTGCTCGTTTCCTTTTTGTTAATACTCCTTGATGCACATCGCACATCTTGGTTCTTTCTATTGTATGATGTTTTTAATTGGAACGGTCTATGGCACCTCTGATACACACTACTCTTTATTCTTGAATGTTTTCCCACAAGTTGTAACTTCACTTACCTTCTTTATGTTTTTGTATACTTGCTGACGACAACTCTGTACAGCGCTCTGATACCCCTTTGGGTCTTGTTCGCGCTATATAAAACTTTTCAAATAAATAAATAGCTGTCGTTCCTTTGTAGAAGAAAAAAACTTTCATCGGTATTCTGAATTTTGAAAGATGACTGAAAACAGCCTCTTATAGTTCTGCTGATATCTTTGTTGATGTTGTCTTCTTGAATAAACCCTAAACTGTTCTACTGGTCTGGTTTTGATATTCTAAATTATCCTCAAAAGCGAAGAACCATTAAAGGGTAATTGTTAGAAATGGGGGTCTCTAGTTGGCAGAGGTAAGTACCTTTGTCCAAATAGGGACCCTTGCTTCTAGTCACGGAAAGGGGGATACACACTTTAGATAACCCCTGCTCACCCCCTTGGTAGCTTGGCATGAGCAAACAGGCTTATCCCAAAGGCAATGTGCAAAGTATTTGTACCAACACACACAGTAACACAGTGAAAACACCACAAAAGGACACCACACAAGTTTAGAAAAATAAAATATCTTTATCTAAACTCAACAAGACCAAAACGACAAAAATCCAACATACACAGTTAAAAATATGACTTTCAATAAGGTTTCAAGAAGTTGTACCATAGAAAACTATGGATGCTTGACTTCTACACAAAGTACCTGTAGTTGCGTCAAAATTCACAAGGCCAACAGCTGCAGAGTCGGAAACAAAGAGATGCGTCAACTCCTGAGACCTTGGGGAGGCGATGCGACAGTCTAGCTGCATGCAGAGGAAGGGTTGCGTCGAATCCGGTCTGTATGGGGAGTGATGTGTCGATTCTTCGGGATGGTTCTGGTCCGCAGGTAATGCGTCGGCAAAACTTGCCTCACCGGTGCAATGCGTGGAAATCCGGGATGCGTCGGTGACCGATGCGGTGGCGTCGAGCGGCGCTGCGATGCATGGAAATTCTTCTTGCGCCGTGGAGATGCGTCGGAAAAACAGCCGCAAGAAGAGCGATGCGTTGATTTTTGCAGTTCTTCAAGTTTCTTCTTTCTTCCAGCTCCCAAACAGCAGCAACAACCTCCAGAGGTCCACAACTGGCACTGGCACCTTTTGGCAGGTCAGAACCCACAGCAGCAGAGTTCAGGGGAGCTGGCGGTGAAGTCTTTGTGTCCCTGAGACTTCAGAACAGGAGGCCAGCACACATTGGCCCTTGGAGATCTCCTTCAAGCAGGGGACACAGCACACAGCAAAGTACTCCTTTCCTTGGCAGAAACAGCAACTGCAGGCCAACCCCACACAGCACACAGCAAAGGGGCAGTACTTCTCCTCAGTCTCTCCAGCTCTTCTCCTTGGCAAAGGGGTCCTCTTGAATTCCAGGGATGATCTAAAGTTCTGGGGTCTGGGCCCCAATACTTATATGCAAAATCATTTGTTCTCTGGTGGCAGAGAAGCTCTGTGCCCAGTCAAAACCAGTTCTGTCCTCTCTGGTGCAGCTTCCTGGCAGGAGATGGAGGCAGCATTGTGGAAGGCAGACCAGGCCCATTCAGGTGAAAGGAAATCTCCTCCCCCTACTCTAAATGCAGCCCAGGTCTATTCAGCCCAGCCCTGACTCATCCAGATTCTCTGGAGCCACTGCACCTCCCCAGCCCCTGTCACTCCAAAGCCAGAGAGTCAATACACATCCTAGCAGAGGGAAACTGGATGGCTAAGCAAGAATATACCTACTTTCTAAAAGTGGTATTTTCAAACACAGAATGTAAAAATCACCCTTACTAAAAGATGCATTTTAACATTTTGAGTTCAGGCATACTAAACTTTATTTTTCTACCATGTTCCCAGGTGTAGTTTTGCTTGCAAGATGTTATAAGCAAACACCCCATTCTATCCTATGGGAACAGATAGCCTTACAATAGGGAAAAACCAAACTGGCAGTATTTCACTATCAGGACAGGCCACACACACCAGGGCATGTCCTACCATTCACATACACTGCACCCTGCCCACAGGGGTACCTTGGGCCTACCCTAGGGGTGACTAACATGTAAGAAAAGGGAAGGTTAGTGCCTGGCAAGTGGGTGCACTTGCCAGATCGACATGGCAGTTTAAAACTGCGCGCAGACATTGCAGTGGCAGGCCTGAGATACCTTTTCAGGGCTACTCATGTAGGTGGCACAATCAGTGTTGCAGGCCCACTAGTAGCATTTGACTTACAGGTCCTGACACACGTAGTGCACATTACTAGGGGCTTACCAGTAAACCAAATATGCCAATCACGGGGAACCAATCATAATAACAGTTTTCATAGGGAGTGCTTGCACTTTGACACTGATCAGCAGTGGCAAAGTGCCCAAAGCATCTAAGCCAGCAAAAACGAAATCCAGCACAGCATCAAAAATACAGGAGGTAGAGGCAAAAAGTCAGGGGAAACCACGCCAAGGATGCCAGGTCTAACAGTAATTTAACCAGAGCAGCTTTAGGTGCACCTTCACCTTCCAGTCAGGCAAATAAATTTGTGCTTGCTGCTATAATTGGACCTGTTGCAATAGAAACTGCTAAGATCATCAAAAGCTACATCTGAAAATAATTTAGCTTGCACCTTCATGTGATCCAAAAGCTCTGAACAATCTTTCTCAGCTTCAATATTTCTAGAGAGTGACTAAATATCTTCATCTAATGACTGGGAGGCATAAACAGAATAAATGGCTACTCTAGTAGTCAAGTTCAGTCCAGTAAACTCTTTTTAAGAGCAGACTCCAAATCCAGTCCAGTAAACTCTTTTTAAGAGCAGACTCCAAACACTTGTCCAGAGGATAACTGACAAGATATCTTCTGATACCAATGATGATTACCTTGCTAAAGCGATTAACATTGGATCCAGTGTAACAGAAAGAGGAAGATCCAATTCCGCTTTGAATAGAGGATACAGCCTTGCTAGAAATCCAGACTCAGTTAATTTTTCTGGATTCTATTGTACAAATAAACATAACTCTTTCACCTCCTTGTTTATTGGTAATCTTAAAGGAGATATCACCTGTAATTGCTGGGTCATACCTGCACTTATAGTTAACATTTCATTTCCATCTGTACATGCAGGTTATTTGCCAAATAGCAGAACAATGTCTGTATGTTTGTTCATTCATTGAACTTCCTTCTCTGCACTGGATCAGTTTCCTCATTTGACACATACTCTAGAGATGGACAGGAAATTACTAAAAAGATAGGAAAGAAACTACCCAAGCCAAAAGGGTGACGGTGGGGAAATATTAGAATTGTCTCCCAAAGGCCTCTCTGATACAGGATTGTATCTTGTTCCCTGCAATGTCTTTCTAGGTGACTTGGTCAAGGTCTGAGTCTCACAAAATTGGAGAAGGATCAAAGTCAATCCTTCCTCTTCCAATCACCATGCCTCTCTCTTAATCTTCTCAGCAAGAATGATGCCATTTAACTGAGTGCTTATGAGGATCCATCACCACAGCCTTCATGAAACACAATCACCTATTAAAATCTTGCAGCTTAAAAATCTGAGCTGTAAAAAGGCCTTGAACGACCAATGCAGTGACCGAGTATATTCAACCTGACCCTTTTTTGGATACAGAGCCCCAACAAGCTGCAAGAGGCTTTTTCCTTGGAGTGTCCATCTAACCATTAGCAACTGGACCTGGGCTGGACCTTGCTCTGGCTTCTGCTGGAGTGAGTCCTGGCCCCTAAGTGCTGCCCCTGAAGTCCTGAGAGTGACCCAGAGGAGCTGCTTGAGATACCATGAAAAACTGGAACTTAAAAGACTAAGGACCTGATTTAGAGTTTTGCAAACTGGTTGCTCCATTAAACATTTGACAGATACCTCGTCTGCCATTTTACAAGTTCAGTATATCCGATGGCACTTGTAATTGGGCAGACAGGATATGAGTCGCGTTTGTGACACAGTAACCCATCTACTAAACTCTAACTCAAGCCAAAAGTTATTCCCTATTGGGTTTTTGTGATTTTGGTGTCATTTTGTATATCTAATTTTACTCAATTTTTCTAATTCAGTTTGAGTTTTTTATTGTTTGGCATCTTGACTTTATTACGGTTTTGGTAATATATGTATACTTTCAACATCAAGGCCTGCTCACCACATACACCCCAAATGAATATTAATTCATTGCACCCATTTCAAATGTATCACCTATAACATTGACCTTAGCTTGCATGCTGACATATGCTACTATGCTATGTTGCAAGGTTATTAAAGTTGAAAATTGAGGTAGACAGTTTCAAACAATGTGTAGAACGGAAACTGCAACCTTTCCAGAGAAAAGGAAAACTGTCAGGTGTTTCTCAACAGTTATGATTTTGCATGGGTGTTATGTCTGAGAATCTCTTATCTGCTGGTGTTATGATAGACCCATTGCCCAGAATCACACAAGTATTGGTTTTCATACCATAGGATTATTGTATTGCACATTATTCGTGAAGACATGAATGAGAATGATTGTAAACATTAAAAAACAACTCCTCAAGTAATATTCACATTAGAGCAAAGGTTAGATATGCCTCCAAATGTTTAATCACACATTCCTAATCAATCAGCATAATCTCTACCCAAGTTATGCCTGGCTGACAGTGTATTTGTTTTAGTTTAGTTGTCATAGTCAAGTAAGTAGTTTCCTTGCATCCCTTAATATGTCATTAGGCAACTCCATATTTCAGCATCCTTCCATCATCCTGTCCGTGTGTGCAAACCCAATGCAGACACCAGTATCATATGTACCTATTTTATGCATGGTTCTATAGAGCGAGGAGGATCCAGCTCACGCTCAGCCCCTATTTTGCTACCGAAAAGTAGATAATACTCATCAAATTACTTGTGGAACACAGAAGCTCCTTCATTCAAGACAGATGTTGCAAGGTCATCTCTCTTGTAGCCACATTTCACCTACCCTTTTTATTGAAGAGCTATAGAGAGTAGAAATGTTTCAGCTTTTTGATGTGAGCCTTAGACAACCTGACAATCAAGGACATATTTTATTAGTTTACACAAATTGAACTACAAGCAAACCTGTTTTATAGGCTTTTTGCTTCCATCACATAACCCAAAGCATTCAAACAACAAACAATGACCATGTTTTACAGAGAGCCAGACCTGTGTAATATTACAAAAACGAATAAAAAATGCCTTTGTACAAATGTCACCTAGTCATCTTTTAGAGTGAACGGAGAGTCTCAAAGAGAGTGAATACCATTCCTACCTGGACCTAAATCCATATCTGAGCATTTAACTCCTGGGTCTTGCTTTAGACACAGATAGGTATGGGGCTGACTGAGGTTCTTTGTTTAAAACCATCATGTGCCATAGAAGCAAAAAGTGATGGATTGTGGCAGATTTGTGGCAGAGTTGAAATCATGCTTTCAACATTGTTCTGTTTATGGCCCTAGATACTATATCCAATTTATGGAACATGAGAAAAATGTTCGCTGCCCTGACTATATACAGATCACGATAAAGCTTAACTGTAGAGTTTCCAAAAATGTACAATTAATTTTTTGATATATTTGTTTACTTATTGAGTTTTTTTGTATATAACTGATTGTCATTTTGCAATAATTTCAAAGTGTAAGAAAGCATTGCAGGAGGTATAGAACAAACATTTATCTCCATATATTGCTTTCTCTATCCTGCAGTTTGAAAAGCATGTTAAATACATACATTTGCTCAGAAGGGCGAACTGGATAACCACAAATTCACAGCTGCAAGCAACGTGCACAGTGTACAGTGTGTACCTTCATAGTTAGTAATCACATTATGTGTGCATTTGTGAAATCCCAAGCTTGGCTTCCAGCAAATCATAATGTTTGCTCATTCTGCCTTCTACTCATGTGCTTCAACAAGAAAAAACCTGGCATGGATCATAATGCTCCATCAGTCAGTAATCAAATCAGGTATCAGACCATGGAACAAGACCGCCCTGGAGCAGATCCTGAAACGAGTTTTTGGGTTCCCGGTGATTTATTTCACTTATGTATAACTCACTCAGCTGACACTGCGCTGGGTTTTGAAAGATGATTTAGGAGACATATTCCTGTGAAACATTACCCAGTGGTTAAAAAAAAATGGCAACTGGTTATGAGCAGAAAGGTGACGGCTCCTGTAAATGGAAGACAGTGAGCTGAAAGCAAGGATGTGCGTTTGTGTACATCTTGGTTAGTTTATCATGGCTCCTTCCTTTGCTGATGTCCTGGTATTGTGGACTTTACAACAGCTCCCCATGGATGAAGATACCTGAGAACTGACCTTCAGATTCAGCATACTTCACATTATATGATACACAGCGACACGTGAGGAATGATGAAAGGATGCGAGCTTGTCTTCTCGAATACCGAAAACACATCTTTAACAGCTACGGTAACATACTACTAACATACCACAATCAATTTGTTGAAGTCTTCAACTACATTGCCTAAAATGTAATAAATGTCTTGATACAGTCCTTGGTTGGATGAGACAACACTTATTAGGTCTGTTGAAATTTAAAAATATACATGACTCTGATGATCAGAAAGGAGGGCAATAAAAAAAGAAAGAACGAAACCTATCTGAATTAACGTGATTTATACATTATGAAATTGTTGTTTCTGTGCTACCTCCTGGGCAGTGGCGGCCGGCACAGGTAAGAATGGTGTGGTGGGGTGGGGCAGGGGCTGGGTGGGAGTCGGCTAAGTTGACATACGACGGGATAAGGATTTTGGATAATGTAGTCTGATCACAATTGTGATACTGGGATCAAGATACACGAACTTGAACATTGCTTTTAAGAAATGCAATAGCGAAGGATATCATGAGAGTACTGTTTGTCAAGAGTGTTCCTTGAGTCTAAAACTTTGAAAAATAGAAAAAAACTTAAGTGATGGACCCCTTTTTTGAAAATTGTGTTTGCACTTGAGTCCTATTTAGCTGTTGATAACTCCAGTAATGCTGTGTTATCAGGACTACCTGCTATGACAAAAACCAGTTTTACCTACCTTTTGACTGGATGGGCCTGTTTATCACTCTGTGAAGACAGAGTGATTTTCTGGATGGAATATATTAGGCGGTGCCTGTCGCCAGCAGGCCCTGACCCGTGAGGCTGAGCGTCCCCTTCGTCACAGTTCTTCTGGATATATATATATATATATATATATATATATATATATATATACATATATATATTCACTGAAAAACCATAGGTTTCAGGGACATTATAGTTAGAAATGATCATTTAAAAAACCTTTAAAATTCACTGAAAAAACCATAGGTTTCAGGGACGTTATAGTTAGAAATTAGCATTTAAAAAACCTTTGAAATTCACTGAAAAAACCAGAGGTTTCAGGGACGTTATAGTTAGAAAATAGTATTTAAAAAACCTTTGAAATTCACTGACGAAACCATAGGTTTCAGGGATGTTATAGTTAGAAATTAGCATTTAAAAAACCTTTGAAATTCACTGAAAAAACCAGAGGTTTCAGGGACGTTATAGATAGAAATTTTCATTTAAAAAACCTTAGAAATTCACTTAAAAAAACATAGGTTTCAGGGACGTTATAGTTAGAAATTAGCATTTAAAAAACCTTAGAAATTCACTGAAAAAACCACAGGTTTCAGGGACGTTATAGTTAGTTGGACATTTCACTCGTACAAAACCAGAGAAATTTGACCGTTATAGTTTGTTTAGGTAACCATAACTCGCGCCCCCGCAATACACTGCTGATGACATCACATATTACATCACTCAAGCCGTGGCCAGTGACATTACTGATGACATCACTGATGACATCTCAAATTGCATGGGTACTGCCTAAGTGATTGAAGGAGTACATGGGTAATGCCTGGGTGATTCCATAAGTGCATGGGTAGTGCCTGGGTAATTGGGATAGTGCATGGGTACTGCCTGGGTGATTGCAAGAGTGCATATGTAGTGCATGAGTGCATGTAGGAGTCATGGGTATTTTTTGGGTGATTGGAGGAGTGCATGAGTTTTACCTGGGTGATTGCATGACTGCAGGAGTACTGCCTGGATGATTGGAAGACTGCATGGGTAGTGCTTGGGTGATTGCATGAGTGCTGCAGAAGTGCCTGAGTGCATGTATGACTGCATGGGTTGTGCCTGAGTGATTGCATGAATGCAAGGGTAATGTCTGGGTGAATAGAGGAGTGCATGGGTAGTGCCTGAGTGATTAGACGAGTGCATAGGTGGTGTCTCAGTGATTTTATAAGTGCATGGGTAGTGGTTGGGTGATTGAAGGAGGGCAAGGGTAGTACCTGGATGAGTGAAAGAGTGGAAAGGTAGTGCTGGGTTATTCCATGAGTGCATAGGTAGTGCCTGGGTGATTGCATGACTGCAGGGGTAGTGTCTGACTGATTGAAGGAGTACATGGGTAGTACCTGGGTGATTGCATGAATGCAGGGGTAATGTTTGGGTGAATAGAGGAGTGCATGGGTAGTGCCTGAGTGATTAGACGAGTACATAGGTAGTGTCTGGGTGATTTTATAAGTGCATAGGTAGTGGCTGGGTGATTGAAGGAGGGCAAGGGTAGTGCTTGGATGAGTGAAAGAGTGGAAAGGTAGTGCTGGGTTATTCCATGAGTGCATAGGTAGTGCCTGGGTGATTGCATGACTGCAGAGGTAGTGCCTGAGTGATTGAAGGAGTGCATGAGTAATGCCTGTGTGATTGCATGAGTGCAGGGGTAATGTCTGAGTGATTAAAGAAGTACATGGGTAATGCCTGGGTGCATGTAAGAGTGCATGGGTAGTGCATGGGTGCATGTAGGACTGCATGGGTAGTTCTTGGGTGATTGGAGGAGTGCATGAGTTTTACCTGGGTGATTTCATGAGTGCAGGAGTAATGCCTGGATGATTGGAAGACTGCAAGTGTAGTGCTTGGGTGATTGCATGAGTGCATAGGAAGTGCCTTGGTGATTGCATGACTGCAAGGGTAGTGCCATGAGTGCAGAAGTAATGTCTGGGTGATTGGAGGAGTGCAAGGGTACTGTCTGAGTAATTGAAGAAGTGGATGGGTAGTGTCTGCGTGATTGCATGAGTGCATGGATAATGTCTGGGTGATTAGAGGAGTGCATGGGTACTGCCTAAGTGATTGAAGGACTACATGGGTAATGCGTGGGTGATTCCATAAGTGCATGGGTAGTGCCTGGGTGCATGTAGGACTGTATGGGTAGTTCTTGGGTGATTGGAGGAATGCATGAGTTTTACCTGGGTGATTGCATGAGTGCAGGAGTACTGCCTGGATGATTGGAAGACTGCATGGGTAGTGCTTGGGTGATTGCATGAGTGCTGCAGAAGTGCCTGAGTGCATGTATGACTGCATGGGTAGTGCCTGGGTGATGGCATGAATACAGCAGTAATGTTTGGGTGAATAGAGGAGTGCATGGGTAGTGCCTGAGTGATTAGAGAAGTGCATAGGTAGTGTCTGGGTGATTTATAAGTGCATGGGTAGTGGCTGGGTGATTGAAGGAGGGCAAGGGTAGTGCTTGGATGAGTGAAAGAGTAGAAAGGTAGTGCTGGGTTATTCCATGAGTGCATAGGTAGTGCCTGGGTGATTGCATGATTGCAGGGGTAGTGCCTGAGTGATTGAAGGAGGGCATGGGTAGTACCTGGGTGATTGCATGAATGCAGGGGTAATGTCTGGGTGAATGGAAGAGTGCATGGGTACTGCCTGAGTGATTAGATGAGTGCATAGGTAGTGTCTGCGTGATTGCATGAGTGCAGGGGTAATGTCTGGGTGATTGGAGGAGTGCATGGGTACTGCCTAAGTGATTGAAGGAGTACATGGGTAATGCCTGGGTGATACCATAAGTGCATGGGTAGTGCCTGGGTAATTGGGATAGTGCATGGGCACTGCCTGGGTGATTGCAAGAGTGCATGGGTAGTGCATGAGTGCATGTAGGAGTCATGGGTATTTTTTGGGTGATTGGAGGAGTGCATGAGTTTTACCTAGGTGATTGCATGACTGCAGGAGTACTGCCTGGATGATTGGAAGACTGCATGGGTAGTGCTTGGGTGATTGCATGAGTGCTGCAGAAGTGCCTGAGTGCATGTATGACTGCATGGGTAGTGCCTGGGTGATGGCATGAATACAGCAGTAATGTTTGGGTGAATAGAGGAGTGCATGGGTAGTGCCTAAGTGATTAGAGGAGTGCATAGGTAGTGTCTGGGTGATTTATAAGTGCATGGGTAGTGGCTGGGTGATTGAAGGAGGGCAAGGGTAGTGCCTGGATGAATGAAAGAGTGGAAAGGTAGTGCTGGGTTATTCCATGAGTGCATAGGTGGTGCCTGGGTGATTGCATGACTGCAGGGGTAGTGTCTGACTGATTGAAGGAGTACATGGGTAGTACCTGGGTCGATTGCATGAATGCAGGGGTAATGTTTGGGCGAATAGAGGAGTGCATGGGTAGTGCCTGAGTGATTAAATGAGTACATAGGTAGTGTCTGGGTGATTTTATAAGTGCATAGGTAGTGGCTGGGTGATTGAAGGAGTGCAAGGGTAGTGCTTGGATGAGTGAAAGAGTAGAAAGGTAGTGCTGGGTTATTCCATGAGTGCATAGGTAGTGCCTGGGTGATTGCATGACTGCAGGGGTAGTGCCTGAGTGATTAAAGGAGTGCGTGAGTAATGCCTGTGTGATTGCATGAGTGCAGGGGTAATGTGTGAGTGATTAAAGAAGTACATGGGTAATGCCTGGGTGCGTGTAAGAGTGCATGGGTAGTGCATGGTGCATGTAGGACTGCATGGGTAGTTCTTGGGTGATTGGAGGAGTGCAGGAGTTTTACCTGGGTGATTGCATGAGTGCAGGAGTACTGCCTGGATGATTGGAAGACTGCATGGGTAGTGCTTGCGTGATTGCATGAGTGCATAGGAAGTGCCTGGGTGCTTGCATGACTGCAAGGGTAGTGCGATGAGTGCAGAAGTAATGTCTGGGTGATTGGAGGAGTGCAAGGGTACTGCCTGAGTAATTGAAGAAGTGGATGGGTAGTGCCTGCGTGATTGCATGAGTGCATGGGTAATGTCTGGGTGATTGGAGGAGTGCATGGGTACTGCCTAAGTGATTGAAGGAGTACATGGGCAATGCGTGGGTGATTCCATAAGTGCATGGGAGGTGCCTGGGTAATTGGAATGGTGCATAGCTACTGCCTGGGTGATTCCAAGAAAGCAGGAGTAATGTCTGCATGATTGGAGGAGTGCATGGGTACTGCCTCAGTGATTGAAACAGTGAAAGTGTAATGTTTGAGGATTACAGGAATGCATAGGTAATGCCTGGATAATTGTATGAGTGTAGGGGTAATGTGTAGAGGATAGGAGAAGTATATAGGTAATACCTGGGTGATTGGAAGAGTGTATCAGTAATGTTTAGCTGATTGCATGAGTGTACAGATCGTGCCTCGGTGATTGAAAGAGAACCTAGGTAGTGTCTGGTTGATATTATAAGTATATGGGTACTGGCTACGTGATTGCAGAAGTGCATAGATAGTGCATGAGTGATTGGAGGAGTATGGGAACAATGCCTAACTGTATAGATGACTGCATGGGTAGTGTTTGTAAAAATGGATGAGTGCAGTAAAAGTCACTGTAAACATTAGTTCATATTATCATGCTTATTACATTATTTCATCTTACCTTTTTTATTAAAGAAGATACAAAACTCAGTGGATCTATTTTACAGTAGTTTTGTTGTAAACTGAATTTAAAATCTTTTCAAACTTTAGTATTACCTTCTGTAAAAAAAGAAGAAAAAGTGTTATTGCATATAATATTATAGTTTTAAGAACTCAACATAATTTTAGAATTACATAACATATTGAGTTTGCCTTTTTTGCTGTTCTCAGATTCTATTGAATTTCACCATACACAGTGATTTCAATGTAGATCATCATATAACAGCGTCGAAAAAAATACAATCAATAAGATTGTAAAAAAACAAACAAATCTGCTTTGAAAATATTTACAAGTGCAATTATGTCTTTACCTATCTACAGTTTGTAAATTGCATTCTTGAACCTCATTAAATCTTTTACTTCTCTCAAGTACATTTTGTAAAATATACACTCTCATTTACATCACGTATAATATAAAGATCAAATATATAAACTACTTCTTTCAAACACAATTTTGCAAATGCAATAAGAATTACCACAAACAATAATCCAAACACTCATGTTCACATCTTCCCAATAGGCTGAATAATGTTTCCAAAACCATTTGCATTGAAAATATCCCAAATAAACTCGTTTATTTCTGTTCACATCTTCCCAATAGGCCGAATGATGTTTTCAAAACTTTGACATCAAAACTATCAGATATGAATTTGATAATTCGTAAGGCAACCGACATTTGAATTCCAAATGGGCATCATTACAATGTCTCCACCCTTTATTGCACTTTAAATACACAGTATAGTGTCCAGATGTTGTAGTAGGTCCATCATGGAAAATAATAGCCACTGCCTTAAAAGTTCTTCCTGAAATTGACACTTGACTTGCCACACATTTTTTATTTTAGTTTCCAATTTTCTTCCATTTGCTCCACAACGTTGCAGCATTTATATGACATATTTTCCAAATCTTTCTATATATAATGTTGACAACATTTCTGATTTACAATGAGAGCATTTCATATCTTGATTAGCTCGTTTTACTAATTTGTTAAAAGACACTGATTTAAATTCTGGTATTGTCAAATATATGAATAGTTCAGTGTCTATTTCAGTGGTAGAAGAAAATGAACACTCTTCACATTTATGATCCCATCTGTAACTTAGTCCAAACAAATTTTCAATTTCTATTCCTTCATCTTCGAATACTGCAAGTATAAACATAAGGAATTCTTGTGCATCTTGTTGTATATTCAGTGTAAATTGCGAAGAACCAGTAAATATATCCCAAAGAATCCGAATGCCAGAAGCAGTATGGATTTTACTTCTATCAGTTACCAACTTTTTGAAAAATATAATGTAATAAAGAACAGAATCTTTTTTCTCGATTTTCCATAATTTCATGATGAAGATCTTCTAGATAAGAGACAACATTCACAATTACATTAGCATAGCAGTTGATACCTTAACTATTTTCTAACTGGTATCCTACAATATCATCAACAGTGTCCATTTTCACTTTCTTTGCAGCTTTATCATTTTCTTGAATTGTTTTCTTTTTTTGTATCTCACTAGAATGTTTCTCACATTTCCGTTGTGGACATACTACATGTTTCTCATATATGGGATATTCACCTAAGTTAGGAGCATACAGTCTTCTTAACCGATTATAACTCTCTTACACAATTTGCATCAGCACTAATCTTTTTCTCAACAAAATCAATCAAATACAAACCAGATAATGTTCTTACTCGAGACAATGCAACGTATGCCATGCCCTCTTTAAACACTGTACTTCCAATATTTACCAAAGCACTGTCTACACTTAAACCTTGAGATTTAAGAATGGTCACTGCATATGCTAAAGAAAGAGGAAACTGTTTTCTACGAACATACAAGTCTTTTACAAGCAAAAACGAACAGGACAACGTCCAATCTGTTTTACCTCTTCAATCTGATCAAATTTAATCTTCAAAAATTCAATTCCATCTCTCTCCTGATAATTAACAAAATCAACAACTTTTCCCATTGCTCCATTTACTAAACCTTTTTCTACATCCAAATTACGCCATAATATTACCCGACAGTTTACACATACATATAACTTCTTTTCTAAACCAGCAGTCTTAGATACAGACTTCTCCAAAGAATCCAATTTTGACTGTAATTTCTCTGAGAGAAGAATAGTAACTCCTTCGTGTTCCATTTTATCAATGGCTTTCACTTTCACTATTGGTTGTTTTTCCAGTTTCAAAAGTTCTTGATTGAATGTAGAACACTCTTGCAGTGTTGGCATTAGGCAAACTATAGACTTCTTTTCTCCAATTTTTTTGTACATTTTTTCAGGTGCAATATTTTTATTTGGAAACAAGTTTATTAGCCGACTTTGTAAAGCTTCTTTACCATGTTTTGTCAAAACACCAATTCTAATATCTTGAAGAATGTTTCCATAATGTTCATCACTTGCTTGTCGCATATTCTTAATAAGTTCTTTATATTCAAAATGAGACCAAATGTTTATATTTCCAATACTTCCCAAAGATTTCCTAGTGTCTTCATGGACAAGTGTTTTAAAAACTGGTTGTCCTTTCACAGGAGTAAGTTGTAGTAGATCGCCGAATACAATTACATGTTTTCCTCCAAATAAAACATTATAATCTGTTTTTAAAATCTGTTGCATTCTTAAATGTACAAAGGCAAGCATTAAGTTTGAGACCATGCTCACCTCATCAATGAGTTTCATTTTCTTTAGTACTCTTGAGATTTCATAAAAAGCTTCTCCAGATAGCTTGTGATATTCCAACTTATTTTCATGTTCAACTGGTAGCATGAGTTATCGATGTAATGTAATCCCTCTAATGTTGTGTGCAGCTAACCCAGTTGGAGCGGTTACAACACAAGATAAATGTCATTCAGTGGTTTTCTGTAGATAACTGGTCAAAACTTTAATTAAGACATTTTTTCCTGTTCCAGCTTGACCACTGATATACATTCGAATAGGTTTAAATGATGTGCATTGGCATTCTTTTTTTTCATGCAGTAAACCATGCTGTATCAGTTGTGTCACTTGCTGATATATTTCTTTGTGTTCAATATTTAGTTGTTCTTCCAAGTTTCCCAACTCAATAATGTCCTGTTGTGCTTGTTGCATTGCCGTTTCTACTTCATTCATGGCTGTTGCTGCCTCATTTTCAAGAATTGGTTGTCCTATTAGATCTTGACTTAGTAGAGCAGAACTTTGACTATCTTGAGAACTGTCTCTAGCTATTTCAGCTGCAATAGTAGTTTCTTGTTCAATCTCTCCAGTTAACATTTGTAGATAATTTGGAAAAATTGTGCATTGAATGCTATCTTTACATGCATTAAAAGAATCTTCATAGCAGTCAAAATCTCCAAGTAATTCCATTTCACTACGCCAAGGCTTAAAAAGTTGCAAAAGTGCTAAATAGAAAAATTCCCTTTTATCTGTAGCTTCGCACTGAGTTTCCTTTGGTTAATAATATTTCCTTTGGCATGTTTTACCAAACATCCTTCACATCCAATTACTGCATATTTTTCTTCATTTATATTTTCTGTAGCATTTCTCTTAAAGCTGTAATGTTGCAGTACTTCATAGAGACATATGTTTTCCAGATGTGGACTTCTTTTAGGATAGTACGTATCCAACATATTCGTTTTAACAATATCTGTACTTTCTGGTTCATTCAATGCTAAGTATTCAATTTCTTCTACAGATTTCAATACTCGATTTCGTGTTGCAGCAAGACCTAGACTTACCCAAATGATTCCTCTTGACTTTGAATATAAACTTGCAGAGGTCAACCGATCCCAACATTTGTAGGATCCAATCTCTCGATGGGAAAGCATCTTCAAACTAAAGCTGTACAATTTGTCACTAAGAGTCTTATCTTGTGAAATTTCTTCCCACATTTCTTTCAACTCCGTCTTTTCAGATTTGGTTATATATGACGTAACATAGCGAGCAACAGCAATCAAATTATCTTCAACATACTGGATAGCCATATTTGCATTCCACATCGTCAAAATCACTGGATTGTAATCATTAAGATACTTTGAATCTTCAGTTCTTTCTATGTTTTAAGTATTCTTCGGAGATTTTCGAGTTATGGTATGCCTTACTGCTGACATGAAACTGTTGACCCTTCCTTTTGAAATTTCTGGACGTGGGAATCCAAAACGACATTTTGTATAAAAGTTTCCCTTTGACTTGTATTTCCGTCGACAATATTTCCCACATCGATGACTTTGAAACCGTAAAACTTGCTGTCTCAAGTTGTTTTCTCCTCCTTCTTTTGGTATGGCACAGGTAACATATTTTTCAATGAAAGACAAAACACTTTCATCAGTATCAGTTCCAAATGTTGGTGCATTCTTGATCCATAACAGCATGTGAATATGAGGTGCACCTCTGGCTTGGTACTCCTTTCTCGAAAAGAAATCAATAACTTCTCCAAGAGGTGGATTATTTTTATTGGAGATAAAAGACATCATAGCTTGAAACCTATGATTAAAATATCTGCACACATTTACAGGATCCAAGGAACACAGTTATCCAGCGTTCTTCAATTCAATGTTTTTTACATTTGAATTTGCTTGTCGTAGAAATTCAAGTAAATCGTCCCATGTGTACTCAGCAGAGCTAAGCGTAACAAACCACGAAGGGGTTCCTAAGGTCCTTAACATACATTTAAGTTCTCCATGACGACGATACCAATACTCATTAGTACCACGTTGACACGCCATCAAATTAATTAACTGAGATTCTAAATGATTGTCTCTTTGTTGAACTTTGTCCAAACATTCCTTTGCAGAAACATGTGTAAGATGAACTCCTGTTTTTAATATGTGGTTCACTGTATATGAAAGTCCAGACAAGTCACTTTCAAACAGAAGTTGAAATAAATATGGAACACACTGACAAAATCTTGGATCTTCTGAGTACAATCTTGTTGTACGATATTCTGAAGCTGGAATCTGAACGGGTCGTTCATCATATCGACCACCTTTTCCAGTGGGGAAAAGCTGTGGAAAACAACGAGCTTCCAAACTTTTTTCCTATACACTCATGGGAGTTCCCTTAGCTTTCTTCATTTGAAATAATTCAATAGTGTTTCATATCACTTGTTTTGAATGTAGGGGATGTATACTATAATGTTCATAAATTTCTTCACTCCTCGAGTTATCCACTTTTTCTATTTGGCCAGTTGAAATTTCTCTTTCATCTTCTAAAGATATTTTTTCTTCTTCCACATATACATTTTTATAATAAATATTGTTTTGTAGAAGATATAATGTAGCCTTTTGAAGTTTGGTGACATTTACTAACTCTTGCCATATTTTCCGACTCTTTGTTGGTACACCATTAACTAGAATAACTACAGGTTCACTTTCCTCTCTCTCTACACCAACAGTTTCAATATTTTTCTTAAAAATCTAAAGGTAAATACACAACTCTTCCTTTTAAACCTCTTTGTAAATCTGTTGGAGGCAGCTTACCTGTTTTAGGCTCCATACGAACTACAGCTTGAAACGGGTGCAGAGATTGAATAAGAATGGACTCATATTTAAATCTTCCTGTTCCGCAGGAATAGCTACCAACTCTAGGTTATTATGTACAGCTCTAGCAGGCATTTTGTTCTCTTCTAATTTGCTGTAACAATATTTACAAACACGTTGATCACTACCCAACTCAGAACGACCTCCCACCAACAAATAAGCACCAAATTGCTCCCACTTATCATTGTTTTCCTTTTCACTTTTTAAATACACATCAACATTCCTAGTTTGACTTCTTTAGTGAATACGTCGACAACAAATACAAACATAGGGGCCGATTATGATGGCGGTAGTAGGCACCTCCGCGGTGCTGGCGGAGGCGGAAAACGTCCATTTACTTACTCCTGCGGAGGTCCTCGCGTCCGCCATATTACAATGGGCAAAGACAGCCCATTTCCCGTACGTCGCGGAGTTTCCGGATCCGCCAGATTATTCGTTCCGCAACGGTGGCGGAGGGAGCCAATAGAGAAAGACCGCCGTGCGGAATGACGTTACGACCGCCGGACAAATCAAGATGCCTCAAACAGCCCATCCGAACGCAGCGGAGAAACCAGCCACCCGGAGACGATGGAAGCACAACTGCGGAGATCGAAACTCGAATCCGAGACACCTCCACACGTTCCTGGCCGCCATGGATCCAGCTCTACAAGCCCTTCCGCTGCTGTACCTCATCCACTATCAGCAGATAAGACACCGTCGCGCTCAACACTGCAGGTAAGTCAACAACACATCCCCGCATACAACCACAACACAAAACTGTCGAGCTGAAGTACGTGTCCTGCCTACATCAGACAGCCTGGTGGAGACAGGAACCTATCCCCCAGTGTAAGTACACATGTCCTGCACGTCACAAATTGACACCTCTGCATCGGGGTCACCCATCACCATAGAAATCACTGCAACTAGCCCAGTCGTGCCGGTCATGTCACCGCAGCGGTGAAGCCGTGGGAAAACCTGCCCACAATGTACTGGGAGTCCAGGACATTGTCCCAGACAAGCAACACCAACATCACAACATCCACACCACATGTAACATAAAAGAAGCACCACTCAGCACAACATATCTGCAGCAAGAAGGCATGGGCAGGGACACTGTCTAGAGTGTCATCTCATTAGGAACACCTTCAAATGCATAGTAACATGAGTGTAGGGTGCGGCAAGCGTCCCTCCAAAATTAACATAGTCATCATTGCACACAAATAAGGGTCAGTCCACATACAATGTGGAACAGAGGAGGGCAGACCAAGTAGGGTGTGTATGTGTATTTCACAGTAGGGCAACAAGGTGTTGGAATGAGTCAGTGAGCCCAGGTAGATGACACATCATATTAGACACCACTGCCACACAATCACAGATCACCACAGCCCCCAAGCAGATATTGATAGGCCCATCACATACAATGGCAGACCATATCACACAATGACAGCCCATATCATGCAACACAGTGAGAAATTCCTGACTCAAACAGCAAACTCAAAGTAAGCACCACTGTGTATTTGACTCACAAGTGTACTGCTGCTATAAATGACACCATGTGAGTATGTCCAGTACATCAACAACACTGACTACACTGCCAACTCACAGAACACCTACACACCATCACTATACCTCAACAAAGGGAGCACCAACTACAAAGTAGTGAATGAATGCCAAAGTGTCAGGAAGACTCCATCTTGACAGCAGGAAACTCTGACCTGAGACTCAGGACAACCCTCCTCCTACTCACACCTGCCTTACACTCATATGAATCAAAGTGAGTAATTTAAGAAATGAAGAGTCACTGTGCAGATTAACAACCATGGAACTGTTCACACTGCATGTCAAGTCCTTCAGACAGCTCACACACTGAAACTTAGCCTCATACACATACCATAAGTCAGCAGCAATGTATGACAATAACTAAACTAGCCTAAAGTGGAGTGCACAGTGCATGAAAAACATGGAGATATCTCAGATAGCATTTGTACATGACATGCTAGAGGTGCAACATATCACACTACACCTAGGCCATCAAATCAGACATGGGTGGCACAGTGAATGAAATTGAACTAAAGTAAAATCTGTGCAATATCCCTGTGATACAGCAATGCAATCTGTGCATTGGCCCAGGAATGATAGGAACTGTCATAAGCCATACAGTGACCAGCCACACATCTGTGTCAACTCCCTTGACATGTGCATGCCACCAGCACAACACTCATGGCTCATTGTCACACTCCCTGACTGTCAAACCCAAGTATGACCTTCACACATACCCCTCATCTACCCATCTCACACCTTCACTACTCCACACCTGTGAGAAACACAGATAAAGGTGCAAATAATGTCCTGTGAGTTTCCTGAGAACCAATGCCACACCTTGGTGTGTATTTACAAATGTCAGAATCCCACTCAGGGATGTCTGAACCAATGCTGCTCAAAAACCATTTGCCAAACACATGTCTCACAAACAGCATCCAAAGAAGTCCAACAAGCTCACCCATCTGTAGGCAAACAGTGGATAGGCAATGTGACCCTAGACAGCACAGGAATAGATAACATTTTAACTCTGGCCAACTGCACAGACACCATTACCGAACACAATCAAATAATACATGATCAAATGCCAATCATAAACACCAACTGTGTGCAATAGGACAAATCTGCAAACACAGACATATACACTCCACCAGTTACCAAGTGAGCATGGTGTCAATGTGTAGCACAAGCATGCACATGCACACTCCTGACAAGTGACTGCTCAAATATAGGAGGCCATAGCACAATTGTGCACTCAAAACAAGCCAATGAACAAGACCCCACATTGCTGCATGTGACAGTCACACAAGAAATGCACACAACAAATTCTACACACATCTGAATGTATTCCAATACACAAACTCCTCACACACAATGTCATGCAAATATAACATTACACACACATGGACCTGTCAGTGGAAAGAGCCAACACAGGCCAAAGACTGCATCCATCAACAACAAGTACACAACATATGCACATACAAAATCATCACATAGCAAACTCAGCTGGACATCAGGGCGACTCACACCAGGCAAGGACAAGGCAACATACACTCACAGCAGTGCATGTACAGTAAGCAGTGTGTGAACACCAACAAAACCAGTATCACACATATATGAGTGCTCCACCATGAACTTCAACACCGCAAATCATCACAGGGCACAGATCACATCACACACAGGATGGGTAGCAGTACCTCAGCAAACACACATACAGTTTAGCTAACACCCACTGCTGCACAACTCTGGAAAACACAGATGCATGGAACATGACTAGAGGACTGTGCTGGACAAACATCTGCACTGTACATGAGCGACCATGACTGCAATCAAGTAGAAGAAAATAGCACATAACAAATTGTGAAACAGTCCTGAGTGGAACATTGGTCCTGGACACAGATCATCCTCACACAGTATAGAGTCACACAATGAAGTGGTGGTGGGGGTCACACACTGGCAAGGCATGGGGTAAAAGACATTAGACTGAAGTGTGAACATCAGTATTGGACAGGTGAGGAGTGTGCAGAGCAAAAACACATAGAGGAGTAACTCACAATGTGTAGCCATCAAAAGCCCCCATTGGGGATGGTCTGACTCTCAATACCACATACTTGTCCAACAAATGATGTAAAGTGACACCAATGTATGAGAAACATCACTTATAATGTCAGTTTGCCTGAGCAGGTCAGCACAGTGAGCACAAACGTAAGCAAGAGCCATGGCTGATCAACAAACCACAACACAGACATTGCAGTGAACCACTCTGCATACTCACAACTGACAGCGACAACAAGTAGGTGTACCCCAGGACTGCAAGGTCATACCGACACACTGCACAGTGCTCAACCAACTACTCCTTCATGTGCCCACTATCTAAAGCAAGTGTCTGTCAATGTAAACAAACAGGCACTCATTACCTGGATCATACATGTGTGTAGGTGTCGTGTTCAAGGGCACATATTCATCAACACTTCTGCCAATGACAGACCAATCACACTGTATGACTACTCAACTGCACACATTCAAATGTACCCATGTGACTATGAAGCCAGGCCTACACAAGATGACTACACATCTACACTATTGTTCACACATCAAGATAGATCCCACAGATATGACGGACCCTGTCCACCACGCAAGTTATCCTGTGGATAGAATTCTCTTCTGTTGTGGTACAGCATCCAAATATGACGTGTACAAAATTGGAGACCTGACAATAGAATGATTAGGATAAGATTAGAGCACCACAGACAACCATCAGTGCCCCCTCAAGAATCTGAGTCAAGAAGCACAAAAGTGCCTGTAACCTCTGGCAACCTCTGAAAAAGAAAATCAGGTATATGCCAATGTGAATGTGGCATACAGAGCATGTGCCACATGAACATATACACATACATTGCACTGCATCATTAGCAAGGGCAGCGACAAAGCTCACAACATGAGTAATAAGGCCAGATGTATCAAGGTATTTTGAGGTCGCAAACGCTGCGAATCGCAAAAAAGCAGTGTTTGCGATCGCAAAATAGCCTCCTCCCATGTATGACAGTGTTTCACATCGCAAAATAGGTATTCGCTAAAATAGCGAATACCTATTTTGCGAGGCCCACATTCTGCGAATAATCACCTGCGAATTCGCAAATACCATCACGCAATTAGCGATTTTCGCAAAAAGCCATGTCGCAAAAAGCGAATTCGCAAACCAATGTATCAAAAAATCACAAATTGCGAATCTTCAAAATTGCAATTTTGCACCTGATTTTTACCACCAACTCAAACCAGGTGGTAACCAGGTGCAACATATTTAAACAGGCCCACAATGCAACTGGAACTTCCACAATGGCAGCGCTGTATGTGATAGCCAGGAGGATGCGGATTCAAGCTGCAGCACAGAGAAGGAGGAGACAGGAACGGGTCTTCAGAGTGCGCATCACTCTGTTCCAGCAGACAGAGGAAGAGATACATGGGAAGTATAGGCTGGACTCAGCTACTATATTAGACTTGATTGCTGAGCTAAAACCTATGCTTGAACACCCAACCCGCAGGACCCAAACAATTCCAACACATGTGCAGGTCCTGTGTTCACTGCACTTACTGGCATCAGGGAGCTTCCAGGGGGTGATAGCGACAGCAGGAGGGGTCTCCCAGAGTTGCCTGTCGCGCTTCTTCCATGCATTCCTGGATGCAAAGGTACAAAGGATACATCATCACATCATATTCCCCACCACACAACAAGCATTGCAGCAAACCAAACTGGACTTCTACCAGATTGCCCAATTTCCCCATGTTATTGGTTGCATAGATGGAACCCATGTAGCCCTCTCACCCCCTCAGCCAATGAGTACGTATTCAGAAACCGGAAATCATTCCATTCAATCAACATACAGGTCATCTGCAACGCTAAATATATCAAAACTGATATAGTGGCAAAATACCCTGGCAGTACACACGATTCCTTCATTTTTAGACACAGTGGGATATACACACGTCTCACTGGGGGCAAATTTTGCGAGGGATACCTGCTAAGTAAATGCATGTCAAGCACTCTTATACACAGTTAAGAGCTGAAGTGAGAGGACAGTGTTTCACCGTATGTCTTTCATCCTGTAGGTGATAGTGCATATGCAGTGAACGAATTCATCCTCACACCATACCTCAATCCGGCTTATCCAAGAGAGCGAAGATACAATCGCGCACACAAGTCAACGCGCTGTGTAATCGAGCGGACATTTGGTATACTGAAGAGCAGGTTCCTCTGCCTGCACAAAAGTGGAGGAGCACTACAATATGGCCCAGAGACCTGCTGCAAGATCGTGGCGACTTGTGCCATGCTGCACAACATTGCAACAAGAAAAGGCATACCAGTGGAACTCACAGATACAGAATCAGATGAGGATGAGGTACCAGGTCCACGTTGCAGACCAGCAGGTGGTGTAGGGGCAGCTGATGGCCGACGGAGACGTGATGAAATAACACACAACTATTTCTAGGTGAGTAATGATGACACAAAGCAAATAATGATTTGAGAATGACTGTGTTTTAATGTACCTTAGCATCAGGTAAATTGCATTCACACAGCCTACATACACACTTTATGTGTGGCACTTGCTGTTGCACGTCATGTACACAGGACATGAGTAATGGATTTACAAATGTCCATATGCCATGGGTTACTTCACCCATTAGCATTCAGCTGTGACAACTCAGTTTATTTCTTCCCTGCACGTCCTGCAGTTGCACGCTCAGGGTGCTGACTGCTCTCCCTTGAGGCATCTGATGGTGTTCCCTGCCTCACACTACGCCATCTGGGTTCTGTAATTGGTGGGGTGATGCTGCTTCGGCTGGAGAGCTCCTCACTGTTGCCTGCCCCTAGGAGACCTGTGCCACCTATGTTAGCTGTCTGCAGCTGGTCAACTGCATTGGTGACCTGCACCAAACCTTTGGCAACATCTTGGCTGCAGTGTGCCATTTCTATCTGCATCGTCACTGTGCGTCGTGACAGTACCGATGTGGCATTTGACAAATGGTTGACCGCCTTGCTATATAGATCCAGACGGGTGAACAGATGTTGTTTTCCCCTGCGTCTGGATGCATGGTCCCTTTGCATTGTGGCACAGAGTTCTTTGATTGCTCCAGTCATTTCCCTAATGCTGTCTGCACAGGCCTTATTTCCCTCGTCAACTTTGTGATTGAGCTCTCTGATGCCCTCCTTCATGTCTGTAAGATTATGATTAACAGACGCCAGCTGCCTATGTATTGATCTCATGCTTTTGGCTTGCAGGCGCTGGACCTTCACCATTGTGCCTTCCAGGCCAGAAAATACGGAAGGATCATCTCCTGCGTCTGTGCTAGTTTGTGCCCTTGGCCTGCGTGTCCTGCAACTGTCGTCCCTACGGTGCATAGGGGGCTGATCATGTTCCTGCCGTGTATGCTCTTCTTGCTCTGGATGTGCCTCATCCTCTATGCCTTCGGGTTCTCCCTCTAACACCGGGAGTGGAGGCACAATGTGACGGTGTCTTCTTAGGACCGGTGTTGGCAGTGTTGTCTGATCTGTGTCCTCTCCCCCTGCCTGGTCCTGTGTCTGTGCTGTCTCCTTGGCTTCGGTGTTGTCACCCTGTGTTTCAGGTTCAGCTGTAAATACAAAAGCACTACTTATTGTGTGTCCTGCTTTCCATTGTTCACTGAATACATTTTTTTGCATGTTGGTTACCTAAGTGCTGTGTTACATTTTTGGCTTAACTATTTTGTGTCAACTGCTGATACATTGCTGTGTGTCATTGCTCAACTGTGTTATGTGTGTGACTACATCTCCCATGATGCATTGCTGGGTGGGCTGGAAAATGTGGAATGGAGTTGCATTGTTACTTCGTAAATGGGGCATTCCTGAGTGTGTAATTAAGTTGATAATGTGTCAGGGCTGATTTAGCATGCATCTTACCTTGTCTGGTGTTGGGCGTGTTGGAGCTGTCGATATCTGCAACCCCACTGATGCTCTCAGGCTGTAGGGTGGACTCCACCAACTCCTCAAGGGGTGTGGATTCAGGCTCTGTGGATGTACCCCCACCGGTTTTCTTCGCCTCCGCAAGCCTGGTGGCAACCTTGTCCTTAGACCTTGAGCGCATGTCATAACAGCGCTTGCGTAGTTCACCAATGGAGCGCTGTGTGACACCTATGGCATTCACCTTAGCCTATATGTCCAGCCATATTTTGGGCTTTTGAGACTCAGGGACATGCAGGGATTTCTTGCCAAAAAGCATTTCATGGCTCTTAACCATCTCCTCAATGAGTACCTCCTGCTCCCTCTCACTGAATTTGTGTTTTCTTTTCCTGCCAGCTGCCTCCTTATCCTTCTCCTGTGGATCCATTGTGTATTGGTGGTGTTGCAGTTCAGAGTGGTGTGCTTCTCCTCCCAGCCTCTGACACAGCCTCAGGCAATCAGGTACAGCATGGGCAGTCACACTTCCTGGGTGTGATGTCATCAAGCTGCACCTAAATTGCAGATTCGCTAAATTTGCGATTTCTTACTAGCGAATTCGCTAATAAGGAATCGCTATTTTGGAAATCGCTATTTGAATTTGCGATTTTTAAGGAATCGCTAATTTTTTGCGTAAAATGTATTACATCGCGTTTTGCGATTCTCAATTAGCGATTCGCAAAAAATCGCTATTTGAGATTCGCAAATCACATTTTTGATACATATGCCCCTAAGTCTTTATTACATAAACTCTGCATAGGCATCAAAAGTGCAAAACATCAAGGCCATTGGCCAGTCCAAATTTCAAGTCCGCACATATGTGCATGTAAACTTGCACATCAAATGGGTAACACAGTCCACTGCCATGGGAATCACCACAGGTCAGGGGCTTCGATTGGGCAGTCCAGGCACTGCTGTTGGAGAAATGGTGTGGGGAGGGGGACTTGGCTTCAACTTTGGCTTGAAGTTGAACTGGGAGGGGGCTGATTGTCGGGGCCAGTTGGAGGACTGGACCTGGGAGGGAGAGAACTGGCTGAGGTAGAGGGATCCATGGATGTGGGATCCTGAGGGCTGCTTGGACCGGGTGGAGTGGTGGCACTGGGAGGTGGAGACATGCTGTGTGGAGGCTCAGTGGCTGAGGGTGAATGTGGAGGGCTGGGTCTCAACTGTTTGGGGATCCGATATCCCACAAGTGTCTTGGCCGGAGTGAGAAGTGAGGTGGGCACAACAGCCTCACTCTTCCCCAAAGGTGTAGCAGGTGCAGGTGGCACTCCACGTGTGGATTTGCTGGACCTGGTGGTACGCTGGGGGTGGCCTTGCCTTTTGCCCTGCATCCCCTGTTGTTGATGTACACTCCCCACTTTTCTCTCTTGTCCATGCTTCACAGGGGTGTGGGTGGGAGTCGACGTTTTGGGTGAAACTGCCTTTGGAATGTGTTTGGGCTTAGTCGTGGCAGGCACCAGGTTCACTGCAGACAGGGCAAGTGTCTGTGTGTCCTTGGGATCAGGTGTGGGGCTGGGAGTGTCCTTGGATGGTGTTGTTTTGGAGGAATCTAATGTGGATGCATGCTTTTTTGCCATATGTCCTTGAGTGTCCTGTGATGTGCTTTTTGTCTTGCAGTCATGTGTGCTTGTTTTGGGTTGTGGTGAAGGTGTATGGTGTCTGGTACGCTTAGAGTGCTGAGGTTGTGTGCTGCGTGTGGATGACTGGGTGCCTGAGGGCTCTGGCGTGTGTGTACTCTGGTCAGGTGGGGCTACTGGCAGGGTGGTTTCCAAAGGGACAGGAGCTGGACTGGGAGTTTGAGACTGGTGAATGGCTGCCGTCACTGTGGAGGACAAAGACTGGACAGTTCGGTGTAGGCCACCCACGTCCGAATGAATGCCCTCCATGAACGCAACAACCTGTGACAACTTGTTGCCATGATCCCGGAGGGCATTCAGGAGAGCAGTCTGACCCACACACAGCTGCCGCAAAATATCTACAGCCTCCACACTGAGGGCAGCAGGGGAGACAGGGGCAGGGGCAGCGGTGCCTGGGGGCAAGGAGACTCTAACCTTCTTAGGGCTGCGGGCACGGACAGCACTTGGGGGAGCATCTGGGATGGTGGGCACTGGACGAGGTGTGGCGGAAGAAGATGCAGATCTGGAACTTCCGGTGCCCCCCAACATCGAGGAGTCACCACTGGACTGGGAAGATTTGGAGGTTGGTGTTTCCGGGTGGGAATCATCCAGGGCACTCCTGTCCCCTTCCAAGGCGCTGGTCCCCTCAGTGTCACTGAACTCCTGTGTCCCAGTCGTGCCAGTAGCTTCCCCAATGCTGTCGGGCCCCCGTCCTTCCCTGCCCTCGGTAGATGCTGCAAGAGACAGAGACATAGGTTCAGTATAGTGCCATACTCATAAACATCATATGCAATCAAAACTCAAATCCTGCAAATGATACTCCCATGTTGAACTACTCCATGTACTTTCAGCATATGCCACATTTACGCAATCATCAGCTGATGCATGGAAACATGCATAGTTGATAGTCATGCTCCATGTTGCGTAGACACAGCCAAATAGCTGAGCCATACAATTGTCTGTAGGCACACCTACGTGCCTGTAGGTAAGATAGCTATACATCAAAACATGTTGTCTCTGTCACATATGGAGTATATTTCATGGGACACCACAGATACCAAGTCAAAGATGTCCTTTTGCAAGGGCAATCACCTCCTGAAATCCACCATGTTGGGCTTTGAAGCACAACTACAGTTGTCCATTGGTGTCAGCTGTGTAGATGTTACAATTCATTTGATGTGCACAGCACACATTTCTAAATGCACACTAACATGATGCTCACTGCTTTGCACTGCCAGTTGATGTCTCTGACACTCACACTGCAGCATATGTCACAAGGCCACATCATTTTTGTTAATGAAGTGATAATGAGCCCCATGTAACAATGTAGTCACAAACACAATGCACAATAGCATGAGAATGGGAAAACAAAATGCAAGGCCTTAATAGGTTGTGACATGTCACAGACCAACATCTCCACAAGTGCCTGACAGGCCCTCATAGATCCAAGGCAGGATAGTGTCTTCTGTTGATGAGGAAGTTGGTGGACTCCATTAGGACAGCTAATGTGTGAGAATACCTAGGGTCTGGCATATGACATCCCTACGTTGTGCTGACTGATGACATTGAGGACACATCAATGTGCCAAAAAGTCACTCACTGATTAAAAGCTTTAGCCACAACTTCACCATGCACTGATGCACATGGACACCCCTCCACAATGCACACATACTGAGGACTGACACTCTGAGTAACCTTTGTTCATTGTCATTTTACAAATTACTGTACAACACCTCAGTCACATCACAATTTGCCATACACACAGATCACATGCAACCATGTTAAGCCATAGTGCCAAAACAATTTCGCAATAGCCAGCTTCAGCTACATTGCATTTAAATCACAGACTCTAACCATCCCAGTAAAGATGCCATGTGCACAAATGGCAAATGCAAATCAGCCAATGCATCACTGCAATCATCACCATCTACCCCATCAGCACCTGTGTGCACTTGCTGTCACCATGGTAGGAAATACAGCATGTCATGCCATGCTGCTGTTATCATGCTAATATATTTTGCAATGGTGCTGTCTTCTCTATCATTGTGGAAAAAGGACCCATGGGACAGGTGTGACCTTTCCCAACTCACTGCTCACTGAGTCCACATCTGTGCCTGTCTCTAGCCACTAACACATCATCACATGAGCACACTATTGTGCTAGCCACACAGCACACACAAGCCTGACAAGTGTACCGGGCTACACACTTCACACAATGAATTATCCTGTGTATGAAGGTCTCAGTTCAGACAACATTCATACAATGTGACATGAGAACATGGCAAGATGATTTAATATGACAAGGTTCATGGGTTTTAACACATGAGAAACAAAATGTGGTACAAATGCAAAACCGCTGCACTCAACACTGAGGCCACTTAGAAGCCATTGCATCCCACTAGAGACATCACAGAGTTCCGCACTTGCTCAGGGCTGGGATTCATGCAGTCACTCATACGCAAAGTCACACTTTGCACAATACTCACCCCCAACTTGCTGCTGATGGGCCCTCAAGCGTCCATCCAGCTCTGGCTGTGTCACTGACAAGATGCGGTCCATTAGTGGTGTCATGGTCCTGCGCGCCAACCTGCCACTTCGAGGGAGCACCCCCAGCGTCATCTCTGTGACTTTTTTGCTCAGGCGGCAGATGTCATCCCACCTCTTGTGGCAGTGTGTATGATGTCGGTTTGAGACACCCAGAGGCCGCACCTTGCGGGCAATGGCCCTCCATATGGCCTTACGCTGATGGACCTTAAGCTGCAGGCATGGGAGACAAGAAGAGGAAGTTTCTGTGACACTGTGTTGTGTACCACTGTGTGTCAGTACAGGAGCATGAAAATACATAGCACACTAATACATCATTGGAGAGCAGAGCCCATACAGCATGTCACATAGTACACTTGGATCAACCCATATCATAGCTATGTATACATCTATGATGTGGGACACACTACATGCCCATCTCATACACATGCAGAGTGTCAGCACAGAAACAAAAGTAATAATGAGCCTCAGCTGTGATGCACTATGTGAGTAAGCATGACATACAATACACTGAAAATGATGTGTAGTGGTCAGACTCACTGTGTCCTACACTACACACCCCTTAATGTCCTTGACCATTGCATAGCTACATGTGTCATGGTGGTCACATTTAGGTCCCCGATCTTACATTCTCACACTCTTCTCACAAGGTGGAGGCCTGTCTTGTGAACTCCTATGATAGCTCATGGAAAAATAGGGTGGTGGACAACACATATGTTTTAGTCAGTCATTTTAGTGATGGTTCCTTGTAACATTTGGCAGTTACTGTGCAGGCCAGGGGGCCTTACACTTAGGATAAACGTGGTCCATCACATAAATCACATGCATGTACAATGTGAATGGAGAAACAGTGCATACACATGCGAGACTCAACACATCATGGAATCAAAAGTAGGATGACATGTCAACCTCACATTTAGCTGATGTGTCATAGGTGATTTACCACCAAGAGTGATAGACTCAGGCATTGTACTCCTGTGTAGAATGAACACATCTCCAGAGTGTCAATTTGAAAGCTGTACACACATTATCCAGTACCCTCGGGCCAATCTACATTTGAAATGTCACAAATGAGCATATGAACACTTAATGGACTATGACATCACATAGCACAGGGAATGTGTGTTCAGAGTTCGAGTGTCTCAAACCAGCAGTGTAACTGTATAACTGCTAAAACACAGTATGTCATTCCCATCCTTAAATGCAGTCAGGGATCTGTGGAAATAAGGCTACACACCCCATTGACATGAAGTCAGCATGCTAGGCAGGGTCTCATACATTTACATTACCCAGTCTCAGAACAACATGTGTTTTTTTGGGCTTAAAAAGAGCTGCACAAGTGTCTATGTTGCCATCTTCCCCACATACTCAAGTGCATTAAGTACTAGGTCATGTATGGACCATGCTGTTGGCAAAATATTGATGCATGAACATTGGCTTGCACTCACAGGCACATACTACTGTACAGTAACATCATCTGAGCATTCTGAGCACTCTCAAACTTTTACTCAGACACTTACCAGCAGTGGTGGCTGGTGACATTTGAAAGTGGTGGGGCGTAAAGGAAGGGTCTGAATGTGTGTGTGTCGTAAGCGAGCCTGATTGACTAAAGGGGAACTGCGGGACCCTCACGCCAAGGAAATTTTGAAGAACAACAAAAAAAAGGACCAAATGGTGCAAGTTACACCACATTTCAGAAAGCAAGCATATTTCTAAAAGTAATTAGGATGTGTAGTCTTGAAATAATTAAACACATTTAAAACTGTCCCATATCGTACTTCATTCCTGCTTCCACCCATGCCATCCATTTAGCCTGACTGCATTATTTTAAAACAATAGGGTTGAAAATAATCGCCAGATGCACATGTTACACTTCATTTAACAGCAAATAGGCTGCTTTTGAAAATGCAAGTTAAAGATAAGTAGCTCACGAATGTCATTGGCGCTCCCTGCAGACAAACCAATTGCCAACATTTTAAACAGGCCTACCTTGGACTAGAAGAAACCCCCATTGGGCGCTTCACAGTTCAGCAGAAATCAAATCCTTGTTTTCCTTGCATCAAAGCATAGACAACAACAAACGAAGGTCAGAGATTTAATTTCCATTCACATGATGATACCGTCATTCTTTCTAATTTATTACTGTTGCTAGCACAGTGCATTTGGCGCTTTAATTATACTTTGCAGTGCTGCTGCTCTCACGTTTACAGGGAGCAGCGTGACACAGGGCAAGAGGAGGGCTGGGTTGGGTTGGAACTATGGACGACTCACCTCCCCTATCTCAGTAAAGTGAGAGGTATTAGCTCCTAGAGAGTTTAGAGTGTTAGAGTGAGGCTGGCGCTATGGACAACCCACCCGCCTGCACCTGATGAATGAGTGGCAGGAGTCAGTGTATGTGGGGCTGGAGGAGGGAGAGAGAAAGAAGAGATGAGGGATAGAGGGGGAAGAGAGCATAGAGAGAGGAAGGGAGAGAGCAGGCATAAGAAGAGGAAGAAGGGAGAGAGGAGGACCGAGTGGATTGCCAGAACTCCAGAGTAAGCGTCTGTGGCTGTAAAAATCTTTCGCAATCGCAATACAAGGCAAAACACTTTTAATGTAAAACCAGTACCTACTTCCTCTACAACGTAGAGTGACTGGTGGAGACAGGAGTGCAGCCGTTACATGAGCCACACTGAGACAGGAGTACAGCGTGACTGATCACAGCTCCCCTACAGGCACTTAAACTAACTTCCCATAGAAAATGAGGTTCAACTGTGCCCAGTCCTGTGGTGGACTGGGCCACATGTAAGCTTATATCCAGAGACATATTTAACGTCTTTGCAGAATGCGATGGGCCTGGGCTTGGAATTTGAACAGCCTTTAAGGCATGTGGAAAAAAAACGTATGAATAATTGTCTGTAGAGATGTTTTGCAGAACCTAAGCAAAATAAATAAACGCAACGAGCACCTCAGTCACGAAGGTGATTTTTTGACAGTTCTGACCATTATCAGTTCGAGAGATGTTTCCCCCTGTTAATAGGGTCCCTACAATGAAGACTCGAGATGCCCAGAACCTTACCTTGGCGTGAATATCCCACAGATCAGCCACTCCATGTTATTAAAATTTAGGCTCTGAGTTCTACGGATATGAGCATTCACCTCGAGATGGTCAACCGAGAAAGATAGCAGTGCTGCCCCAGCTTGCAGTGGCAAGAGAAGCCAATAAATGCAAGATTTCTTTTCCAACTTCCAGCATGCCTCAGAGGACTAGCCTTTCAGATTATGCCAAGGTTAGCCCCCCCCCTTCCACCCCTACACTAGGCCCTGCAAATCAGAAGTCTTCCAGAAATGTCAGACCATAGACAAGCCCACAATAATAGAAGGAATGAATAGCGCAATCAAGAGAGGCGTAGGGCCTGGTTTATGAAAATCATCATCACACTCTTGCTGATGAACACTAAGAGTCTTATTTAGAGTGGCCAAACAATGCGACAGTGTGCGGTAATCAGAGTATTGCATATCAGGCGCACACAATAGGCGGTAACTCCACCACTAGCACATGTATCATCAGTTTTACCTATTAGGGTCGGGTTCTGATGCTCTGATAGACTCTTCCACCTTTCTCTCCAAGGGGTTTCCTCTCCCAGATACCCGCAGCTCTACACAAACCCATACAGTGTCACAGCCCTGCAAGTCACCATAAATTGAATGGTTGGATCTGGGCCTCACGCAGGCTACTAGGCGAGTTCCGTATCACTCTCCCTGGGCCCTATTTTGCCTGCTGCATGCACCTCACAAAATGCACGAAATCCCCCGGCTGTCCTGATTCTGTTATTTTATAGCGAAATTTCGCTCTGT
Organism: Calotriton arnoldi; assembly: GCA_963921515.1. NCBI lineage: Eukaryota > Metazoa > Chordata > Amphibia > Caudata > Salamandridae > Calotriton > Calotriton arnoldi. The sequence continues at coordinate 275,076 of CAWUFW010015814.1, read as the reverse complement.
AAAAGGGTTAACAAAAAGGTGGGATTTAGCCCATTTGGTAATTCTGGTACTTTTTCGCCATCTCTGCAGAGAGGCATTATGAGTGCTGTCTGCTCTCGGGTACACAAGTTATCCAGTCAATATTAGCCCCCTTTTCTGGATCATTCGAGATATTTCGAGGCGGGATTGTTTGTTTAAACATAGGTGTCGTAATACTGACCTACAAAAATATCACACTCACAATATCGACTGCCAACTGACCTTGTGTAATGTAACTGGTGATAAAGCACGGAATGATATACAGGGAAGCAGGCCATGAGGATGATGGAAAATTAAAAAGAGTAGCAGGGGGAGAGAAGGAGGATATGGAAGGGATAGGTCCAGGGAAAGAACAAGAAAATGAAAAGGGGAAAGACGGGGTGAATTGTGTGTGTTGTTCTGGGGGTCCAGGGTGCAAAAGCACAGGGCCATTATTCATCCACCTTGGGCCGGGCCGCTTAAGGGTCAGGACAGTTTCTGCAAATGCAAAGCGCCTAATCAGGAGAAGGCCTCATTGAACAAGAACAGGAGCTTTTATTTCTCAGACCGTCCACTAATGGCCCTCTTTGTAATGCATGGGTCTGCCCACAGCTCCAGGGCGGGGGCTCACGAGGTGACAATGAGGTTTTCGCCACCGCAGCAGGCAGGGCTAGAAATCTGCACTCCTGAACACAAACACTGATCCCAGGTTCTCCCTCACTCCGAAAAGTGCCAACCTCTTGCATTTCAGTCACCCTACACAATTGCGCTAGCTGGCTCAATCTCACCCACATAGCACTCTGACAAAAGAAATGATGGATGTTTCTTTGGCAGAATGTCCAGTTCACCAGTAACAAATGGTAGCATATAATGGTGATGCTATGTTAAATATTTCAGTTCATTACAATTGCACATGCAGCTGGTTATTAACATATAATGAATGGTGTATATTGATGCCATTTGACCGTTGTAGCAAGTATAGCTTCCTTGTGCTTTTTTTCTGTTGGACATGTGTAGTACAGTAACTACCCAAACACCCACGTATCCTGACTGGACCCAGTCCGTCTTTTCGTCCAACCATGCTTAGCATTCTGGGATTTGTAGGCCCATGTTGATAATGCAAATTTGGAAACCAAACGAACTGGGCGCAGAGGAGACACGGGTTTGCATGTAATTCAGTAATGGTGTCAAGATGGGGGACAGAAGGGCTGGAGGGATGTGCAGAGGATAGACGGTCCACTCCGATGGGTGGGTAGCTGGTACACTCCCGAAAGTTCATGACATGCTGCACCTGCCTGCCAGCCAGCAATGCCCATTTATTGAGGCAGATATACGCTTGTCCCTGAGATTTGAATTGCTTGGAGTGGTAAAATGTTTGATTTAAAAACTGCACAGACATGGGGTGTGGGGTTTAGAGGAGGCAACAGTTACTTTGCTTCCTAGGATTAACATTAGTCGAATAGAAAAAAAATATCAAGATTTCAAAATGTTACAAGAATTTCAAATACCGACATGTGGCAAATGATAAGCGGCCATTGAGCCTGAGTCACGCATGGAAAAGTGAGCAAATGAGTTTGTCAACGTACGTTTACCAAGGAAAGTATAGAATTACTGTTCTTAATTCCACTTGCATTTAGTTGAGGACATAGTGGTAATGTGTATATCGTTATTTCCAGTCGCGGCTCGCGGGGAAATAAAAAAGAAAATCCTACCTGTCCCTGAGCAGGTCCGCCGTCCGCGCCGCCTCGGGTCCGACTCTGTTTGCGCCTAGTATAGCCCCTCTCAGCCAATCCTGGCGCTGCTGGCAGCGCCAGGATTGGCTTAGGGCACGGTTACCTCTCGCCCGCCTGCCCATTAGGGGACCGAGGTTTGAGCCTTTGCTCAACCCTCGCTCTCCTAATGGGCATGCGCAAGCCAGTGCAAACACAAGTGCGCATGACTGGGCACGGCGCGAAAATTCGCTGCCCTTCCCCACTCATGCGCACTTGTGCTGCAGTGCTGCCTGCTGCCCCTGGTCCCTCTGACAATCATGTCAGTCAACATGACGCAGGACCGCCCACCCCCTTCAGACTCTGAAGGGGGTGGGCGGTCCGACGTCATGCTGACTGACATGATTGTCAGTTCTCCCTCGGCGTCTTTGAACTTAAGTAAACTGATTCAGTTTACTTAGGTTCAAAGACGCCGAGGGAGCTGCGGGCGGGGGGGCTATGCCCCAACGCCCCAATGGACGCACCGCCCCTGCTTACCAGTACCTCTGGAGCACCATATAGCCTCCTATACTGGGCAAGGACCTCGTCCACCAGGACCTCCAGCTCCTCTGTGGTAAAGGGACGGGCCCTGATGTTCCCTGTTCGAGCCATCACTGGGTCCAGAGTACAGGTACAGCAGCAGTTGGTGGTGATGAATGGCAGGCAGCAGTGTCTGAATGCAAGTGACATGTGTGGCTCTCTCACAGACATTTATAGGCCCCTAGGGTTGTGTCAGTGGTACTATGCTGATGCAATTGGTCTGCCTGGTTTGCATCTTACAATTGTATCCAATGACCGTGACTGCAGTGGCGGTGCACGCCTACCGCGAGTTTCAAAACTGTATTGCGCTACAGCGATGGCGGTTCCCATTGGCTGCCATGGCATTGTCATTGGCGGGTCACACCGCAGGGGCCAGATGGTCTCTACCGCAATCCAGCATCTTTCAATTGTGTCCAATGGCCGTGACCGCAGTGGCGGAGCACGCCTACCGCGAGTTTCAAAACTGTATTGCGCTACCGCGATGGCGGTTCCCATTGGCTGCCATGGCATTGTCATTGGCGGTGTCACACCGCGGGGGCCAGGTGGTCTCTACCGCAATCTAGCATCTTTCAATTGTGTCCAATGGCTGTGACTGCAGTGGCAGAGCATGCCTACCGCGAGTTTCAAAACTGTAGTGCACTACCGCGATGGCGGTTCCCATTGGCTGCCATGGCATTGTCATTGGCAGTGTCACACTACGGGGGCCAGGTGGTCTCTACCGCAATCCAGCATCTTTCAATTGTGTTCAATGGCTGTGACCGCAGTGGCGGAGCACGCCTACCGCGAGTTTCAAAACTGTATTGCGCTACCGCGATGGCGGTTCCCATTGGCTGCCATGGCATTGTCATTGGCGGTGTCACACCGCGGGGGCCAGGTGGTCTCTACCGCAATCTAGCACTTTCAATTGTGTCCAATGGCTGTGACTGCAGTGGCAGAGCATGCCTACCGCGAGTTTCAAAACTGTAGTGCACTACCGCGATGGCGGTTCCCATTGGCTGCCATGGCATTGTCATTGGCGGTGTCACACCGCGGGGGCCAGGTGGTCTCTACCGCAATCCAGCATCTTTCAATTGTGTCCAATGGCCATGACCGCAGTGGCGGAGCACGCCTACTGTGAGTTTCAAAACTGTATTGCGCTACCGCGATGGCGGTTCCCATTGGCTGCCATGGCATTGTCATTGGTGCTGTCACACCGCGGGGCTAGGTGGTCTCTACCGCGATCCTGCATCTTTCAATTGTATCCAATGGCCGTGACCACAGTGGCGGAGCACGTCTACCACACCTATGGACACATTGTGCTATTGAATTGCCACTTGGCAATTTTCATCACTGATCACTATACATTCACACTATATTGTTGCACCTGGTTGGAAAGTGAAAGGAGAGTGTGACATTTAACTCAATGATGCCCACATATGTCATGTCAGTACACATGAGTACATGCATTGGCATGTACTTCCTCACATGTCAAATATGATATTTGTGTGCATGTACACAGATTTGATGTGTAATGGAGTCTCATACTTGTGAACATGTCAATGTGTTAAATGGCTATTCAACCCACAATAATGATGGACTGACCACATAATTTGCCTATATCACTCTGTACAGAGGTGTATTTATCTTGATAGTTGACCAGCTTACACACACTGTGCTCATTGTGTAAAAATGTTGTGCTTAGTGAGACTAAAGCAAGTAGGTGTTGCAGGTACAGCAGCTACATAGAAGTCAGCAGTGTTGCTGTCTGCCACATGTGCTGTGTCAGGTACACCCAGGGCTGGTGACACAAGATGTAGGAGTGTACCATTTACCATTCACATAGTCTGATTCTGATTTGGAAGTAGTTAGTATGTACATCCTGACACATGAATGACTACATGAGATCAAGGTGTCTGTGCATGTGACTTGTGCATTAAGCTGTTGTTACAGTCCTCTCAATGTTGGTGCTGTGTTAGTCATTATGTAAGATGTTTGCCACATCTCATCTGTGAATTGAATTTACATGTGTTCTCTTTCATCATATGTAGGAGACGACCAAATGTGCATCGGCCTTTCCCAGTGCTGGCGAACATGGAGGATGAGGACATCATAAGGAAATTCCATCTGAATCGCCTTACCCTTCAAGAGCTATGTGCTCAGTTGGAGCCCCATCTGAGGCCTCACAGAACCTATCCGACAGCTTTGACGCCAACAGTTAAGGTGATGGCTGCCCTGCATTTCTTTGCCACTGGTTCATTTCAGTACATGGTGGCCATTGCCGGTGGAATGTCTCAAGCTATGTTCAGCATGGTGCTGCGTGATGTCCTGTCTGCAATGTTGACCTACAAGGACCGCTACATCCACTTTCCAAAGAGACATGAATTGGCAGATGTGAAGGGTGATTTTTATGACCTTGGACACATACCTAATGTTGTTGGAGCCATTGACTGCACACACGTTGGCCTAGTTCCACCACAGGCACGTGAGCACATATACCATAACAGGAAGCATTTCCATTCCATTAATGTGCAAGTGGTATGCCAAGCGGATATGATTATCTCTCATGTATGTGCCAAATATCCAGGATCTGCACATCACTCCTACATACTGCGTAACAGCATCATCCCACAATTGATGGAAAATCTGCATCCGGAGCGTGCGTGGCTTGTCAGTGACTATGCTGAGTCAAGTAGTGTGCTGTATGTGTGACATGCTGTTCTGGTCAACTGTTTATATTACTAAATTGGTCTGTGTATCTCACACCTAGGTGACTCTGCGTATCCCAACCGGCCTTGGCTGCTGAGCCCACTGAGGAATCCAAGGACCCCGGGGGAAGTCCGCTACAATGATGCACATGGGAGGACACGTCGTATACTGGAGCGTGCTTTTGGGCTTCTGAAGTCTAGATTTCGGTGTCTGGACAAGAGCGGTGGTGCACTACTCTACTCTCCCCAAAAGGTGTGTCAGATCATAGTTGCATGCTGCATGTTCCACAACCTGGCCTTGTGGAAGGAGATCCCCTGCTCCTGGACGATGATGAGCAGCAGATGCCCCCCGCTGCAAATCCACACATGCCCAGTGACGATGATAGTGGAGAGGAGGAAGGTGTTGACCTGCGTCAACAGCTCATCGACAACTACTTCCCTTCAGTGTAAGTAACATTGTACAACAGTGACATTGTCTGTTGGCTTTGATGGTAGTGGCAAGGCATAGATGAGGTTTTTGGCTGCTGGCTGTTGTTGGCTCACTGTTAATGGCTGATGTGTGTTGCACAGTGTATTGTTTTCCACATATCTCATGTCTATGTTGATGGTGTTGGTCATTGTTATGTGTGATGGCTTTTGTACAGTGTTGACTAGTGGTGTGTTGTTGCTGTAATGGCATCACCTGACAACTAAATGTCATTCTCTTGTGTCTTTCTAGGTTCCTTCACCCCATCAATGCCTCGTCACAATCAGAGCTTGTGGTACTTTGGTATCTGAGTTGACATTGTACATACTGTGATAAACATGGAACTGACACAAAGGCATAGGTGTGTAGAGAGTGTTTATTTTCAAAGCCGTTTTGTGAAAATTTAAAGTGGTTGTTATGAGATTTGTGCAAAGTGAGTGTATGAGTTGTCAGTGATGGTAAATGAGACAAATAGTGTAGTCACCACATTGATGTAATCACACAGTCCAACAAACTCCTGCCATCAACATGGCAATGTGGGATAGGATAATCAACAAAGTCAATGTCCAGCGCAACACAAGTGCCATCATGGCTGGCTCAGCGACTTGGCTTTGGTTGGTGCTTTGCCACGTGATCCTCCTGTGGTGTTTCTCAGACATCCCCTCTTGCGTTTGGCAGGGGGGTCTCTGCTGCAGGCTCAGCGGTGTCTGAGGAGTCATTGTCTTGCAGCTCACCCCTCTCTGTGGCCGCAGCTGAGGTGGTGGGAGTATCAGCAGGCTGGCCACTGGAGGGGGGTTGAGCCATCATTTGAGCAGCATGCCTGTCCCTCAGAACACCCACAAGCTGGCCCATGAGATCCACAAGTTGGCCCATACGTGTGTTTATGGACCTCAATGCAGGCGGAGCTCACGCACTTCTTCAACAACCTGGCCCATCTGTCCCTGGTTCTGTTGGTATGCACCAAGGACTCTTGCAATGGTGGCCAGGGCTTCTGTCTCAGTGTCCTCCTGTGATTGTCCCCCAGTTGCCCCCCCACCTGCCCTGCTGACACGGACCTGTGGCGTTGGGAGTCGACGTACCCACACACTCTCTCTGGCATCCTCGTATTGTGTGGTGGTGTTGCTAACCACTGAGGCAGGGACAATGTTGCAGGCAGCAGTGGTGATGGTGGAGGTGGCGGCCGCACAGGTCGTTGTAGCAGGGGTCAGCGCTGTGGTTATCACTGTGGTGGTGGGGACAATGAGATCCTGAGACGGAGTGCGCCCTGGCAGTCCTTAGGGGCCAGGTTGTTGCTCCTCACCCGAGAAAAGTAGAGAATCTGTATCAGAGAGTTCACGTTCTGGGGGGGGGAGGGGACTGGCTCTGCTGGTTGTTGGTGTTTTCAGCAGCAGTTGCTTGTGGATCTCGTGTTGAACATAGGTTATATTGTCAGTTAAGTGCACTCCACAGGCTTGGTGTCAGACTTTTGGATGGTACATTTGATACCCCAAACAGTTTACATTGCAATCACTTGTTATTGGTAAAAGATTATCAGCATCATGACATAATGATGCGGTACATACATTACTTGTCATTAGTGTGACATGTAAACTGCAACCATGGGACATGTACAGATAGTGTGTTTACAAGGACATGTTATCATCTACCAACTTGGTGCACATCAACTTTTGTTAATACATGGTTTTTGTTTACTCTTCATAGAATCTGTTTCAGCTATGCAAAAACTAGACATTTGATTATTTTAAATTTTCTTTCATATCCTGTACTGTTTTTTTTTTGACAGATTGACCGTGCATGTTTTGTGTTCATATGGGCCTTCATGCTCTGACACCATGGCACTTACACATTGCATTCTGTGCTGTGCATGATTAGGCCCTGCATTTGCTTCACATGTGACTTGGTGAGTCAAAGTGCAATTTCTGTGACAGTTACATGCGCTTAGCTGTCTGCACACCGGATGTAACATTTGGATCTATACAGAGTTGGCTGACATGTGAGGCATGTTGTGGTCATATGGCTCCATGCATTTTAAGAAGGATAACAGGGTGCATGCACTGGTGGGTGGACAAAATATCGAAAGCACAAATATCGTCGGACACAATATCGTGTCAAAAATATCGAGGACAAGAATATCGTGAAGGTCATTGCTTATGGGTAAGTAAAGTTTTACTATATATAACTCCACATATATGTACTTTGACAATATATATATCTTCAAGGTACGTAGATCTGGAGTTAAGAATAGTAAATTTATACCTATCTATTTGCACTTACCTACTCGATATTCTTGTCCTCGATATTTTGGACACGATATTCTGTCCACACGATATTTTTTGTTCGATATTCTGTCAGTGAACCGCATGCACTGACTACCTACCTGTTAGGTAACACAGTGGAGGGAAATGGCTGCCACATGGTTCTGGGTGGGGGGAGCGCTCCATCTTGCTCAGCTGTGGGACAAGGGTGCCTTGTGGGAATTGTAGTGCTGGCTGCCTGGACACACACCCCCCTCCCTGTTGAGATGGCTACCTACCTGTAAGTTTGAGGAGAGCAATGAAATGACTGCCACATGGTTCTGGGTGGGGGGAGTGTTCCATCCCGCTCAGGGGTGAGACAAGAGAGCATGAGAAGGCTACCTACCTGTAAGTTTGAGGAGAGCAATGAAATGGCTGCCACACGGTTCTGGGTGGGGGGACTATTCCATCCTGCTCAGGGGTGAGACAAGAGAGCATGAGAAGGCTACCTGCCCGTAAGGTTGAGGAGAGCAATGGAATGGCTGCCAAACGGTTCTGGGTGGGGGGAGTGCTCCATCTTGCTCTGCTGTGGGACAAGGGTGCCTTGTGAGATGGTTACCTACCTGTAAGTTTGAGGAGAGCAATGAAATGGCTGCCACATGGTTCTGGGTGGGGGGAGTGTTCCATCCTGCTCAGGGGTGAGACAAGAGAGCATGAGAAGGCTACCTGCCTGTAAGGTTGAGGAGAGCAATGTAATGGCTGCCACACGGTTCTGGGTGGGGGGAGTGCTCCATCTTGCTCAGCTTTGGGACAAGGGTGCCTTGTGGGAGTTGTAGTGCTGGCTACCTGTACAGATACACCCATGGAAATATTGCTAGCTACCTTTGAGGTGATTCAGAGGACGGAAATGGTAGATATGTGAGAAATGTGTTGGGAAGAGTGTGTTGTACGTAAGTGCATTTTGGTCTGGGAAGTGTAGCTTTCTAGTTGTGCAAGACAGTACATGACAGTGTAATGGGATACATTTGTTGGTACTTACCAGCCTCCACTCCCCCGGGTATTCCTGTGAGACTCTCTGGATGCAGTATGGCAAGCACCTTCTCCTCCCATTCGGTGAATGTTAGTGGTGGAATGGGAGGGCCACCACCAGTCCTCTGAGCCAGCTCATGGTTCTTGTTGGCACGCTCTTTCACCCTGGTCTTGAGGTCATGCCACCTCCTCTTGATGTCACGCAGTGTGCGCAGGGTGGTCCCTACTGCATTGACTTTGTTGACTATCCTTTCCCACATTTGATTTTTTCTAACTAGTGGTGTCTGTTGGACCATGCTTCCAAACAAATGTGGTTCTACTCTGATTATCTCATCTACCATGACTGACAACTCATTGTCTGTGAATTTTGGCATTTTTTTCTGTGCCATGGTGTGTGATGTGCAAATGGGTGACAAGTGCAGGTGGGTAGGTGGTGGTGGAGATGTGTGAGGTGTGTGTTGGGGTTGTTGGTGTGGATGGTTGTGATGGTGTGATGTGTGATGTGTGATGATTTGCCTCTCCTTTCTGCTGTGGTGTTTGGCCCTTCACTTCTGCAGTTGTGCAAAGGATGCTGGCCAGGGAAGGGGTAGGTTTTATACTCAGGTATGTGGGTGTGTCCAAATGGAGTATTCATGTCAGGTGTGTTTTCTGGGTTGACCTGGGATTTGTATTTTTTTTGCCATGGGGATGTGTCATTGGGGTGGGGCACATATTTTTTAAAGCAGCGGAAAACAATCAGCCACACTTGGTAGCCTTGTTGTGTGGTTCCATTCGACCGCCATTCCTCTTTCAGCGCGACCGCAGATGTATGAACGCAATGATCGTTCCGCCAGCTCTGCCATTCATCTTTTCGCGCGACCGTGGCGGTCGGAAACGACTGATCGTTCCGCTTGCTCCGTCATTTTATCGTAATTAGACTTGCGGTCATTCCGCTGGTGGATCGGCGTTTTTGATTCTTTCAGCAGCATTACCGTCCACCGCGGTCGGATTTTCTGGTTTTCCGGACGTAGCCTGCGGAGTTTTGTAGAATCCGACCGCCGCGGTCGGATTTTCCAATCATTGCATCGTAATGTGACTGGCGGTTTTGCCGCGGTACATGCGGACGGTTGTTTTCCGCAACCACGGTGGTCGGAGTGCTTTTCTGTCCGCCATCGTAATCGGCCCCATAGTTTGGTTTTTCACAAGAAAGTACCTTAAACTTTGTAATTTCTTCTGCAAATGTCTCAGTAATACTATCTTCCACCTCTTCTTCAAAACCTACACTTATGAAACTCTCACTTTCTCTATACTCCTCTTGAGCACCAAAGAAACGAAACTGTATATCATCACAAACTTTTTTTACATCCAATACTGAACCAATCAAAAGAGCTGTGTTTATTTCACTTAAAGATAATGCAGGACTTTTTACATAGTACAATCTTCTTACTAACTTCCGCATTTCTGAGTGATGTACTGCTAACATTCTTAAATGATGAAAAGTACTTCAACACACTTTTCTAGAAAGACAAGCCAGAAAATGACCCTGCAAGTTACTATATTTTCTCACTTTACAAGGATCTAGTCCTTGCAACATCTTAAACTTCTTTTTCTTTTACTTTTCTCCTTCATAAAGTGCATTGTTTTATTCAATGTTTTCATTCTCTTCAATACCAATATAAACAATCTTCTTTTCAATTCAAAAGCCTTTTCGACTACACTTTCAATCTGTTCTTTCTTCTTGTAAAATGCTGATCTTCTTTTAAATTTTTTGCAATCTTTCAATAAATTTTGTAGTACTCTACTTTTATACATTCTCTTCCTAATGTCTTTATATTCTTTCATCCTTTTTTCAACATGGATTGTTTTCGTATAATCTGATTTTGCATAGATTTCTCCTTTTTTCTTTTCCTTCTTATTGCTTGTAGTTCTTTTCTTTCTCTTTTCTCCATTTTGAAAATCGATTACTTTTTTAAAAACACTTTTAACAAATTCTTTTGTTCTCTTACCAGAAGACTTTTTCTTCAACGTCACATGTTGTACTTCATCTACGTTCTCCTTTTCTCTCTCCTTTAAATAGTTCTGTTTTCTTTGTTGTCTTTTCTTTTCAACTTTTCTTGTCATACTGAATATTTCTTAACAATTATGGAGAATATCTAAAAAAAGTAGTTTATTATCGTTCTAAAAATTATTTAATATTATTAAAATAATTATATACAAATATTGTCATCTTTAAATAAAGAAATACATTGAGTAGTGCCTCAGTGAATAGATGAGTGCAACAGTAGGGCCTGGGTGATTCTACGACTGCAAGGGTAGTGCCTGGGTTATTACATGAGTGCATAGGTACAGCCTCATGATTTCAAGACTGCAGGGACAGTACATAACTAGTGCCTGGGTCATTGCGTGACTGCAGGGGTAATATCTGGGGGATTACTGCAGTACATAGCAAATCAGTGGGTGATTTTATAACTGCATGAGTACTGCTTGGGTGATTGCAGGAGTACTGAGGGAATGTCTGAGTGATTGGAGGAGTGCAAAGGTAGTGCCTGGGTGATTTTATAAGTGCATGAGTACTGGCTGAGTGATTACATAAGTACAAGGGTAATACCTGCATGATTGAAGGAGTGCAAGGGTAGTACCTGAGAGATTATATAAGTTCATGGATAATGGCTGGGTGAATGAATGCGAGCATAGGTAGTGCCAGGGTGGTTTCATGAGTGCAGGGGTAATAACCTGGGTAATTGCAACAGTGCATATGTAGTGCCTGGATCATTTGAAGACTGCATAGGTAGTACTTGGGTGTTTTTATAACTGTATGAGTGTTGGGCCTAGCCAAATACAAAGCAGCACACTATTACACGACTCAACCATAAGTCTCTCCATATTGTTAAAAGCATGCAGACATACGTCTCTACCTTTTTAAATACTCATCATATCTAAAAGAAATATGTATACAATATTTCTGAAATATAGTGAAACCTAGAAACTGAGACATGTGATAGATCTGCCTGAGTGATTGCATAACTCCATGCATAGTGCTTTGATGATTGTATGACTCCAAAGGTAGTTGCTACGTAATTGCAGGAGAAGATGGATATTGACTGGCTAATTCATCAGTGCATACATACAGGTTGAGTGCATGGATAAGTGTATTAATAGCACCTGAAGGCATAGATGAGTCATAGAGTAGTGCCTAGGTGAATAGATAACTGCAACAGTAGGACCTGGATGATGCTATGACTGCAAGGGTAGTATGTGGGTTATTACATGACTGCATAGGTAGACACTGCATGATTCAATGACTGCAGAGGTACTACATAAGTAGTGCCTGTGTGATTCCATGACTACATGGGTAACATCTGGGGGATTACTGGAGTACATAGCAAGTGAGTGAGTGATTTTATAAGTGCATGAGTACTGCTTCAGTGATTGCAAGGATAATGAGTTAGTGCCTGAGTGAATAAATCAGTGCAAAGGTAGTGCATGAGTGATTTCATAACAGCATGACTACTAGCTGAGTGATTACATAAGTACAAGGGTAGTGTCCACCTGATTGAAGGAGTGCAACGTTAGTGCTTGACTGATTATATAAGTGCATATGTAGTGGTTACATGATTCAAAGACTGCATGGGTAATACCTTGGTGATTGAATGAGTGCATAGGTAGTGCCTGGATGTTTGCATGAGTGCAGGACTAATGCCTGAGTCACTACACCAGTGTATATGTAATAACTGGATCATTGGAAGACTGCATGGGTAGTACTTGGGTGTTTTATAACTGTATGAGTGTTGGGCCTGGCCAAATATAAAGCAGCAGACTATTACATGACTCAACTATAAGTCTCTCCATATTGTTAAAAGCATGCATAAATATGTCCCTACATTTTCAAATCATCATCATATCTAAAAGAAATATGTATACAATATTTCTGGAATATAGTAAAACTTACAACTGAAACATGTAATAGATCTGCCTGAGTGATTGCATAACTTCATGGGTAGTGCTTGGGTGATTGTATGTGTGTAAGGGCAGTCACTGGGTAATTGTAGGAGAAGATAGATAGTGACTGGCTAATTACATGAGTGCATACATAAACATTGAGTGCATGGATAAGTGTATGAATAGCACCTAAAGGTACAGATGACTCATTGAGTAGTGCCTAGGTGAATAGATGAGTACAACAGTAGGGCCTGGGTGATTCTACGACTGCAAGGGTAGTGCCTGGGTTATTACATGACTGCGTAGGTACAGCCTGCATGATTGCATGACTGCAGGAGTAGTACATAAGTAGTGCCTGGGTGATTGTATGACTGCAGGGGTAATATCTACAGCATTACTGGAGTACATAGGAAGTGAGTGGGTGATTTTATAAGTCCATGAGTACTGCCTGGGTGATTACAGAAGTACTAAGGTACTGCCTGAGTGATTACAGGAGTGCAAAGGTAGTGCCTGGGTGATTTTATAAGTGCATGAGTATTTCCTGAGTGATTACATAAGTACAAGACTAGTGCCTCCGTGACTGAGAGAGTGCAAGGATAGTGCCTGGGTGATTGAATCACTGTATAGCTAATGCATTGGTGATTGCATGAGTACAGAGGTAACGTCTGGGAGATTAAATGAGTACATAGGTAATGCCTGGGTGACTGCATGACTACAGGAGTAATATCTGGTGATTTACATGACTACATACAAAGTGACTGGGTGGTTTTATAACTGCATGAGTAGTTCTTGGGTGATTTCAGAACTACAGAGATAACGCCTGAGTGAATAAATGAGTGCAAAGGTAGTGCCTGGGTAATTTCATAATACCATGACTACTGGCTGATTGATTACATAAGTACAAGGCTAGTGCCTCTGTGATTGAAAGAGTACAACGTTAGTGCCTGAGTGATTATATAAGTGCATGAGCAGTGGCTACATGATTCAAAGAGTGCATGGGTAATACCTTGATGATTGCATGAGTGCATAGCTAGTGCCTGGGTGATTGCATGAGTGCAGGGTTAATGCCTGGGTGATTGCATCCGTGCATATGTACTGCCTGGATCATTGTAAGACTGCATCGGTAGTACTAGGGTGTTTTATAACTGTATGAGTGTTGGATCTAGCCAAATATAAAACAGCAGACTATTACACGACTCAACCATAAGTCTCTCCATATCGTTAAAAGCATGCATACATATGTCTCTACTTTTTTAAATCATCATCATATCTAAAAGAAATATATATACAATATTTCTAAAATATAGTGAAACCTAGAAACTGAGTCATGTAATAGATCTGCCTGAGTGATTGCAAAACTCCATGGGTAGTACTTGGGTGATTGTATGACCCCAAAGGTAGTCGCTAGGTAATTGCAGGAGAAGATGGATAGTGACTGGCTAATTACATGAGTGCACACATAAAGGTTCAGTGCATGGATAAGTGTATAAATAGCACCTGAAGGCAAAGATGACTCACTAAGAAGTGCCTAGGTGAATAGATGAGTGCAACAGTAGGGCCTGAGTGATTCTATGACTGCAAGGGTAGTGCCTGGGTTATTACATGAGTGCATAGGTAGAGACTGCATGATTCTATAACTGTACAGGTAGTACATAACTACTGCCTGGGTGATTGCATGATTGCAGGGGTAATATCTGGGGGATTACTGGAGTACATAGGAAGTGAGTGGGTGATTTTATAAGTCCATAAGTACTGCCTGGGTGATTACAAAAGTACTAAGGTACTGCCTGAGTGATTGCAGGAGTGCAAAGGTAGTGCCTGGGTGATTTTATAAGTGTATGAGTATTGCCTGAGTGATTACATAAGTACAAGAGTAGTGCCTCCGTGATTAAAAGACTGCAAGGATAGTGCCTGGGTGATTGAAGCACTGTATAGCTAATGCATTGGTGATTGCATGAGTACAGAAGTAACTTCTGGGGGATTAAAGCAGTACATAGGTAAAGCCTGGGTGACTGCATGACTACAGGAGTAATATCTGGTGATTTACATGACTACATACAAAGTGACTGAGTGATTTTATAACTGCATGGGTACTTCTTGGGTGATTTCAGGACTACTGAGGTAACGCCTGAGTGGATAAATGAGTGCAAAGGTAGTGCCTGGGTGATTTCATAATACCATGACTACTGGCTGAGTGTCTCTGTGATTGAAAGAGTACAACGTTAGTGCCTGAGTGATTATATAAGTGCATGAGCAGTGGCTACATGATTCAAAGAGTGCATGGGTAATACCTTGATGATTGCATGAGTGCATAGCTAGTGCCTGAGTGATTGCATGAGTGCAGGGGTAATGCCTGGGTGATTGCATCAGTGTATATGTACTGCCTGGATCATAAGGAGACTACATGGGTAGTACTAAGGTGTTTTATAACTGCATCAGTGTTGGGCCTAGCCAAATATAAAACAGCCGATTATTACATGACTCAACTATAAGTCTCTCCATATTGTTAAAAGCTTGCATACATATGTCTCTACATTTTCAAATCATCATCATATCTAAAAGAAATATGTATACAATATTTCTGAAATATAGTGAAACTTACAGCTGAAACATGTAATAGATCTGCCTCAGTGATTGCATAACTTCATGGGTAGTGCCTGGGTGATTGTATGCATGCAAGGGCAGTCACTGGGTAATTGTAGGAGAAGATAGATAGTGACTGGCTAATTGCATAAGTGCACACATAAACATTGAATGCATGGATAAGTGTATGAATAGCACCTAAAGGTACAGATGACTCATTGACTAGTGCCTAGGTGAATAGATGAGTGCAACAGTAGGACCTAGATAATTCTACAACTGCAAGGGTAGTGCCTGGGTTATTACATGAGTGCATAGGTACAGCCTGCATGATTGCATGACTGCAGGAGTAGTACATAACTAGTGCCTGGGTGATTGCATGACTGCAGGGGTAATATCTGGGGGATTACTGGAGTACATAGCAAGTGAGTGGGTGATTTTATAAGTGCATGCGTACTGGCTAAGTGATTGGAGGAGTGAACAGATCCTGAAAAGGAAATTGGAGGAGTGCCAGGGTATTGCCTGGGTGATTGAACCAGTGTATAGCTAATGCATTGGTGATTGCATGAGTTCAGAGGTAATATCTGGGGGACTACAGGAGTACATAAACAGTACCTGGGTGATTTTATAAGTGCATGTGTACTACCCGGGTGATTGGAGTAGTACTGCAGTAGTACCTGAGTGATTGGAGGAGTGCAACATCCTGAGTAGTAGCAGAATACTAAAACTGCAGCACAAAAGTCAGGTCTATGACATGGTGTACACTTTTGTACTGCAGCTTCACAATTCTGTAACTACTCAGGGTGTTGGGCGTACCCAAAATAAAGCATAAAAGCTACACATGAGTCTGTTATAAATCTCACCATATTCCTGAAACTATACATGCATATACCTTTTGAAATCATCATCATCTAAGAGAAATAAACAAATAGACTGAACTTTACATTTCAAACACACCTACATTTCTGCAGTGTATTTCAAGTGTACCTTTCCCCAGACTCATAGAAAGTAGCCTAATCAGTAATCCCTTCTGCCAACATGTCTTAAAACTCACTTTTGTTCTACAGCTTCACCATTCTACGAATATTGGGCCTAGTCAAACATAAAGCAGCAACCTATCACATGTCTCTACCATAACTCTAACCATATTCCTAAAAGCATGCATGCTTCTATCTATACCTATTGCCAAAAGTATTACACATATTTGACTACATGTGCAAGTACAAACATAACCACACAAACAAGACCATAAAGGCCTTAAAACTTGACAGCGTACACTTAACATTTCAAACACACCTAGATTTATGCGGCAAATTTCAAGTGAACGTTTACACAGACACTTATAAAGTACCATAATCAATAATTCCTCTCCCAACATATCTTAAACATCACTTTTCTACTACTACTGCTTCACTATTCTAGTACTAATCAGGTATTGGGCATAGCTAACAGCAAAGCAACCCTTCACTTATCTTTGATGAAAGTCTCCCCATATTTCTAAAAGCATGTATGTATATGTCTGTACCTTTTGCTAGCAGCATCATATATAAACGTAATACACAGATAAATGTATACCTGTGTTTTATACATCTATCATCTTCAGACACATAACACATACCATAATATATGTGCAAGTAGACACATATCTCAGTCACAACACCATCCACAGCTCAAAACTTCACAGACTACACTTCAATTTTCAAACAGACACTGAAAATTATGCGGTATATATGAAATATAACTTTCCTCACATCATACAAATGACTCTAATAAATAACATCTCTACAAACATCTCAAACCTCACTTTCAGGCTGTTGCTTTACCATTCTACAACTACTTATAATGTTACACCTACCCAAATACAAAGATGGAACCCTTCACATGTCTTTACTAAAAGTCTCACCATATTCCTAAAAGCATACATGAATATGTATGTACCATAACACTATCCAAACCTTAAAAATTCACAGAACAAACTTCCAATTTCAAGCAAACACCAAAAATTATGTGGCATATTTCAACTGTACCTCTCTAGAAACTTAAAAAAAGAAGCCTAATCAATAATACCTTATGTCAACATCTTTCAAACCACACTATTATGCTGCATCTTCACCATGCCACTACTACTCACAGTCTTAAGCCTACCACATAAAAAGCAACAACACCTCTTTGTTATACATCATGCACCTTCAAATGTATAAGACATATGAAAATACATATACAAGTAGAGACATACTTGAGACATAAGTCCATGCACACCTTAAAACTTGACAGACTCCACCTCCAATTTTAAAGCAACAGCTAAAATTATGCAGTATACTACAAATGTACATATTCACACACTAAAAAAAACTACCATAATCACTAATCCATCTTCCAATATACACATACTGCTATACAGAATCCATTTCAAACAACATTTAACTACAATAAAACCAACTACAATACACATCTCTACATTTAATAATATATTTCAAATATCACAGTTCAACAATAATTTTTAATGATTAAAAATAAACCTAATGCACAATACACCTCACAAATTTATAACTCACCTTCCAAATTAATTTGTAGAATTTAAAATATCACAAACTCATAAATGATTTTCTTATGCACACAATCAATGTAATGCACCACTCTCAGCAAGGTAAAACCAGTAATGGCAACCTTTCCCTCTCTTTCTCTACACAAATACATGTAAGTAACAAATCACATAGCTTCCTACATTATTTCAAATTATAAAACACATTTCTATTGGTTAGACATATTAATCCTTACCAACTGACTTCTAAAAGTGCCCAAACTGGTTCTGGAATTTTTTGGAGTCGCGACTCGACCGCGCACCAACGCGATGGAGCCGCGAATCCATACGGGAGTTCAAAAATATATTACAAATAAAAATACCACTATTTTTTAAGAACACACCACTTCTAAAGATAGTACCGATTTGAGAAATCTTACTTTAATAAGATATCACTTATATATAAATTACAATTTCACATTTTAAGTCCACAGTTAAGTTTCAACCCTTCCCCCATTCTGCTTAATGCCAGTTTCCATAGTAACAGTTCATGGAACATTCAACTGAACTGACAGGTCACAAGTTCACCATATTTTCAAGTTCAGCACACAAGGATACAAATGCAAACAGCAGGTGTGGTTGACGTTTGCAAAATATGACCTTATCCTATCTACTGTACCTTTCAAACATTTTTTACTAACCAATAAGAAACATGCTTTTTAAATAAAGTAACATGCACCCTTTTTTTGAATGTACAATGTTCTTAAAGAGCCAATCAATTCTCTACTTTTTAAAAAACAGCATCTTGTCTACCATTTTAGATACCTCTCATTCTACCAACTGACTACCTCAGCTACAGTCATCTTTTCATTACTTCCAGACATCCCTTCAAGATGCTTACAGTATGGATTGTTGGGCACAGCTATGTTTTCTGGTGCAAAAGGTATGCTGAACACAGAGGTATTGACAAAGACATAGCTTTGCAAAATGTGGATATTAAATGGATTGCACAGAGAGGATTAAAGTGGCACCAATTGATGCCTTTGGTTAAAACCTTTTTGCATCTCCAACCCCCTGACCTTATGACTGCGCACTGTGGCGGCAATGACCTAGGCACATTGACTGGGGTAGGTCTGGAAATGCTAATGAAGGACACCTTTGCGCAATTGATGTTGCTTTTACTTCAAACTGTCTTTGTATACTCTAATATATGCCAAAGACAGAAATGGAAGTGGTCAAATCAATTCTGTCCACAGATTGAGAAGGCTAGAAAGAATGTCAATAAAGCTGTTTCTGCTTACCTCAGAGACCATAGGATGGGCTCCATCTATAACAACAATCTACGTTTTGATATGGATGACATCTACAGAAGTGATGGAGTACATTTCACAGATCAAGGAAACAGAGTATTTCTCAACAACCTAAAGCTGTGCATCCGCACTTACATGTAGCTACAACAAACTCATAATGAAAACAAGGGCTCTTTTAGAGCCACTCTATAACATAGTAATGAATATAATTTTTTTTTTGCATATACATATTTTTTTTATTTTTTGTGGATTCGCGCAACCTGACGCGAATCTGCAAAAGCAGGAATTCAATGTACTACAACACAATACACTTTTCAAGTTTAACTATTAATTTTTAATTTTATATATTTTTAATAACTCTATACATTGTAATCTTGTCATTAACTGCAATCCCAGTAACTCTTTAAAACAACTTCACAAATAAAACACTACCTTCTAAATTATATACTGCTTAATTATTTATTTAAGGTGAATTTGCGAATCCAACGCGACGTTACACGGGGCGGCACGCTGAAAGCCGCGTTGGGGTCGCAACTCCAAACTCGAAAGAAAAAAAAAAAGCCCCAGTTCCATTATTCGGTATTCGCCCCGGGGACCCCATCCCCTGGGCCTGCCAGCAGTTATTATTTTAAAAAAATAAGGAGGGGGACCGCGTGGCCCCCCTCCTCAGGCCAATATTGGCCCTGGGGACCCTATCCCCCGGGGCCTGCCACTATTTTTTTATTTTTTTTTAAAAAGAGGGGGATCGCGTGCCCCCCTCCTCAGACCAATAATGGCCCCGGGGACCCCATCCCCCGGGGCCTGGCCTCATTGATGGGGACCGTGGGGGGAGCCCCAATGCCCCCACGGTCCCAGCCAGCTCCCCGCCTCCTGCGGGAGCCGGCATTGCTTTTGGGCAAGGGGAGCTGCTAAAATGCAGCTCCCCTTGCCCAAAAGCAATTCTGCTTTGCTTTGTTGAAGCAAGAGCAGGTTTCCTGCTCTCACTTCAACGAAGCAAAGCAGTGTTTGCTATGACAGGACGGGAGCCGTGCTCCGACCTTGTCATAGCAAACAGCAATGTCCCGGGGGTGGGCACCCTGGGACATTGCAGGAGCTGGCCCTGGGGGGTGGCGGTCCCCAGGGCCATCAAGGGCTCCAGGAGGGGGGCCGACTGGCCCCCCTACCATCATGAAAATAGCCCCCGCACATTATCGTGAAAATAGCCCCCCGCACATTATCATGAAAATAGCCCCCGCACATTATCGATAAAGCCGCACCGCCCCCCTCCCTTTGTGAAAATAGCCCGCCGCACATTATCATAAAAATAGCCCCTCCCGCACATTATCAATAAAGCCCGGGGGAGGTGGCGGTCCCCGGGGCTGCGGGGGCCCCCGCTATATAATAACACATTGTCCCTGGGACCTGGCCCACCCGGGGACTTAAGGAAAACAAAGTATGGGAGACCGCGCTTCATTTTTTTTCAATTTTCTCGGCGGGATTCGCAAACCCAGCGCGACTTCCGAAGAAAAAAAAAAAGAAATGCTTTTTTGGGCCCTGGAGGTCCCTGTGGGACCCCCTGACCAGCCTTAGGGGGTCAGGGTGTTTCTACCCTCACCCCTTTCCTACATTTACAACCTTTGTCAACCTTTTTGATGTGACTCACGAGTCACAAAATTGCTGCCAACACACTCTGGTTTAGAGTGTTGGCAGCCAATAAGAATGAAGCTCATGCTCGGGAGGATTCACGACTCTTCGTCGGTGCTCAGATATCGATATTTTTATTTTTTGAATTTCTCAGGAACTACTGAACGGATTTATACCATTTTGAAAAAGGGCGCTTTCTGAACCAAAAGCTACCTTTTTGGTGTAATTCCGTTCAGCAGTTCGGGCTGTAGCCTGTTCCAAAATTCATATGGAAATTAACATGGGGAAAACGCGTTTTGGGACCCCCCTTTTTTCTCGGCCCTTGCTTGACGAATCACCCCCAAACTTTCAAGACAAGAGCTGACTTGAGTGAACCATTAGTTTGGAAAGTTTCGTGAAGATTCGTCAAACGGCGCCAAAGATATTGGCAAAAGAAAAAACGCTTTTTGAATAGAAACAAGGTCCTAACTACAACTACCTACTGGCGATCGCCAGTAGGTAATATACATATATATATACGCTGTCAGGTAGGTTAACAAACCGCTTTATTGAAAAACATGCAGCTTCCCATCCCGTTGTGTAATCCCTTGGCCTTACGCGTTTCGAAGCCTTCGTGCTTCTCATCAGAGGCCGACGTCAGGAATCACTGGTTCATTGCCTCCACATCCCCCCTGCATGCTCTTTAATCACTTTCATTGGCTTCCGGTGTGCCCTTACAATCAAGTTAGTTATCACAATGCATGCTGAGGCATGTAGTTAATTTAGCATTATTTTACCCTCTAGTGGGTTTGATTCTTGCGTACTAAGTTCGGGATAAGTTTTACACCTGAGCACCCTTTGGACAGCATATATATATATATACATATATATAAAAAAATATATATATAATCAAATTTACAAAAGGAGAAATAGAGAAATTGCCCGGCGCTGGTTCTCAGTTCCCTGTTTTCCTTTCAGGAAATATTCCATACATTAAATCATGAACTGAGAAAAACACAAATTGCATCTTGAATGTCCATATAAATCCTTTTTTATGGCACGTCCTTCTCCCAGACACTTGAAACAATTTGTCTTCAGTTTGTATAACATAGGTATCAAATCCCATCAAAAATAAGGGTGTACATCTTCATCAACAAATACTGCTGTTAGTCTTGCGTCAAACTGACCTGCGAGGGCAGTGCACTTGGTGTTCCGTATCTCCTGGTGGTAGCTTAATAAGGCTGAACAAGCAGAGAACATACAAGGGGCCTCCATTGTCATCTTTGCACTTCCTCTTAGCATTAGAATCACTATTGGCAGCAATTTGCATATCAAAAGACATAGAAAGAATCCAACTCAATTTGAACTAGTTCAAGCCTTTGTATAAGTGGATGGTATTTTACTGATACTTCTTAACCCTGATGCATCACTCCCTCTTTAATGATGATTGACTTATCCTCTGCTTTTTCAGGATACAAAATCAACTGGGATAAATATGAGGCACTGCCCATGTGCAGAGTTCTTCATCTGTGAATCTTAATTAACGGGAAGTTAGATAGGATAGTGGAAAATAACCTAAACCCTTTACTTACTAGGCCCAAAATCATAGCTGGAACACCTCAGTTTATGGTTGTATGATAGAACCCTGCATGCATTTACCCCGCATGCCTTTAAACGCATTCACTACCCCGACTGCGATGTTACCATGCGTTACTTTGCTAACCAAGTCATTACAACGACTTGCCTAAGGGGAGCGGTAGACTTTGGAATAGTATAAATTACTATTCTAAATCCAGTCTTCGTAACAGTAGGGAAGGTGCTGGACTTAAAATCCAACACCAGTCCAACATCGTGCCCCCTAAAGCAAGTCGTTGTAATGACTTGCAGAGTAAAGAAACATGTGGTAACATCGCAGTAGGGGTAGGGTCTGCATTGTAAAAGAAGGTCGTTGTTCTGACTGAGGAGTAAAGGATGTTTCCCTCAGTTTATCCCTATCAGATAGAATCCAAATAGTGACAATTACTATCACACCCAAATTTAATTATGTATTTGGAATAATCCTTCTATTGATGTATAAAACAATATTAATGAAAATGAACACTTAATCAAATCATGTATGAGGGACGGTGCATGTCCAAGACTCAAATCCTAAAAAACTGCACCCTCATGCCTCTGCAGGTGGGTGAGGGCTACCTCACATGCAAACCTACTATCTAGCTCACAATCTGCTTTTACTAGCATGCTTATTGCTTCTGCCTAACATACCTCCTTTGTGGGAATGCTTGGAACAGACACCATTGTTCAGCATACAGGGCCCCCATGTACTTTTTCATACCACCCCATCATTTACAGATTATCCCATTCTCATGGCTGCTCTAACTGAAAAACCATACACAAAAAAAGTATAAGTTGATCCTTTCCTACACACTGCTGCACTTTTGTGACACAATGCATGTATTTGAATTGGTGGTAGCATGATAAACTGGGTAAGGTGGCAATTTAGAGGCATCAAATGTATCAATCAACTGTTTGATAATTACACAGGACGAGTTTTCATATTAGACAACATATTCTGTTGGAAACACTAACAACACTTGCTCTGCCTACAAGGGCAGTTGAAATCATGACCCACGACCTGAGACACATATCAAGGAGTTAATTTAGGGCTGTACAACTGTTTGTACACCACTTATTTTCAAAGACTATTGGACTCTAGACAATTGTAGCAAACCTTAATAAGTTAGGAATTTTCCTACAATGATTAAAAGAGAGTATAATTAGTACTGGAGATTGGTAGGTTTCACAAAGTGGGTTTGCTCCCTTACTCAAGTTGTTGGCGATGTGCTCAACCAGGATGTGCTCTTTTACATATCCTATCTCACTGCCTAAAGATAGACTGATTCTGTTCAGATGTCTGAGCAGCATTATCCTCTGCCAATCGCTTGTTCGTACCGCTTTTGGCACACCCAGGTATCTTACATGACTTAACAGATCACAAACACAGATGGAGAGTGACATCCCTGGTGTATCCAAAATCTGTATACTTTGCCACTGGAGATGACTGACTGTACTTAATGAAACTGAATGGTTGATGGAAATGCTACACAATGCCTCATGAAAGCAAGTGATAGGAGTTGAAAGATCAATGATCATTTGGGAACGGTTGATCAGATCTCTGCCCCCTTTTTAAGGAGCACAGGAGCACCATCAATCATCAAGGATCTTTCATATCAAATTCACATTTCTCATGGGATCCCTGTCTTATAAATGCGTGCTAATCTCTCATGGGCAACCTCTAGGGAAGTGAGGGACATTATGATATCATCAAACATTATATCAACAAAACTCATCCGGTGCGCACCAACGACTATTATTCATGCATGCTACGACCATGGTAGCACTGCAGGTAGCACTGCAGGAAAAGCTTTTTTCTGCCTTTACTGTTGCCATTCTGTATCCCAGACCCCAAACAAGAGAGGATTCTTTACCATATCTGCTTCTCCCTCTTATCTACACATTGAACTATGATGCAGAATCCCCTACCTCGTGTCTTCTTTCTCTCGACCTTCTTTACTCTGGTTCCTTTTGCCCTTTATATTTTTATAGTGTAGTCAGCCGTGTCACACTGTACCAAATTTTAAGGGGTGGATTTTTTTTATTTCTAATTTCCCTTGGCATGGTGATTTATTTCAATACCTTTATATTTTCTACTATGGACTGAAGATATACCTCGGATGACTATTATTATCAAATTAATCCATCTGATTTTTAAAACCAATAAAGAATTGTAGCACTAAAAAGATACACATTAATTTCAATGAGTTAATTTGGAACTGCAAAATTAGGGGATGTGACTTCATTGAAAACCTGCACAGATTATCTTGTTTCTAAAATCAAGAAAGGCAAGCCTGGTGGCAGCTCTATGGGAAAATGGCAGTTACTGCCTAGTGTTACCTGTCATCAATACCTTGAAATATAAAAAGCCTAAAGTGCTTTTGCACTGTAACCGTTCTTCTGCAAAATGCTCTGTTACCCATTTGGGTCTTGTTCACGCTATATAAAACAACAAATAACAAGCATTGGCATAGCCAATAGGTCTCACCTTTGAGACCTTATAAGTATTTAGCCATGCAGCACATTATCCTGGGTGCTATAACATCTTCTGTTACTTCACGTTCCACTGGTAACGGCCACACACACCCAAGGACGGGCTTCTGTGCTATTTAATGAAAAAAAGTGTATTTCTTTAACAATGAAGCTTTGACAGTAATAGGCACATTATAGCACTGCATTCCTAAAAAGTAGTCTGACAATAGTCAGAGCTTCCATCAACTTTTGCTTCAAGTTTACCAACATAATCGTTCATGATACTGCACCAAAACTCACAGCTGGAAAGAAGCCCAACCAAAACTCAATGTATATTGAATTAATAAACAACTGTTGTTGTGTTCATCTCTAATTTATAGAAATATAGCCAGCAGGTGGCAGACTTTCTAAAGTGCTGGTGTTGACAATTAAGTGCTGGTGCTGAGCACCTGAAATCACCAGCTCAAATTAAGCACTGCTTAACTGTAAATGGATGTTCATATCTAATGCTGAATGTGCAACGAGTATGCTGGGCCTTTCGTAGGACATCAGGGCAAGGAACGCAAATATTTTCTTTTTTTTTTTATAAATGTTTTTATTGATTTGGTCAAATAAACAATACATTACAAATAGTAGCATGTAAGAACCGACACAGCATTTAGGAGTATGTATAATGTCTTTTTTCTCTCAGTGGCAAACCGTGGTATAAGGAAGTAGTAGCAAAGTCCAGGATACCATTGTCAATGTCTCTTCCATCCGCAGCACAGTGGGGCATTTCTTACAGCAAGAGGGACATTAATCTTGGCAATCACTACACATTAGGCGAAGAAAAACTCAGAACAACAGTGCTAAGCATTTACATTACAGTGTTGATGTACATAGTGAGGTATCATGTCACCCGGGGTGTTATGAAAGGGTTGGGAAACAAGACGGCCATCCAGCATGTACCTCATATACACCTCAGGTACCCCCTGCATTAAGACCGCTATGGCGCCGTTACCTCCGGAGTGTCAGCAGGGGCATCTCGCGGGTGCAAGAGAAGGTAAGATGTAAGGGGCCCCCAAATGTCTTTAGGCCGCGATGATCGAGGGAGTAGGTCTGCATAGTTAGTCAATTGCTCCTGGCAATATATTAAGTCATTGAGCCAGTCTTTAAACTTTGGCGCTCGTCCTCTACCCCATCGGCAGGCTACGCGGCGCTTGGCCATCAGAAGAACAATAGCAATATATAGGCGATATGGCTTAGGGATAAGTTTGGTGTAGCCTAACAAAGCTATCAAGGGAGAGCGCTCAAGGGAGAGTGGCGTCATCTGTTCCATGGCATCGAAGACCTGGCCCCAATATTCGTGCACCCCCGGACAGTCCCAGGCCAAATGAAGGAAGTCAGCCCCCGGAACGCCACACCTATCGCAACTGTCTGAGTCTTTTAGTTTATAGGAGTATAGTATAAGCGATGTAGAAATTTCAAATGCGTGATGCGCAATCTACTGCTGGCAGATATTTGCTCTGTTTGTGAGCAACAATATGTCCAATGGTCATCCGTCAATTCGTAACCGAGTTCTGAGTTCCAATGCGCGCGTGAGGGGCAGGGAGACACTTCCCGCTGGGTATGTATGGTGTGATAGAGCAAAGAGACCAAGTGTCCCGGAGAGGGAGCTTGCAGCATCAGATGCAGGGGGGTGAGAGTGGGGGGTTCCTGAGGGAACTCCGGGGTAATAGACCGCATGCCTTGGCGAAGCTGCACGTAAAGGAATACATCCAGGGGGGAGGGTTGGAGCTCATGGAATATCTGATCAGACGACCGGAACGTCCCATTATGATAAAGGTCCCCCCATGTTGCAATTTTAGACCGCTCTGAGAGTTTAAGGAATGCCGTCTCTTGAAGGAGTTGCATGCGGGGATGATATGAAAGCGGAAGTGATGGTGAATATAGCATAGGGCAGTGCAGTATGGTCTGAATACGATTCCAGGCAGCTACTGTGCATGTAATCGTGGTTGATGCTTTGTCCCGCGGATTAGCGGTGGTGCAAAGCACGCCCTCAAGAGGTATGGGGTCTGCTAGCCATTGCTCTGCTGCAACCTGCGGCATGTACCGGGGTGGGGGTGGCACCAGTAGTAAGCGTAGTGTGCCTGTGCGCATGTATAAAAAAGCTCAAAGTTCGGGACATCAAAACCACCCTGTGCATAGGGCCTAGTGAGTACGTTCCATTGCAGACGCGGTTGTTTACCCCCCCCACACCAACCGGTTCATCTCCGACCTGAGCGCTTTAAAAAAATATCTTCCAGGAGGGTACGGGATATTGAGAAAGAGATACAATAGCTGTGGGAGTATTACCATTTTGATTAGGGAGGCTCGCCCTGCCAGGGAGAGCGGCAATGAGATCCATCGAGTGACACACCCAGAAATGCGGTCCAGAGCGGTGCCATAGTTGAGGCGCAACAGCTCCTCCCTGTCTCCAGAGATGAGGATCCCTAAATAACGCAAGTCTCTATCGCACCATTCCAATGGGAAATCTAGTGGAAAGCGAGTGGCCTCAGGGGTAAGAGGAAAGATTTATGACTTCCCCCAATTGATGTGTATCCCAGACAATTTCCCAAAGACTATGAATTCCCGCAGAAGTGGGTTGAGATTATGCTGTGGGTCTCTGATATAAAGGGTGATGTCATCTGCATAAAGAGATATAAGGATCTGGTGCAGATTGCAGTGCAGCGCCTTATCCTGATGATGCTGTCTTAATGTAGCTGCCAATGGTTCGACCGCTAGGGCGAAAAGCAAGGGGAACAATGGGCACCCCTGCCGGGTACCTCTGGTGATATGGAAGGCCTCAGATAAGTGACCATTGATGAGGACCCTGGCCGTCGCTAGTTGATATAACAGCCTTATCCATGAGAGAAATAAAGGAGGGAAGCCCATCCGTTGCATCACCCCGAGAAGGTAATCCCATTCGACGGAGTCGAACGCCTTAGTGGCGTCTAAGAAAACAGCCACCAGCGGCAATTCAGGAGCTACATTATGTAGGATTGCAAAGAGGGTACGCAGATTATGTGTGGTTGCTCGCCCAGGAACGAAGCCCGCCTGATCGGGCAGGACCAACTTTTCCATTAACAGGCTGAGCCTATTGGCTATGACCTTAGCCAAGATTTTAGCATCGCAATTGATGAGGGACAATGGTCTGTAAGAGTCGCACTGGAGCGGCGACTTTCCAGGTTTAAGAAGAGAGGTGATGAGCACCTCTCTCATGGATGGGGGGAGTGTACCAGTCTCTAAGGAGTCTTCATATACCTCTTTGAGTATAGGGGCTAGCTGATCTATATATGTTTTATAAAATTCGATGGGTAGCCCGTCCAGGCCGGAGGCCTTGTCGGACTGCATGTGCATTATAGCTTCCCGTATCTCGTCTAATTCAAAGGGGGCGTACAGGAATTCCCTTTGCGAGTCACCTAGCCATCCCAGCGCCACCTCGCCCAGAAAATCGTCCAGTTCAAGGCGGTCACGTCTATTGGATGTGTATAGCGAGGAGTAGTGCGTGGTGAATGCATTGAGTATGTCTGCAGTGTCGCGATAGAGTACATCCCCAGGTCCGGATAACTCCAAAATGTAGCTAGAGAAGTGGGGCTTACGTATAGTCTCTGCCAAGGCCTTCCTGGTCGCTCGCCTTCCCCATATCGTCGGGCCACCCAGTATTTACCCCTGAACCTCGCCTCATGATCAGCGGTATCGGTGTACTCCAAGAGTTTGTCACGGAATTCGCGCTGAGCTTGGCTGTTATCTCCTGCGGAGAGTCTTGTCTCCAGCGCTTTAATCAATCAATCAATCAATCAATCAATCACAGAATTTGTAAAGCGCACTACTTACCCGCGAGGGTCTCAAGGCGCTAGGGGAAAAAAAGGGGGGGGGTGCTGCTACTGGTCGAACAACCAGGTCTTGAGTAGCCTCCTGAAGGTCAGCAGGTCTTGGGTCTGTCGTAGGCTTAGTGGAAGGGTGTTCCAGGTCTTGGCGGCGAGGTGGGAGAAGGATCTGCCGCCGGTGGTAGTTCTTCGAATGCGAGGGACGGTGGCGAGGGAGAGGTCGGCGGAGCGGAGTTGGCGGTTGGGGACGTAGAAGAGGAGTCGTCTGTTGAGGTAGGCTGGGCCAGTCTTGTGGAGTGCCTTGTGTGCGTGGATGAGGAGTTTGAAGGAGATTCTCCTGTCGACGGGGAGCCAGTGCAGGTTCCTCAGGTGGGGGTGATGTGGCTGTGGCGTGGTACATCGAGGATCAGGCGTGCGGAGGCGTTTTGTATGCGTTGCAGTCGCTTGATGAGCTTGGCCGGGGCTCCCGCGTAGAGGGCGTTCCCATAGTCAAGTCTGCTACTGACGAGGGCCTGGGTGACTGTTCTTCTTGTGTCTGTCGGGATCCACCTGTAGATCTTGCGAAGCATGCGGAGGGTGTTGAAGCAGGAGGATGAGACTGCGTTGACTTGCTTGACCATGGAGAGCGTTGAGTCGAGGATGACTCCCAGGTTGCGTGCGTGGTCGGTGGGTGTCGGGGCTGCTCCCAGCGTCGTTGGCCACCAGGACTCGTCCCAGGCTGAGGGGTTGGAGCCGAGGATGAGGACCTCTGTCTTCTCCGTGTTCAGTTTTAGTCGGCTGATCTTCATCCAATCGGCGACGGCCTTCATTCCTTAATGGAGGTTGGATTTGGCGGCGGGGGGGTCCTTGGTGAGGGAGAGAATCAGTTGAGTGTCGTCGGCGTAGGAGATTATGTTGAGGTCGTGCTGTCTGGCGATGCGTGCGAGCGGGGCCATGTAGATGTTGAACAGTGTTGGGCTGAGGGACGATCCCTGGGGTACGCCGCAGATGATCTCGGAGGCTTCGGATCGGAATGGTGGGAGGCGGACTCTCTGGGTTCTGCTGGCAAGGAAGGAGGTGGCCCATTCCAGGGCCTTGTCTCGGATCCCTGCGTCGTGGAGGCATGCGCGTAGAGTGCGGTGGCAGACAGTGTCGAAGGCGGCGGAGAGGTCCAGCAGGATGAGGGCTGCAGTCTCACCGTTGTCCAGCAGGATCCTGATGTCGTCGGTGGCGGCGATGAGGGCAGTCTCAGTGCTGTGGTTGCTGCGGAACCCCGATTGGGATGGGTCCAGGATGCTGTTTTCTTCGAGGTATCGGGTTAGCTGTTTGTTGACGATCTTCTCGATGACCTTGGCTGGGAACGGAAGCAGGGAGATGGGCCGGAAGTTCTTGAGGTCTCTCGGGTCCGCCTTGGGTTTTTTGAGTAGGGCGTTGATCTCTGCGTGTTTCCAGCTCTCTGGGAAGGTCGCGGTCTCGAAGGAGAGATTGATGACGTTGCACAGGTGGGGTGCGATGGAGCTGCTGGCTTTGTTGAAGATGTGGTGCGGGAAAGGGTCTGACGGGGAGCCGGAGTGTATTGTGCTCATGGTCTTGATGGTGTCCTCGATGTTCACGCTGGCCCAGGCTGGCAGGGGGTCGTGGTCGATGGTGTGCGGCGGGTCTGGTGCATCGATCTTAGTTGGGGCTGTCTGGGTGTTGAAGCTGTCGTGGATGTCGGCGATCTTGCGGTGGAAGAAGGTGGCGAGGGAATCGCACAGGGGTTGCGACGGCGGGATGTCGTTGGTGTTGGAGCTGGGGTTGGAGAGTTCCTTCACGATGTTGAAAAGCTCCTTGCTGTTGTGTGCGTTGTTGTCGAGGCGGTCTTTGAAGGAGATTCTCTTGGCGGACTTGATGAGGTGGTGGTGGTTACGGATGGCGTCTTTGTGGGCTGCGTGGCTGTCCGGTGTCTTATCACTGTGCCATTTCTTCTCTAGTTTCCGGCAGGTACGCTTGGAAGTTAGGAGTTCTGAGGTGAACCAGCTGGCTCTTTTGGTGGTGTCACTGTAGGTGAGTTTTTTCAGCGGGGCGAGGGTGTTGGCACAGTCGTCCATCCATCGTCTGAGGTTGCAGGCAGCGTCGTCGGTGTTGGATGGGTCGGAGGGAGGGCTGAGAGCGAGGGTTGCCCGAAGTTGGTCTTCGGTGACTTTGCTCCAGCAGCGGCGTGGGATCTGTTGGGTGCGGTGGTGTGTGGTGGGTTTCTGGAAGGTGAAATGGATGCAGCGGTGGTCGGTCCAGAGGAGTTCCGTGGTGTGGCTGAAGGAGACGTGGGAGCTTGAGGAGAAGATGGGGTCAAGCGTGTGGCCGGCGGAATGGGTCGGTGTTGTGACGAGCTGGCTCATCACGAGGTTGGCGAGGTTGTCGATCAGGGTGGTGGAGTTGCTGTCGTTGTTGTTCTCCAGGTGAAAGTTCAGGTCTCCGAGGAGGATGTAGTCGGTAGAGGTCAGGGCGTGCGTGCTGATGAAGTCGGCGATGGAGTCGCTGAACTGGGGTCGGGGCCCAGGGGGTCTGTAGACAAGGGTGCCTCTAAGGGTGGTGTTGGGGTCCGTGTGGATCTGGAAGTGCATGTGTTCGACGGTGCTGAGAGTGTCGTCGGTGCTGGTCGAGACCCTGATGGTGTTTAAGCTCAGTCTCAAGTTTCCGTAGTGTACCCCGTAGGTCCCGGAGTATCCCTGCAGTTTTTGAAATGCAGAATCCTCGAATTGTGACCTTAAAGGCCTCCCAGACTGTTTCAACGCTATCCACCGAGCCCTTGTTTCTCTGCAAGAAATCCTGGATTTCTTCCCCCAGCTCACTATGGAAGGCTGCCTCAAGTAATGCAAGAGGCTGCAGTCTCCAACTGCTGCATGGGGTGCCGTACCCCGGGGAGACAAGAGTAAGCTTAACTGGGGAATGATCTGAATATGTTCGCGCTAAGTGTGTGATATTGGCTATGGAGGGACCCAGGCCATGGGAGAGTAGACAATAATCTAAGCATGCCCATGACGCTGCCTGCGCCATAAAGTGTGTACCTTCGGTTTTTTGAGGATGAATATGGCGCCAGGCATCGAGTAAGCTGTGGGCTGTCAGTATATCCTGCACTACTGCTCGTGACTTATTATAATGATGCGGTGCTGGGTTGGATCTGTCAACAGCAGGATTAAGGGCTATGTTGAAATCCCCCCCCCAAATTATGTGAGTAGAGCCTTTCTCCATAATCTTACCCCAAAGTGTGGTGAAAAATCCAGGGGTGTCAACGTTAGGGCCGTAGCAGCATGCTAGAGTGACCGACTCCGTACCCAGCCGCCCCCACGCAAGACAATATCTCCCATGTTGATCTTGTGAGTTCACAGTCAATGCAAAGGGCGTCCGCTTTTTGATAAGTATAACCATCCCTCTAGCATATGTGGAGTAGGATGACAATATCCTGTGTTCAGCACATTTAAGTGCAAAAGTATTGTTGTGCCTGGGATTAATGTGTGTTTCTTGGCGCATAGCTATGTGGATTTTTTGCCGATCTAAGTATGCCAGAATCTGGTGACGTTTCCGTGGGTTACCTAACCCCCTGACATTCCACGTGATGACCTGTAGTTCCTGGTGGGATGTCAAGTTAGCCATATGCCCAGGTGTTGCGTGGTAACTGGTCCTGTGCCCCGAAACATTTGCGGAAGGAAGAGAAATATAACCACATCGCCGTCTGTCGTGCTGTGTCATGCATATGTCAAAGAATTTAAAGAACAATCTCCACCCCACCCCCTCCCACTGAAGCATCCCAAACATGCCAGAAATACATTCCCCTCCCTCCACCCAAACACCCAAAAACCTCAAATGTGACTTTGCAGCAAAGTTCAATGGGGGCGCACCCTCGGGGGCGATCTTCGAGGTTCATGCACGGTGACTCCTCGCCCTCAGAGAGTCGAAGTGGTGGCATAGGTGACCTCTGAGAGGGCAGAGGGTGCTCGGTGCAGAGTGTCTTAGAAACCCAATGTGTCAATTAGCTGTAGGATGGTGACAGGTGCTGCATGCTGGAAAGAATGCATGGCGCTGAGTTCTTGAGGTGATGCGCCCCTGCGGCGCTCCGAGCCTCGCAGGGGGTAACCGCTGCATGCTTCAGTTGATTATTTTCTCTGTGGTTGGAGACGCCGATCTGGATGAAGTGCCCGACGAGGCCAAGGTTGTATGTTGACGTTTGAGGCGTTTCAAGAATTTGTCCACTTGTTGCAGTTTGGTAAAGAAAGTTTGTTTGCCTTGATAGGTAACTCTCGAGCTGGATATAATAGTGCATAGTCTATTTGGGCCTGGCGCAGTTTTTGCTTGGCGGGTAAGAACTTGTGCCTCTCCTCCTGCACCGCCGCTGTGAAATCCGGATATATGGTGAACGTGTTGCCCTCAAAATTAAGTTTTCGTTTGTCCCGGGCCACCCGGAGGGCAACATCTCGGTCTCGATAATTTAGGAGGCGGGCGATGATGGGTCGTGGCGTGCATCCCGGCGGCGATCGGGCCCCCAACGACCGGTGTGCTCGTTCAACAATGAATTGGGAAGAGAAGGATTCCGCGCCAATTGTTGTCAGCAGTAGTTTCTCTACATACTCTTCCATTTTCCCAGTGTTGGTGCTCTCCGGGATTCCAAGGACACGTATGTTGTTGCGTCTGCTCCTCGCTTCAATGTCCTCGTTTTTTGCAGCAATAATCTTCAGAAGTTTGTCCATTTGCGCTACATTTGTCTGAATATGGGATGTGGCGTCCTCAGCATCTGAGATACGGCACTCTGTTTCTTTAATGCGCTCTTCATGACCATCCAATTTGTATACTATGACGTCCATCCGCATGGTCATGGCATCCATTTTATCCGCAATGGCGGTGAGTCCCTGTCTGACCTCCAGGAGGAGGGCTTTCATATCGTCGTTTGGTGTGGTAGATGTCTCTTGTGCGGGTTCGTCACCAGCCGTGCCCAGCACCTCCTGATGTAAGTGGGCACTTTTCTTTGCGTCAAAAGTCCGTCAGGCTTCCCCATGTTCGGCGTGATACAGTTATGGAGCAGACGTTAAACCGTAAGTATGCAGCTCTCGGTCTCCCCACTGGAGACTTGGGGGGGTTCCTGTTGGTCTCAGATCACCGCCAGCAGCAGGGGCGAACGCCAGCGTAAGATATCACTTTAGACCTGTGTCAGACAGTCCTGTACATAAATGCTGCATATGGGTGCCTCCGGCCTATTAATCCAACACCATGCGTGCCGCGGAAAGCAACCAGGAGAAGTCAGCGGTGCTCAGGAGGAAGGGCGCGTCAACCGTGGAGCCGAGAACAGCATCCGCGAGGCGTCTCTCCAGGCTGTAGATTAAATACAAGGCTGCTGGTAATGCAGTGATGGTAGTAGGGCCCGCCAGCTAGACCTCAGTGTTCTCTGGAGGCCAAATGAGATGGGGGGGCCACACTCCCAATGAGGGTATTATCGCAGGGCCCAGTTGTAGGCAGCATGTGATAACCAGCAGTTCTGTGTGCAAAAAACCCAATGGTATGGGAAGATTGTGGCGGCACAGGGAGGTCGCATCCGCGAAGCAGTATGGTAGCGGCACCCGCTTCCAGGAGGCGCGAGGTGGCAACGGCCGCGGCGCCTCTCGCAGCGGGCGGCAAATTGCGTTCAGCGCCCAGCAGCTGCCAACGCGCCGGGAGCGCCAGTCGATATACACCGCAGGTGCCGGTCCGGTGCCTCAGCAGCGGTGTAGATGCAAGGTGTTCAGCAGAGGAGCAGATCCGTGCAGCGCCGCTTATAGTGGGCCAGGGGCTGTCATCAAATATGGCGCATCGCACTCTCTGAAGGTCGGAGAAAGGCAGCCAGCGGCGAGGTAAGGAGCAGGCACGACTTTGATCGCAGCCGGGGAGAAGTTCAGCGCGTTTGGCAGCTTTCACCCAGGGCAGCACGGCATAGTTTCACTACTCACTCGTCCGGCGCCGAATTCACAGTCCGCGTCTGGTAGGGCCTAGGCACCACGTGGGCACCGCGGTGCTCACGTAGCGCACCTCGCCCAGCAGCCGCTCCATGCTGGACGGGCCGTCTCAGCGGTGACAGCAGGATACGGGAGCGGCAGCAGTATGGAGCCCGTCACACGCTCCAAACTCACAGCAGCAGCACCGGGGGTTGAAGACACCTCGTTCCGGTGATTATTGTGAAGTTAGGACCATCGGGACAGGATAATTAGGTGGATAATTGCGCCGAGCTGCAGGAGCCTCACTTTAGTGCGGCCATTCTGCTCGTGCGCCACCTAGCGCCCCCAATGCAAATATTTTCTTTTCTTGAACTTTTTCCCTGCAAAAGTAGTGCCCGAGAAATGATAGCCTGAATTTTCTTATGTACATCACGTGCTCCTAAGGTCGTAGTTGCGACATTACTTTGTGAAGCAGAATTCTGGGAACTGGGGCTCAGAAGCCTGTGTTCCCGAAAATGACACAGATGTTACTGGAGTCTTCTAAGTCAGACATACATGTACTTCTTCCCCTCACAACCATAAAAGTGGCTGGAACCCTCTGATGGCCTGATCACACAGCACCTCCCTTGAAGAGTTGGCCAATTTATTACTGGCATGGTCGTTTTTTTTATGTCCTGGTCGGTACAAAAATTAAGACAATCACTTAAAGCCATTATTCTTTCCTCTATACAGTACATAATTTAAAAAAAGGAAATATAAGAAGAAAGCACTTTGAAATGTGTTCCTGACTGCCTTAATGATCCATGACTGATAGTTAAAATAAACAAAGACAGCAAAGCCATCTTGTTGGACTTGGCCCTTTTTGGCAGGTTCACCCCTGAACTTTTTGCCTTATATGTAACTTGGTGTTAGTAGTTTTAAGTCTCTGGGCACTTTAGCACTGTGGTCCAGTGTAAAGTGCGTGCGCGCTATGTGCATGTGTGGTGAAACTGGCCTGCCCTCCCATAGGAATGCATTGAGGATGAGTGTGTCAGTGGTAATTCCTGTTATAAGAGTAGCAGCATGGTCAAGTCTGGTATGTATGAAATTGTGAGAATAAATGCTGCACAATGGTGTGCGCAGATTTATTATGACTATGTGAGAAATGCCACTTTTAGAAGTTGGCATTTCTGTGTGCTATGTGCCTGCCTGATGTGGATTGCATGTCTGGTTTTGGAGGGACAGGGCAGGCTGAGCCAGACGTGGGTTGAATAGAGAGATCTGCAGTTGGAGTATGGGGAGGGGACCCTTTGATCTGAGTAGGGCTGTGCCTGGCAAAGTGAGTGATGGCTCCACCTCCCACGGTGCGTCTGGTAGCAGACCCCCTCTTCCTCAAAGGCAGGATGCCGCATCGTAAACAAAGTGCTCCAGATCCCCCTATACCAGTT
Source organism: Calotriton arnoldi (assembly GCA_963921515.1). Taxonomy (NCBI): domain Eukaryota; kingdom Metazoa; phylum Chordata; class Amphibia; order Caudata; family Salamandridae; genus Calotriton; species Calotriton arnoldi. The sequence goes on along the minus strand of CAWUFW010015814.1, from coordinate 239,168 downwards.
CTGACAGGTATCCCCAAGCCCTGTGCTGTGACACAAAGGGAAGTATGTGTATAAAATAAGGGGCTGTGACCCCATGAAGATGTTCAGTTCTGGTGCTGTTCCTGCTGGGGCGTGCTGCTGCTGGGGCCCAGGGGGGGCTGCCATGAGGGCTTGCCTCCCTGGGCCCTGCATTGCCCCTTGATGCCTAAAGGACTTTTGGGACCTTTTGCTTTATTTTCTTTCTCCCTAAGGACTTTAATCTCAGCGCCTGGTGAGCGCTTTATTTCTATTTTCTACTTGCAGCGCTGGGCTGCGATCATCTTTGAGGGAATCCCGACGTAGGGATTCCCCCGCATTTCTGGCTTCCAGCGGGTGCCCACCCTGCATTTGCCGTTCTCTTAAGAGCGGGTGCCCACCCCGCTTATTGCCTAATTTACTAGCGGGTGCCCACCCCGCTTTTTGGCTTATTTCTAAACAGCGGGTGCCCACCCCGCGTTTCACCGCCGCAGCCCCGGGGCCGCCAAAGAAATCCGTTCATGGCCGCTGCAGCGCGACCAGGAAGTCAGGCATGTCTGCCTGGGACATGTGCGGAGCGAGGGGAGGAAGTCCCGCCCCGCTGCCAGAGATCCGGCCGGAGCCTCGCAGGCTCCGTGATGAAGTCCCGGGTCCCATGAGGGGGCCCGGGTGAAGCCAGGTGAAGAGAAGGGCTGAGGCGGTTTAGCGGGGCTCCCGTGGCCGAGGGAGAGCCCCGCATGTTGCCGTATTGGGTGACGGCGGAGGGGGCACGAGGCACATTGTCGGTGCCTGCCCCCGCCGCGCTTGAAGAGAGGCCTGACCGGAGCCTCGAGGGCTCCCTATCGTGAAGTTCCCGGGTGAGGCGAGGAGACCAGAGGAGGCGGAGAGAGAGAGGAGCCTGCCGACCGCAGCCCGGTGAGTGGGGCTGGGGGGTGGTCTTCTCTGTGTTGGTGCGCACGAAGCACCGAGGCAGTCCTGCTGGGCTGGGCGGTCCCGCAGGAGAGAGAGCGGGCCGCCCCACGATCGGGGCACAGTGTCGGTGCCCATTCCATGAGCGGCCCCGCCTGATTGCGGGCCGCTCCAATGCGATTGGCATATTGTTATTAAAAGGGCCAGAGGGGCCCGTGCCCCTTCCCAGTTGGCCAGATTCTACAGCTGCCCTACTGGCTAGAGGGCAGCTGCATCTTGGGGCATATGTGTTGTTAGAGGGCCCAGAGGGGCCCGTGCTTTTCACAGTGTTGGTGCTTGAGCGGTCCTGCCGTTGCGGGCCGCTCCAACAATGGGGGCAATTCTTTCCTAGAGTCCCTGAGGGGAGGGGCGCATCAGGGCACATTGTCGGTGCCCGCCCGCCGAGGCCACATTGTTGTTGAGGGCCCAGAGGGGCCCGTGTTCTCCCAGTTTGGCCAGTTTACAGCTGCCCCGCTTGATAGAGGGCAGCTGCACCAATGGGGGCAATTTGTTTACAGAGTCCCAGAGAGGGGCTCGGGTGGCACAGTGGTGCCAGGGCTAATTTCTGTTCCCAGCTGCACCGCACCAGCGCGGGCAGCTGCCACGATGGCGCACATTGGTTGAGAAAGCCCCAGTGGGGGTCCAGAGGCACAGTGGTGCCCGTGTTAATTTCTTTGGGCATAATTGTTCAGAGGGCATAGTGAGTGCCCAGGCCTTTCTTTCCTTCACAGCTGCGCAGCAATTAGTGCCAGCTGCCACGTTTAGGCCACAGTTCTTTGGGGGCATGCCTTATGAGATATGAGTGAGATGCCCTCCTCTGCCCCAGTACTTTCCCAGCTGCCCAGCAAGTAGTGGGCAGCTGCAATGTTTAGGTCTGCGCAAAGTGCGCTCCCTTGACTCCTGCTGCATTGGCAGCGCGCCCTGACTTTTGGACATAGGGCATTTGAGCCCCTTTTTGAGATGGCCAGTGGCCAGGGGGACTGTTAGGTTTGTAGGGCGCCAGGCCCTAATGTGATTTATGCCTCTGCTATGGTTTCTACTGTGAGGTTATGTGCTAATGTGATTTGTGTCCTAATATGTGGTGCTAGGAAATGTGATGCCTTTACTATGATTTACGCACCCTGGTTATACCTCTAATGTACTTTCATGATTATGAGGTTTTGCATAATGTGTTATGCTTGTGAGGTTATTATTCCCTAATGCGTTTAGGATGTGAGTTATTCTCTACTGTGGGTTATGCCTAATGTGATTTATGCTTAGGATGTTAGTGTCTAATAGGTTTAGACTTATGAGATGATTGCATAATGTATTTATGGTGGTGAGGTTGGCGTATAGTGTATTTTGCGCCTAATGTGATACTGTGCATAATGTGGTTTATGTTACAGGCTGATGCTGAGTACAGTGGTCACCAGTGATTACTGGTTGTACGTTTATGATATGTTCTACATTTATTATCTATACTAAGTGATGGTTCTGACAGTGGCCCACGTGGCCCTGTCATGTGTACATAATCCCCTGTAAATATTGCCCAATGCCAGGTGGCACCATGTATATTATGTGAGTACTATTCTAATGTGTTTTAGGATAATACAAAGGCTATTTTTGATATAACCTTGTGTGGAGTTCCTTTTGTGGTGTGCCTGGGATGTTGTTGCTGTGCGCGTGCGCAAACGCTTTACACATTGCCTCCGGGATAGGCCTGACTGCTCGTGCCAAGCTACCAAGGGGGTGAGCAGGGGTTATCTTGGGTGTGTAACTCCCTTGCCATGACTAGAGTGGTGGTTTCTGCCTGGCTTTGGCGCAAGCCTTAGCCAACCAGAAATCCCATTTCTAACACATCTTAAAAATAAAAGGACAATTTTAGATCAAGTCCTATTTAAGTAAAATATCCGGGCCTTAGCAGAATCTTACAACATTAACAAATGGCCTTTATTTTTCTCTTGGAAAGATGGCAGCTCGGCGCACAAAGGCTGGGGCCTGGTGCACGGTTTGTTCCCCCTCTAGAGGAAATGACCACCCTTTTCTGTAGGAGTGAGGCCCTGGTCCATGTTTGTATGTGACCACCTCCTCAAAACATCCTTTAGGTTCAAAGTGCGTGTCATACTTACACCATAAACCCAAGACTTTCCGGCAGTAAAATAACTTGTTGTGGGAGGTGAACTCATAGGCCAACTGACTGCAGAGCAATGGAGATACTTGCTAGCAAGCTGGAAACTGAAGGTGCAGGGTCAGTCACGTCACACCAAGCCTTGCCCACACTTAAATTTAGAATAGTCTCTCTAGTTTGACAGTTACTATAGTCGATGCAGTCACTCAGGTGTCAAGCTGTGCCTGTTCCGCCGACCCCAACCTGCACTCCAGGCTGTTGGAAAGAATCAAACATTTGAGAGGTGTGGGGGGCGGGGGAGTACTGGGACACTGCTTCACATGTGACTTTCTTTACCTGAGACTTCCCACATGAGCCTGTGCAGCTCTGACACAGGTGGTTTGAAAGCGATGGGTTTCTAGCTCTATCTTAATCAGTGGCGGATGGTGACATTTGAAAGTGGTGGACGTAAAACAATTGTCGAACCACCTATGGGAAAATTTTGAAAAAAGGGTGGGCAAATGGTGCATTTTCAAGCAAATTTGAGAAAGCAGGAAGGTGTCAAATATTCTGAGGTCTGATGACTCCGTCCAGTCCCCGGCCAGGCCCCTCCACACCCCGCACCCCGTGGGTCCTACTAAGGTCACCCTGTGATCTCTATTGCATTACACAAATCAAATGTGGGGACATTAAGAGACAGGTAATAACCTCTCTGATCTTGTCCCTGCAGGGTACACCCCAGCACGTCTGCTCAGGGCGGGCTTTCACCATAAACGGAGGCTTTACTGCCTAGCTTAGCATTGAAATCCCCGGCCAAAATCACGTTCAGCCCACAATTCTGTGATTGCAACTCCCCTATAGAGCGGTAAAAAAAAATTAAAAAGCAGGGCAAATTTGGGGTTGGAAAATGAAATACATGTGAAATTGTTCTTATAAAAATGTATAACACACAGATTAAAACCATCATCCCATACCAAGTGGAAAGCCTGTGTTAAATCTGAATCGGTGTTTAGTGCAGCAGTGCTACATCCCAGAGATGTTTTGAGACATGTAGCTAGCCCTGCCCGTGCGTTACCAACCAGCGAGAGCATTTCGTTAATGCCAGCGTGATTTCATCTACGCCAATCTCGTCTCGGCGTTTTCGGCATCAATCCACATTGTAGCCAGCCAGCTGGCTACAATATGATTGATGTCGAAAACGCCATCAACGCCATCAACGAGACGAGATTGGCGTAGATGAAATCCCGCTGGCATTAACGAAACGGATTGAATTCATGGACATCTCTGAGATAATTGCTCAAGATGACCTTTCCATCCCTGACATCTCCACATGAGACGATATTTCTCAAGAATTAGGCGCGGACTTTATTAATGAGAATTGTCACGTACTTGTTGAGGCACGGATGGTGCCGTCACAAAGTTCAAATAAGCTCCCTGTTCCAGGTCCTGAGGAGAACCCTATATAAAATTTAAGGGTTCGAAACGCGTAGACCTTCTATTCTAAACCAAACAAGTGGGGTCTAAAATTGAAAGTATCAGGTCTCGAGGGGACAAGTACCCTATAATGTTAAATGAAAGTGCTTTTTAAAGACCTGAATACAGGACTGTTTGGTTGATACTGTCCTAGGGTTGTGTTGTTTTCACGAAATCTAAAATAACACTACTACCTCTTAACCCAACCCTGGGCTCTAAACCAAACAAGTGGGGTCTAAAATTGAAAGTATCAGGTCTCGAGGGGACAAGTACCCTATAATGTTAAATGAAAGTGCTGTTTAAAGACCTGAATACAGGACTGTTTGGTTGATACTGTCCTAGGGTTGTGTTGTTTTCACGAAATCTAAAATAACACTACTACCTCTTAACCCAACCCTGGGCTCAGTATTCATTTTTCTTTTTGTTTTGAGTTTTTCTACATATTTCTTCTTTATTCTTCTTTGGAACTCGAGCTTCTCCAACATTTCTTAATTGATTTTAAATGTGAAATGTAATGTAATTTCATTGTTGCGTCCGAAAAAGTAATTTGTTGTATGTTTGTATTTTTTATGTGGTCCGATGATCTTTGAATACGTTCATTGAAATAATAACATGAACTGATGAATTTGGAAACTAAAATCCTTATTTAAAAATTAAAAAATTAAAAATGAATTTGCTTTCCCTCCAATCACTATGAGTGTCACGTGTGATTGAGATGAGTGATTAGCTGAATAGTTATCAGCATTGGCATTGTTGTTGTTGTGTAGTCTGAACACATACGGCATTTCGGAAGAGACAGCTGCCGCCTGCCTGGCTCCTACTGTACACTTTGTGGCCCACCAATATACCTCCGAGAGTAGCAGGCCCGACCACAGAAACACATGTTTGTACAAATACTTCGGAGCCATGACCGGCCAGGTGCCTGTCGCCACAGTACGCTCACAGGGTTCAGAAAGTGAACCACGACGGTGTGCGTGGACGCCAGGACGGACACACACATGTGCGTGTGCCATGTGCAGGGATTGCCTGTGTGGGTGGCAAAGTGCAGGAATGTGCAACAGATTGCATTACAAGCCCCTGACTCAGGCGTGGCCGGCAAAACGGCGGGTGAGTTTGCGCGGGGGGACGGTAATCAATATAAAATAATAAACTTACCTTCCTCTGCGATCGCATCACGCGCCGCCGCCTCAGCTCTTGCTGCTCCTGGCGCATTTTAGGCAGCCTCCCTCAGTCCCTCCTCCTGCTCCCCTAAGCCAATCACAACGCTGCAATGGCAGCGTTGTGATTGGTGCGGTGCAGCGGGCCAATGAAGGGAGGTCATTTTCTCTATGTAGGCTGCATGCAGCCTACATAGAGAAAATGGAGAGTGCGCATGACTGCTTTGGTCAGCCCCGGGGCCGGCCAAACAGTCAGGGCCCATAACATTGGGCAAGCCACTCCCCCCTGCCCTCGAGCAGGACCGCCCACCGCCCGCCCCCAACCAGGCACTTCTGCTTTCTCGCTGTGCGAGAAGCAGAAACATAAAATGGTAGTTTTATCATTTTATGTTTCTGCTTCTAGCACTGCGAGAAAGCAGTGGGGCGAGGCCCCCACGCCCCTATGGAGGAGCCGCCACTGACAAGCGGAAGCCTACATGTCCTGGGTCAATACTCCAGGGGAGTGCACAACTTGGAAAAATGAGGGGCCAGGAAGCCAAATTCCCCACTAGCAAGCAAGGAATTTTACAAGACAACCGACTAAACAAATCACAAATGATGGGAGGAGTAAAAGCCCACAATGTACATACAACAGATCATCCTGACAGAGCAAGCGCTGTCTAGGCTCAACCAAAAAATTATTGTGACTAAAATCAATTTTCTAGAAAGTCACGCCTCCAAACAATTCTAGTTTTTTTATCCACCCTCGACACCTATATAGATAAGACAAAATATTTTACACCCTATGTGTAGCGCAGAGTGAAAACCCGCACTGAACGTTTGACTGGCATTGAGGTTAAACCATGAGAAGGTGATACATTGGCTTGTAATGCAGAATCTATAGATGGATGGCAGCAGTGGTGAACAGTCAAAATATCGACTTTTTAATATCGAAATACATTAATATCGAGTTTTAAATATCGTAGGGACAGTATATCGACATCAAGAATATCGACTACCAGAATATCGAACTGAAGGTAAGAAATATCGATGTTGCAAATATCGAAGTTAGTAATATCGATAGCAAAATTATCGATGTTAATAATATTGATATTTATATTAGTGTTATGTATTTTAGTATGTATTATATATGTATGTGTTCTATATTTTTTGTTAAGTATTGTACTGTTTTTTTAAATATATCTATAAATCTTTTAGAAATTAGTAATTTTTTTAAAAGTAAATTATGCGTTTTAGTACCATAGCGGGTTGTGGGTTTATAGGGGAATAGGGTGGGAAGTAATTTAATTATAGTAAATTAAATAATAATTTTTAGGAATTATTAATTATTTTTAATTACATTTTGTGTTTTAGTTCTGTAGCGGGTTGTGGGTTTATAGGGAATATGGTGGGAAGTAATTTAATTATAGTAAATTAAATAATAATTTTTAATTATTGGTATTAATAATTAATTTATTGTTAATTAATTATTAATTGGTATATAATTTTTATTAATTGATAATTATATTAATTGTATTAATTTATTATTGGAGTGGGTTGTGGGTTTATAGGGGAATAGGGTGGGAAGCAATTTAATTGTAATTAAGTAATTTTTTTTTTTAAAAAGGGTATTGATAATTAATTTTTTGTTAATTAAATATTAATTGGTTATTAATTTGTATTAAATATTATTTATTAGTATTGATAATTAATTTATTGTTAATTAATTAATAATTGCTAATTAATTTTTATTAATTGATTAATTCGAAATTACATTAGTTGGGTGACATTTTATGTGGAGTGTGTTGTGTGTTTATTGGGGAATAGGGTAGGAAGTATTTAATATTATTAAAGTAATTATTAATTTTGATTTATTTGTAGTTTTTATTTTATTTATTGTTAATTTATTAATAAATCATTATTTAATTACAATAATTATTTGATTTATAAGTATGTTATTTTTAACACCTACGCTATCCAACGCTTGCCCTACTGTTACTCTCTCTGGAGTGGGAATAGTAATTTTTACCCCTACGCTATCCAACGGTTTCCCTACTGTTGCACTCTCTGGAGTGGGAATAGTAATTTTTACCCCTACGCTATCCAACGCTTTCCCTACTGCTGCACTCACTGGAGTGGGAATAGTAATTTTTACCCCTACGCTATCCAACGCTTTCCCTACTGTTGCACTCTCTGGAGTGGGAATGGTAATTTTTACCCCTACGCTATCCAACGCTTTCCCTACTGCTGCACTCACTGGAGTGGGAATAGTCATTTTTACCCCTACGCTATCCAACGCTTTCCCTACTGTTGCACTCTCTGGAGTGGGAATAGTCATTTTTACCCCTACGCTATCCAACGCTTTCCCTACTGTTGCACTCACTGGAGTGGGAATAGTAATTTTTACCCCTACGCTATCTAACGCTTTCCCTACTGTTGCACTCTCTGGAGTGGGAATAGTAATTTTTAGCCCTACGCTATCCAACGCTTTCCCTACTGTTGCACTCTCTGGAGTGGGAATAGTAATTTTTACCCCTACGCTATCCAACGCTTTCCCTACTGTTGCACTCTCTGGAGTGGGAATAGTAAATTTTACCCCTATGCTATCCAACGCTTTCCCTACTGTTGCACTATGTGGAGTAAGTATATATATTAATTTATGTGTATATGTTTAATTTATTTTAACATTATGGGGTCGATTCCGATTCGGTCCGGAAAACGTACCGACCGACTCGGTGCGGGAATTTATTCCGACCGACACGAACCGGCGCCGTCCGACCCGGGTAGTACGATGAAATGCATGTGAAACCCGACCGACGCGGACGGAATACAAAACGAACGACCGAGCCGGACGGAAACAAGCCATCCGGCCGGAAAAACACTCGAAACTAACCGACCGACACGCACCCGGATAGCGACCGAACGAAACGTACCCGCGAACTCCGACCCGCGTAGTACGATGCTATGCGTGCGAAACACGACCGACTCGCACGGAGCACAAGCCGTACGACCACGCGCACACAAAACCCAGCCGAATCAACCCAATACTCCGCGACCGACTCGTACGCCGCACATGAAACCAACCTGAAACAGAGCGGGAACGAGTCGGACAACATCGCATCAGACAACAGCAGCGTCCGACTCGGACACAAGAACGACTCCTACATGCACCCAAAGCACCAAGGGGAAAAAAAAAAAAAGGCCAAACAAGCTACCACAAAGCCAATAAATACTGGGGGTGGGGGAGAAAATGGACCAAGGACACACCCCCAACCCCACCTACATAAAGGCCACAAATCCCTACCATGAGCCTTTGCAAATCCCACAGACCTGCCAGCAAACAACACCATCACACAGCAACCACAGACACACTCACAGCTCATGCATCACACAAGCCACACACCATTACCACACTTACAAATAGCACCCTCACACACACCCAGCTAAACCTACACTCACACCCCCCACTTGCACACACACACACATCAATCACCACCACCACCCATCACCATGCCCCCAAAGAAGAACCACAAGTTCCTAGATTGTGAATTGGAAGTCCTGGTAGACGAGATACTCAGGGTAGAGCCACAGTTGTTTGGTACATTGGTACAACAGACCCCCATGTCGCAGAAAACCAAGATGTGGGCGAGGATTGTCGACAGGGTGAATGCACAATCACCATGTTTGCGCACAAAGGAAGACATCCAGAACAGGTGGTATGATGTGCGCAGGAGGGTCCGGGACCTACTCAAAAGGACTACATCATCAGCCAGCGCACCGGCAGTGGCCCTCCTGCAAAACCAATATACCTCAGGCCCTGGGAGGAGAAGGTGCGGGCCATCCTACCACCAGTGAGCGTATATGGACTAACAGACATCCCAGAGCCTGGTGAGTACACAACTTATATGCACAATATGGTGTGACAAAACACACACAGCACCCTCAAAGGGATAGGCAAACCATGCACCCTCACCAAATACACAGCAAACAAAACATACTCATCCCAAGATGTGAATGCCAGTCAGACAAACACAATACCTACCATCTCATGGTGACATCTAACTGTGTCATGACATCTACAAACCTAACAACAAATACAGCAAGGCAGTGGCACAAATAGAACCAACAAACACTCACAGATATATTGACATCACTAGAACACCACCTCACAGGGAAGATCACTGAAAGGAAGGAATTCTGTGTATGCTGGTAAAGTCAGTGTAGCCAATAGCATCATGGGAGTTGGAGTCATAGATATTGCTCAGCCTCACAATTGGCCCATCAACACCACCCTGAACCATGCTCACATCACAGGGAGTGGAAAAGGACTCACAAGATGGCTGACACTGGGCACTGCTGGGGGGAGCACAAGGCCCTGCAGGCAACTGTGCAACAACCAACAGCAGGACACCACTGACTTACATCCTGAAAGACAACTTGCACTCCCTGCAATGGAAGCACGTACCATGGTGGGATATCTGGCTGGGTGGTAAGGAGGACTCACAGCACTGACCATAGTCACAAGCACCTCCCCTCACACCCCCCCAACACTAACTCCACAGAACCCACCTGGGAGAATGCAATGCCTCACATTCTAACTCAAGATCCCACAAAGACCAACCAGCCAGGCTCATACTGAGTGAAGCACAGGGACACTCTTGGGACTGGTAGCCAAACAACCGCAAGGAGAACACTCTCAGCCAACCTGTCAGCACAGGCACCCCACCCCACAGGGAAGCAGAGTCCAAAGGAAGGAAGGATGGGCATGCTGGGAAGTGGGGTGGAGGCAATAGCATGATGGGAGTGGTAGTCACAGATGTTGCTCAGCCACACAATTGGCCCATCAACACCACCCTGAACCACGCTCACATCACAGGGAGTGGAAAAGGACTCACAAGATGGCTGACACTGGGCACTGCTGGGGGGAGCACAAGGCCCTGCAGGCAACTGTGCAACAACCAACAGCAGGACGCCACTGACTGACATCCTGAAAGACAACTTGCACTCCCTGCAATGGAAGCACGTTCCATGGTGGGATATCTGGCTGGGTGGGAAGGAGGACTCACAGCACTGACCATAGTTACAAGCACCTCCCCTCACACACCCCCTCAACACTAACTCCACATAACCCACCTGGGAGAATGCAGTGCCTCACATCCTAACTGAAGATCCCACAAAGAACCACCACCCTGGGTTATGCTGTGTGAAGCACAGGGACACTCTTGGGACTTGTAGCCAAACAACTGCCAGGACAACACTCCCAGCCATCCTGTCAGCACAGGCACCCCACCCCACAGGGAAGCAGAGTCAAAAGGAAGGAAGGATGGGCATGCTGGGAAGGGGGTGGAGGCAATAGCATGATGGGAGTTGTAGGCACAGATATTGCTCACCCTCACAATTGGCCCATCAACACCACTCTCAACCATGCTCACATCACAGGGAGTGGATAAGGACTCACAATATGGCTGACACTGGGTACTGCTGTGGGGAGCACAAGGCCCTGCTGGGAACTGTGCACCAACAAACAGCACAACACCACTGCCTCACATCCTGAAAGCCAACTTGCACTCCCTGCAATGCAAGCACGTTGCATGGTGGGATATCTGGCTGGGTGGGAAGGAGGACTCACAGCACTGACCATAGTTACAAGCACCTCCCCTCACACACACCCTCAACACTACCTCCACATAACCCACCTGGGAGAATGCTATGCCTCACATCCTAACTGAAGATCCCACAAAGAACCACAACCCTGGGTCATGCTGTGTGAAGCACAGGGACACTCTTGGGACTTGTAGCCAAACAACTGCCAGGACAACACTCCCAGCCATCCTGTCAGCACAGGCACCCCACCCCACAGGGAAGCAGAGTCAAAAGGAAGGAAGGATGGGCATGCTGGGAAGGGGGGTGTAGGCAATAGCATGATAGGAGTTGTAGGCACAGATATTGCTCAGCCTCACAATTGGCCCATCAACACCACCCTGAATCATGCTCACATCACAGGGAGTGGAAAAGGACTCACAAGATGGCTGACACTGGGTACTGCTGGGGGAGCACAAGGCCCTGCAGGCAACTGTGCAACAACCAACAGCAGGACACCACTGACTGACATCCTGAAAGACAACTTGCACTCCCTGCAATGGAAGCATGTTCCATGGTGGGATATTTGGGCGGGGGGAGAAGTCGGCCCGGATGGCAACCAAATACCACCAATGCTGGTCAGGCACACACCTCAACATTCACATTGACATGCCACAGGTTGGCAGGACAATGTGCTACACCAATATCACTCACTGACTGTCATAACTGAGTAGAATGCAATGTCCAGGGCCGCATCCAGAGGTACAGTCACAACTGTCCGGTGTTTTAACAATTGATGCCTGTAGAAACATACCATACAATCTGTGTCTCTCCCCAAAACAGGTGAAGATGGGGACTCAGCAGCAGATGAGGAGGAGTCCCTGTCCCAGGCTCCGGGGGACACAGAGCTCACTGGTGTGGATCAGCCTCTGCACTCCTCGGATGGCGAACAACAAGCTGGACCCTCCGGTGCCAGTCATCATGCAGCACCAGCAGGACCAACATCTGCACCCCCTGCACCCACCCCTTCAACAACTGCCAACACACAGGCCACCCCTGCCAACACGGACACACCAAGGACCACAGGTGACAACAGCGCAGGGACCCAGTGCCATCGAGCCCACTAACAACACCCAAGTGGGCACACGGTCACCTGTGCGTGGCACCGCAGGCCCTGCACGTGTTGCCAGGGGTGGTGGGAGGGGTGTTAGATACAGGTTGCTATTTGCAGAGGGGTCAGGACTGCGTGATGACCCACAACTGGCACGCATTGCAGATGCGTACCAGACCAGCACCGGAGAGGTCACCCAGGTAGTGGGGATCCTCAAGGACATACAACAGCAGCAGGCTGCCCATCATGCCCGCTTGGACTCCCACATGTCCCGTGTCGAGACACACATGTCTTGCATGGAGTCCAAGTGGGACACATTGCAAGAACTCACAGCGGTGCATAGGGACATACTGACATGCCTCCGCCAGATCAGCACCAACATGGCCTCACCTCCCTGTGCGCCCACAACATCTGTTGCCACTACATCCGCAACAGCCACAGGGAGGGAGGAGGACTCTGGCAGAGAGTACCCTGCACCGCGGCAGCCTGCACCTGAGGATCCCCCCCCCAAGAAGAGGGGCCGTCCGAGGAGGCCAAACTGAGAGGCCGATGGCCAGCTACATCCCCCAGGAAGCCAACACATGTTCTGGAACTTTTCCTCTGTGTGCAAACTGCACGCCCTGTCGATGGCAAGCCAACTCGCCCACATGACATGGGGAGCTCTAGTTGTACAAATTCATCAGATGACTGTGGACTATACCCTGGACATTCCATCTACCAGGACTTCCAATTCACATGGGAACTTTGGATTCCAATTGCTATGTACAGCACCCACCATCCTGTGCACCATCCCCACACCTTTTGTAAATAAACTCACCAAAAAACCATATCTGCCTCTGTTGTGATTCCAACGTGGTCTCTGTCATGGAGATGGTGATCAGAAATATGACACTGTGCATGCTGACTGCTACAGCAAGTCCAACACCGTCATGGCGACGTGACACATATTAGGGAGACACACCACTAGGGCCACACAACACATACACACCAGGGCCATATGACTCATCCCCTACACTGATGTTGCCTGGAAATACAGTGCAATGCACAGACACCACACATATTCACAGTCTGTGTCAACTACAACACAGGTGCAGTAAGCAAATGTCACACAGATGTGTGACTACGGACAACGCACACCCCAAAATGTAGAACAGGTTTATTACACATTTGCTACATGTTGTTACCACTACAAATGCAAGCTAATCCCACCTGGCTGTGGCCACAAAGTCAAACAATGCAGAAGATAGAAAGTCCAGGGGTGTGTGGCACATCACCTGTAGGGGAACAACTGCTGCCACCTTGGAAGTTGAATCATTGATTCGGGGGATCCAAGTTGTTCTAACAACTCCAGCAGCACCCTGTGAAGGACATGACACACACTCAAAAGCACAGAAGAACAGCACAGAATGGCAATACTCATGTCTAATACCTGTCACAAGTTAAATACACAAAAGCAAGTTAGCATGTCTACACTGTTGGCAAGTACAGACCACCTGCAAGGACACATCTCCGCATGCATCCAGTCAAGTTGCACATGGCCACACTCAAACAGCACCAGAGCACCACACACACATATCATGCAAATCAAATTCATTGATAGTACAACACTCTGGATACTCACATTCAGCTGAAGAAGTTGGTGATGAGCTGTGTGCGGACATCACCATCACCATCATCATCATCATCACTGGCATCGTGCCCCAGGCCTGGATCCTCCACAGGTGGTGGATGTTGGTCATCGTCAAGCAGGATGAGAGGCAACTCCCTCCCGCACTGCCAGGTTGTGGAGCATGCAGCAGACGATGATAATCTTGCACACCTTTGCTGGGGCATATGGGAGGGCGCCTCCTGTCTTGTCCAGGCAGCGGAAGCGGCTCTTCAGGAGACCAAAGGTCCGCTCAATCACCCTCCTGGTCCGACCATGTGCCTCATTGTAGCGCATCTGGGCTGGTGTCACATGGTTCCTGAGGGGTGTCAGCAACCACTGCATGTTGGGGTATCCCGAGTCACCTACAGACAGACAATTGCACATTAGCCAACATTGAAAAGTGTGCGGAAAGCAACATAGCACAACACACACAATGGTACAAAGTCAGTACACACCGACAAGCCAAGCACGCTGGTTCGGCATCTGTGACATCATCCTCGGGATGCGACTACTCCTCATCACGTAGGCATCGTGTGCAGAACCGGGAAAACGGGCACAAACATGTGTGATGGTCATGTTTGCAAGACATACCACCAGAGCATTGACAGAATGGTAATGTTTCCTGTTCCTGTATGCCTGCTCATGTGCCTGTGGTGGTACCAAAGCCACATGTGTCCCATCAATGGAGCCAATGACATGTGGCATCCTCCCCAGGGCATAGAAGTCACTCTTGACGTCAGTGAGTCAGTGACGTTGTGGAAAATAGATGAACTGGTTAAGGCATCTCAACATCGCCACCAAAACATTGCGTAGCACACGGCTGAACATAGACTGTGACATACCACCAGTAGATGCCACAGTGTGTTGAAAGGTACCGGTGGCAAAGAAGTGTAGGGCTGCCATCACCTTCACCTTGGGGGTCAGCGCTGTCGGATACGGCCGGCCAGGCTGCAAATGTGGGTCCAACCGCACTGCCAAATCCTCAATCAGCTGCCTGGTGAAGCGGTACCGTCGGATGCTGTCATGTTCCACCATCGTTGCCAGGTCTGGGAATGGTCGATGGACAGCAGGAGCCCTGCAGTGCAGAGGTGAAGAAGTCAAGATTGTCAGTCACCCCACATATGTGCCATTCATCATACTGTAGTTCACATGCTACATCATCAGCAAACACTAGTACTTGATGTGTGTCTCGTCCTGTTTGGACACATATGGCACCCACATGGACATCATGTAACATCTCTGTTCAACATGTGTGGACAACAGGTCCCAGGGTGTGCTATGTGAAACCATTTGGCTGTGTCACAGTACCCATTTACTGCACTCACATTCCACACACATACCACAGTGACGTCTGGACAGATGCGCCACAGGCATCTCAACTCATTGACAGGTAGATTCCCAGGGAGCCTGTCTTGCCACATGGACACTGGCATGACACGGCGTATCATGTACACGTCAGAAAAATCAAACATGACTCCCACAGGTAGTGCCCCGTGTAGCCTCTGCAGGACAGACATGGACGTCAGTGACACACACACACACACAACATCTAAGTCCATGCACAAACAACGTGGATGTGGAGACTGTCTCCCATTGTGCACATGGAGTCAGACATGTGAAACACAACATGCACACAGACTGCGGAGGGACATGACTATTGTGGCAATGGGCCACCCTGTGATGTACATGCTTTCACACATGATCCTTGGGGTATGTGACATGTCATACATATACACAACCTGGAAATGTGACCATGCAACATGCTCCAAAAATGAACAGTTGCACATCCCAGTGGTCATGTGCACGACACACAAAGGACCCTGTCCCCATTAACATGTGCACAGCCTGGGTGTGTCTGCCCCCAAGTGCCAGCCCAAAAACAACATGTACACACCCATACACAGATAAGGTCATGCTGCCACACATGCCTTAGATACAGTGTGGACTGGGTGTGGTGTAGTAGGTGTGCCCCAGAGTCCCTGGAAAGTATATGTGGCTGGCATAGGTTCACCATTGACCAGCATGGTGACACATGCGTGTGACCTGTACAGGGATGCGTTGTGCAGCAATGGTCCGATCGGTGTGCCCGCTCGGACCATTGCATTGCATGTGAGCGGGTACGCGTTGTATTGCGGGTACGCGTTGTACAGCAATGGTCCGATCGGTGTGCCCGCTCAGACCATTGCATTGCATGTGAGCGGGTACGCGTTGTACAGCAATGGTCCGATCGGTGTGCCCGCTCGGACCATTGCATTGCATGTGAGCGGGTACGCGTTGTATTGCGGGTACGCGTTGTACAGCAATGGTCCGATCGGTGTGCCCGCTCAGACCATTGCATTGCAGGTGAGCGGGTACGCATTGTACAGCAATGGTCCGATCGGTGTGCCCGCTCGGACCATTGCATTGCATGTGAGCGGGTACGCGTTGTACAGCAATGGTCCGATCGGTGTGCCCGCTTGGACCATTGCATTGCATGTGAGCGGGTACGCGTTGTATTGCGGGTACGCGTTGTACAGCAATGGTCCGATCGGTGTGCCCGCTCGGACCATTGCATTGCATGTGAGCGGGTACGCGTTGTACAGCAATGGTCCGATCGTGTGCCCGCTCGGACCATTGCATTGCATGTGAGCGGGTACGCGTTGTACAGCAATGGTCCGATCGGTGTGCACGCATTGGCTGGGGCCTGGCATGGCAACGGATGCGGTTTTTGAATTTACAACGAGTCTGATGCAGTGAATTCAGTTGGCCAGCCACAACAATGTTGCAAATTCATGGGTGTCATGAAGTTGAATATTTGAAGGATGCTGTGGGCGTGTATTGGAGCTGCTATTCCATGGATTGGCCAGATTCAGAAGATGCTACCGACTTGGACCTATCACTTTGGACACATGGGACAGTATCTGCCTCTGCAGCACACATATAATGCTGGCTGTTCCCCTGAGAGCTCACTTGCCTGCACTACATGCTCCTGGACGACATCTGCCACTACACTGCTGCTGTCTCTGCATCCTCTGGCTGCTGCAATGGCACGTACTGTGGAGAGAGCCCCAGCCTTCACCCATGAGGAGAACCAGGCCCTGCTGGACAGCCTCCTTCCACAGTACAGCAAGCTGTATGGGACACCAGGGGAGCAGGTGAGAGTGCTGTCCACTGCCTCACTAATTGTGCATGTTGCCTGACTAGCAGGATTTACAGTGTGCACACCACTGGCTAGCATGCCCACTGAGTAGTTCGCACCCCCAAAGGGTGTAGTCACTTGCACTGAACAGGTACAGTGGAGTGACAGTGCATTCAAACAAGGTTCACTACCCATGCAATGATACCATGTAGTAACTGCTGGCAAACTGTCCATAGCCCTCGTTGCACTGCCTGTGTACATCATATGCCCCTGTGATTGAGACATGTATTTCCAACTGTGTGATGCACGGATATGTTGCATGTGTAGTAATGGCCTTTTCACTTTCTCATCCTCACAGGTTGATGCCTATCGGAAGCAGATCATCTGGCTGGACATCGTCCGGGCAGTCCGATCCGTGGGGGTCTACAAGCGCCGGATCCGCAACTGCCAGAAGAGGTGGCAGGACCTTCGTAGCTGGACCCAGAGGATCGCAAGGGTCCAGCTGAAGCTGTCGCCTCCTCGCAGGAGGGGCGGACACCGGACCCTGACCCCCCACATGCTCCAGATCCTGCCGGTGGTGTTCCCGGAGCTGGATGGGCAGCTGAAGGGCAGACAGCAGCAAGGAGGGGGTGAGTCTAAGACTGCACTGTGAACTCTGTCTAACATGCAATGTGCCCTCCTCTGGCCTGGTTAAACTTCCCCAGTACATCAGTCTTGTTGTCCAGTACCCAGGTCCCTCTATTGTAACCTGGCCACTACCCATCTGATGCGCCAGTGTGCTCCTTACGCTCAGGATAATTGTGTCACTTGGGTACAGGGTCCTAGCATTTTGCTTTGCTCAAGGTGGTGACAGATTTTGTTCCCGTGACATTGTGTTTGCCTTCATGGGTGGGTCAGTTGCTCACACAATGCCTGAGTCGTGCTATGTAGTCTGGGTGTAACTTTGATATGTGATCCACTTGCACATCTAATTCACCACATGTCCCTGGGGTATTTGCCACACCCCCATTCTGCGGGTGGGTAAATTGTCTGGGCCTCAGGAGTATGTATGTCAAGTGTGTCACACATGCTTAGCCACCTGCCCACTGACCAGGGCTCATCCCTCTTGCAGGTGGAGCCGGACAGTCATGCCTACTACAGGGCATACAATACACTCTGTACTCCCACTCCCGTGTATCATCTGACATGCTGTGCTCAGTGAAATGTTGCCTCAGGTGTCTGCCTCTGTGTTGTTGTGCTGTGACTACGTTGTCGTGACTCCTGTGATGTCCTTCGGTTAGGGGTCAGCATGCCATCTGCTATTGGACCATGTGAGACAAGACTTCTGTGACTCATAGGTGTTTGATCACTTGACTGTGCAGACAGGTGTATGAGACTGTGACTTTCAGGCAGCTGTTCATCATTCACAGCACACTGTGAGGTGCTCTGGTTCAGGGAGTAGGGTTTCATGTCTCCCATTTGTCCAAATGGTGTGCAGTGTACAAATACTGGTTCAGAGGATGTGGTTAGTGGGGGATGAACATGTGCACTTGTCAGTTACATTACTTGCCTTCCCCATGTCCTAGGATAGTGACACAGTGCAGACTGTTGTTTGCTGGCTAACATGGCCATGTGACTTGAGACAGTGATATATGACTTTGCAGGCATGCCTGTGTCATGGCATTAAACTTCCTAAGGGTGATCCTGCAGGGTGGTGACATGTGCAACAGGCACCCCATTGTGGCATTGACTATCCGGACATGGGTGCTTCATGGGGTCTGGTGCTGGTATGCATCACATTCATTTCTGTTTAGGCTCAGGCCGTCCATTTATCCAGACACCTGCACTGACTCAGTGGCAAGTGATGTGAGGTGGGCATGTTCACACACTTCACCGTGTTCTCAGCAATGTCCAAATACTGTGTAGGTGGTGCATGTGTCCACACTGGGGTCTTACCATCAGACAGGCACCAGACAGATGGGTGCAAGGGCAGGAGGGGTGTCTGTTCCATGGCTGACCATCAGACTGACAATTGGCTTCTCCTAATCTGTGTGATGACTTTTGGCAATGTTCTACTAGTGATGCCAGGGCTTGCTCTGTGATGTGCTGTACTTACTGTGGTGTGTGCAGTCAGTGCAGGTGACTGATGTTTGTCTGTTTCCCTAATTGTTTGCAGATACATCCACAGCCACAGGAGGGGACAGCTCCACGGACCAGGAGGAGCAGCGGAGCCAGACTGGGTCAGCGTCCGACGAGTGGTCAGAGGGACCCAGTGGCACGGAGGGCGAGGGGAGCCACACCGAGGAGTCCTCAGCACCATCCACCTCAGCTGAGGACCACAGCAGCTTGGAGGATGACTCCCTTGTGGGGGCGGGTGTCAGCAGCCACCACACCCCAGCTACTCTGTCTGATCCCGCCACCACCACCACCACCACCGCCCTCCCATTGGCTCCCATTCCTGAGGTCCGTGGAGGCTCCCGTGCTCGGGAGCGTGTCTCCTTCAAGCCAGGCACCGCACCCCTGCCCCTGTGTCCCCTGCTGCCCTGAGTGAGGAGTCTGTGTACCTCCTTCGGCAGCTCCATGTAGGGCAGACAGCAATGCTGACTGTCCTCCATGCACACACCACACTGTTGACACAGCTGGTGTCGTTCATGGAGGGCATCTCAACGGGTATGTCTGCCCTACAGAGGAGCAATAGGTCCATGGACTCCTCCCTGATGGCAGCAGTGTCCCTCCTCCAACAGTCCCTCACCCCTCCCACCTCTGCCCCATCCACACTTCCTACCACCCTACCTGTCCAAAGCACATGCACACCTGCACAATCACACCAACACACAGACACGAGCAGCACCCACCCACCCAAAACCAAGGCAAGACGTGAACACAAGCATCCTCAGGGGACTGATTCCACACACACAGGGAATCGGAAACTGACACACACACAGGCAACCGCAGTCACTGCGCAATCCTCAAGATCCTCTCCCTCCAAGACCCCTTCCCTTGCCTCACCTGCAACCCCACATACACAGCAGCTCTTCCTCTCTGACCTCGGCCTCTTCCCCTCCAATACCGCTGATCCAGCATACCGGGGGAAGAGGAAGTCCACACACAGAGAGGAGAGTGCCCCTCGCCCCCGGACACCCTCCCCCAGGCGCAGGCAGAGTGAGCCCCCACCCGCAAGTCCCCCCGGACCCGGAAGAGCAAGACCCCGCCACCGCCCTGCAAGTCACCCACCCAGTCTCTCACCTCCATCCCCCAGGCCACCACTCCACAGGTTCCACCGCCACACCCTGCCCCAGGTTCCCCCACACACCGATACCGCATCCCCAAAGTGCTCAGGCCCTCCTCCCCTGCCACTTGCTCTTCCACCCCCAAACCAGACACTCTGCCTGTATGTGCCACTGGTGTGGAGACCGTGTCCCCCCCTCTGTCCTGCCCAGCTCTTCTGCCCCCCCTTCCACTACCTTGGAGTCATGCACTGCGGTGGAGTCCACAACCACCCCGTCTGACTCGGGCACTGCATTGGGGACCCAGCCCACTCACACTGCCCAGCCCACTGCAGTGGTTGCAGCACCAACACCATCGGACTTGAGCCCTGCGGTGGTGCCGGCCCCCCCTGAGTCAGACACCTCCACTGCAGTTGCCGGTGACACTCCTGCACCCACCTCACCTTCCCTGCCTCCTTCTGGCATCCCCTGATCCTGTCCCTGCGGTGCCTGGCCTGCCCCTCGTATGCCCCTCCAAGGGGGATGTCCCCTGTTGGTACCTGTGCAGGCAAGCAAGTTGTGACGAGTAGTCACACATCACCCTGTTGGGGCTGTATATTTGGACTGGACATTTGCCGTTGTTAATTTTGGACTTTTGATTTGAGTTGCACACTTGCTGAATAAAGCCTCTTTTTGTTTACTTGTGGTTAATCTTTGGTGGTACATGATGTAGATGTGTAGTATCATGCATTTGCTGTTGTAATTGTGTTCAGATCAGGTAAATGAAGTTTTGCTGTGATGGGCTCCATGTGGCCCATGGGATATGTGTCCTAATCTAGTCTGGATCTATAGCATCCCTTGCTGCAGTCTGAGGGTGTAATGTTCAGCATTTGACACAGGGATGTACGTTTAGCATTTGTATATTACCATCTTTGTCCTACACTGTTGCACATCTGTTGGGCTTACCACTGTCCAATGTTCCTAGTACCCTGACTGTGTGCCCGTCTCCACTGGACATGCAGTTTTGCAAATCAATTTTGGAGGACTCATCTGTGTATACAGTACGACTGGATTGCCACGTGTTTTGGGTGTATGCAGATGACTGACGTGACACTCCCGTACCCAGGCTGATGTGAGCAGAGGCTTCTGTGTGTTGTAGTTGTTGACTCACTGACGGAGTGTCCTGCTGATATGTTTGAGTCGTGCACAGACAAGGTTTGGCACAGCGGAGCTTCCACAGGAGTGGAGTGCCCTCATGGCTGTGTGTAATCTGGTGACATTGCGTGTGCCCGTGTTGTGTGTTGTGTGAGCATGTCTGTGCATGTTCCCTTCCCTTTTCCTACACAGGCTGTGTCCATAGAGATGTTCCTGTTTCTGATGGTTGCAGAGTTGGTATGTGTTCATCCAGCATCTTGGACCTGGTTTCTCCGTGATGTGGTTGCATGGCAAACTGATGTTCATGAGGTTGTCATCCCAGGTTGTCTTTCTTGTCAGGGCTGGGGATGTGGGCAAACGCAGATGGGACACATTCAGGATTCCCCTTGGCACTTGTTGTTTACACAAGTAATGTGATTTTGAGTTTGTGTTAGCTTTCAGTGATTTTGACGCGTTGTGTGTGTGACTGCTGCCACTCCTCAGGGTCAGAGCTGCAATGTCGGAAGTTGTGTACGTGTGTTCTTTGTGTCTCACCTTGGCTTCTTCGTTGGTGTGTGACTATGGCCAGGATCCCATTGTTTGTGGTGGATTTCACATCATGTGCATGTACGGCGTACTGTGCAGTGTGTCATGCATAGACGAGTCATGTCGAGTGGGCATGTGTGATGGGTTTCTGCACCTTAGTTCCCCCCACCACCCCTGGGATTGTCATGGGTGCATGTGCAATGTCACCAGTCCATGTGAGCTTCACTGCTGCACATTGTTGCAGATGAGGGTGTGTGGTGTTGAGTGTGCACATGTGAGTTGTTGCACGGCTAGACCACTACCTCCATATTGACCTTGGCTGGCAGGCCCTGCTGATTGATTGGAGCTTGTGTAGGTGTGATGGTAGTTTGTAGCTGAGGACACATGGCTGTGGTTCACAGTGTGATCAACATCTACCTTTGTCATCACAGTGGAATTGTCATGCAGGCTAGTGTCTGCACAATGTGGGGTCCCTGGGGGTAGTGCTGTGGTGGGTGTGTCTCTTGCTGTGTTAGTTGCTGTTCCTACAAGCTTGTGTGACATGTGTAATTTGGGCTCCCTCTCATCTGACAATGCCAGATTTCCCACATAGGGGAATCCAATCCATGAGTTACTTGTGTGTGGCACTGTATACACATCTGTGTAATTGGGATTCAGGCCTCCTCATGTGTTGTGTGGTTGCCTGGGGACACTGGCACACACCCCCATCACCTGTTGTCTATGATAGGATGTGTGAGTCTGCCTGTTTGTATCAGTGCATTTGCATCACTGCATTGGCATTTCTGTAATGTGCCATTGGCTGTATGTGGTTTGGTGATTTTCCCCTGCTCTCCCTGGTACTCCTGGGTCATCAGTCAGCACAATGATCATGGTTTGTATGTCCCATTGCTGCCATGGTATGGTATTTGCTCACCTGACATCCACAGTCTCCACAGATTATGTACATTTGTGTGTCCATAGGTGCAGATATGTGGGTCAGCATCATGATGGTCACTTCTGTCATTGTGGAATCGGCTGATTGTTGGCAATGTGGTCCCCCATGTGTGATGTTTGTATGCACATGGACATAAAGCGATGTTTCTGTGACACTGCACTGTTAGCCTCCCCCAATATATGTTGCAATGGGACACAAGCAGTACTATGCCACAGATGTTTTGGTTGTTGTGTGACCACGATTCATCCATTCAGTTTGTCTTTGGCAGCTTTTACCATGCCTACACTTACCTTATGATCACCGTGGTGATGGGCCTTTAGGCACCATTGCCACACTGATCAAAAGGTCCATCAGCCTTGGACCCCACACTTACCTTTTGGTGACTGTGGTGATGGGCCTTTAGGCACCATTGCCACACTGATCAAAAGGTCCATCAGCCTTGGACCCCACACTTACCTTTTGGTGACTGTGGTGATGGGCCTTTAGGCACCATTGCCACACTGATCATAAGGTCCATCAGCCTTGGACCCCACACTTACCTTTTGGTGACTGTGGTGATGGGGCTTTAGGCCCCATTGCCACAGTGGCCATGGTCGGCTTGTATTGTGGAGGCCACACACTTTTATGTGTGACACATGTGTTAGTGGGTCACATTGTATGTTCATTGTCATGTTTAGTGTTGTAGGCATTTGACATGGACTACACACGCTTGTCATGTTGTTTGGGTGGATGTAATATCTGTTCTTCCTTATGTGGGAGTATGCTGGTTGTGTCATGCATTACCCGTCCTATGAGTAGGGTTGGTGGTAGTGATAGGCATCCAGCCCCCCCTGAGTAGGGGTGGTAGTAGTGATAGGCATCCAGCCCCCCAGGAGTAGGGGTGGTGGTAGTGATAGGCATCCAGCCCCCCATGAGTAGGGGTGGTAGTAGTGATGGGCATCCAGCACCCCTGAGTAGGGGTGGTGGTAGTGATAGGCATCCAGCCCCCATGAGTAGGGGTGGTAGTAGTGATGGGCATCCAGCACCCCTGAGTAGGGGTGGTGGTAGTGATAGGCATCCAGCCCCCATGAGTAGGGGTGGTAGTAGTGATGGGCATCCAGCACCCCTGAGTAGGGGTGGTGGTAGTGATAGGCATCCAGCCCCCCCCTGAGTAGGGGTGGTAGTAGTGATAGGCATCCAGCACCCCTGAGTAGGGCTGGTGGTAATGATAGGCATCCAGCCCCCCATGAGTAGGGGGGGTGATAGTGTTAGGCATCCAGCCCCCCATGAGTAGGGGGGGTGGTAGTGATAGGCATCCAGCCCCCCCCCTGAGTAGGGGGGGTGGTACTGATAGGCATCCAGCCCCCCATGAGTAGCGGGGTGGTAGTGATAGGCATCCAGCCCCCCCCTGAGTAGGGGGGGTGGTAGTGATAGGCATCCAGCCCCCCATGAGTAGGGGTGGTGGTAGTGATAGGCATCCAGCCCCCCATGAGTGGGGGTGGTAGTGATAGGCATCCAGCCCCCCATGAGTAGGGGGTGGTAGTGATAGGCATCCAGCCCCCCATGAGTAGGGGTGGTAGTAGTGATGGGCATCCAGCCCCCCATGAGTAGGGGGGGTGGTAGTGATAGGCATCCAGCCTCCTCCTGAGTAGGGGTGGTAGTAGTGATAGGCATCCAGCCCCCCATGAGTAGGGGGGGTGGTAGTGATAGGCATCCAGCACCCCCTGAGTAGGGGTGGTAGTAGTGATAGGCATCCAGCCCGCCATGAGTAGGGGGGGTGGTAGTGATAGGCATCCAGCCCCCCATGAGTAGGGGAGGTGGTAGTGATAGGCATCCAGCCCCCCCTGAGTAGGGGTGGTAGTAGTGATGGGCATCCAGCACCCCTGAGTAGGGGTGGTAGTAGTGATGGGCATCCAGCACCCCTGAGTAGGGGTGGTGGTGGTGGCAGGAATCCAGGTCCCTATGGGTGTGTATGGCATTGGTGATGCCCATCCCACCCCTATGATTGTGCAGTTGCTAGTGTACATCATTTGTGCATCCCTATGTGTGTGTGACATATTTTAGGTACGTGTAGTTAGTTTGTATTGTTGGTGTTAGACTTACCGTCTGCGCCGTACGCGTCTGAATCGGTCCCGGTAATAGATGTAGAGTATTGGTAGGACCTGCGCAATGGGATTCATGGTTGGTTCGTCTCGTTCGGGTTTCGCGTGTCTTCGACTCATACTCGTCGCTGGCTTGTTCGTCTCGTAGCCGTGGATCGTTTAGTGACGCGAAACGGAGCTTATGTGCGGCTCTCCCGGATGCTGAAACGTGCCAGACGTAGCGACGGGTTCGGCGCGTACGGAAGACGCATCGTACTAGTCCGGCCGGAAGGTGTTGTGTATTTGGTTCCGTGCGACTCGATTCGGCGTTTACGGATCCGGCACGGGCGGAGAAAAGGAGCTGGATTGGGTAAGTTCGGCTCGCTCGGAATCTGGGCTGTTATGCGCATCGTACTTGTTCATTCGGTAGAGTGTTCGAGTCGGTCGGGAAACACGCGTTCGGCTGGTAGTTTTTCCGGACAAATAATGTTGGGTGCGCTTCCGGCCCGAATCGGAATCGGCCCCTTTATGTATTAGTTATTATTTTTAAACATGTTTTAATATTTTTAACTATGTTTCTTTTAATTATCTGTATTATTTACTTAATTTTACATTATTTTTAAAACATTAAAAAAAACAATATTTTTAACATCGATATTTTTGACAACGATATTTTTTTCTCGATATCTTTGTACTTACCATTATGTAGATAGGACTTCGATATTTTTGACATCAATATTTATGTGTCGATATTTTTGTAGGTCAAATTTCTGTCCGTCGATATTCTGTCAGACATTCGGCAGCAGTACATGAGAGCTCTTGTTGGATATAACACATATATGTTTGGGAACCAAACAAGCATTCATTAAAAAATTGAAAAGCTGGTATTTCTACACACAAATAGTGTATTTTCATATGAAAATGATAAGGTATTGTTTGTGGGGAACTGGGGTATTTTTCCAAATTCAAAGTTCGTGTTTGGTAGCAAATGAAGCACATTTGAAGCTGATGCTGAGGGACAAAATGATTGCATTTCCAAACATATATTTTAAGCTGGAATTTGAGTGTCTGAACCCCCTGCAGATAAGTCTGTATAACCTGCTTGCTGTCCGAGCCTGTAGCATCTCCTTAACCTTGGCAACATCAATGCTCTGTGAAACAGTAAAATCTGACTTACTCCCCTGTATTATCTGGGGTTGGAAGATTTGTGTATTGTTTTTCCCCCTTGCCCCTTCTAAGGAAAAACTTTCTGAACTTACTTGAAAAAAATAGGAATTAAATATTAAAAGAAATTAAATGTACATGTGTAAATAGACATTATCATAAATGTTATCCCATGGGGAATTGTCTGAATCATAGATCGCTTTTTAGAAATGTTTAAGGGAATTGTTCCGAAAAATTGACCATTTTGACACTATTTTCACATAAAAACCTGTAGCATCCTGGATAGTGCCAAGCTTGATCAGCTCCCATTGAAAGCACAGTAATCTTTAACAAATGCTCCAGGGCCTATGCCTTTTTGGCATTTTTTCTGTGAAATTTGTGCTTTAAAATGTTTACTCGCTGCATTTCAGGACAGATATATTTTCAAGATCACTGGTTCAGGACATGTGTTACTCCCTCTGCTTTCAAGATCACTACTGGCACTGTTGTTGTTAAAATGCATGAGTTTGAAGTGAGGATGGGGATAACCCCAACCGTGCATTCTTACAAGGTGTCACATGTCTATCCATTTGAATTGATTACTACACAAGTAATGCTTATATATTCTCAAGTGGCTCCTCTTTCAAATCAAGTGCAAATACGATGTGCTCAATTGCGTGTACTTGCATGAAAAGCATTATGACCAATTGCTATAGACAACAATGACCTAGCACCAAAGAATTATTATTGCACACCTGTGAACGGCAGAGTAATATAATTGCATTGTTTATGTTTAATGGCACATAAAAATCAATAAGGTGTTTAATAAATGATGAAAAGAATCCAACAAAAAATTACCCACATTAGCTCCAGTCCAGGGGTCTCCAACATTGAGAGCTACTCATGTTCAATGAAACGCGTTTACAGCTACAAATATTATTAGTGCTGTATAATTTCAATTTGTTTTAAGTATCATACTTCAACCTAGCAAAAACTTTCTAATTTAATAAGCTGGACTGCACACAGGTGAGCTACTTAGTGGTAGCTGGAGAGCTACAGTAGCTCAAGGGCTACAGGTTGGAGACTCCTGTTCTAGTCCATGTGTTTGTATCAATGACATAGCATGGTATTTTGATTCCATTCTTGCGGAACCCTAAAAGTGGGAAGAGAAGAGCTGTTTGAGATCAGAATGGCCTCGGGTGAGTACCTTTACTCCAGACTTGGATCAAAATCCTCTCACTTCTATTGGTAAATGATGAAATTGGGTTTCTGGATGGCAAAGGTATGTGTCCTGTCAAAGCAGGAACCACAATCCTAGTCAGGGCAAGTTAGATACACACCACAAATTAACCTATGCTCACCCTCTAGTAGCTTGGCACAGAGCAGTCAGGCTTAACTTAAGATGCAATGTGTAAAGTATTTGTGCAACACTTCAAACAGTAACACAGTGAAAACACCACAAAAAAAACACCACACCAGTTTAGAAAATAGCTTATATTTTAATGAACAAAACAAGACCAAAAGAACAAAACTCCAATAAGTATAATGAGAGATATGACTTTTTAAAGATTAAATATAACTGTAGAACTTAAAAGCTTAAATCGCCAACCAGGCTATCTGGTCGTGCTAGACCGGGATAAATCATAAAGTTCTGGCTGACCACGATTGAGCGTGGGTCAGATACAGGGACCAGCCTTGGTAAGCTAAAAAAGTACCTTGAATGCGTTGGCGCAGAGGACAAAGAGGGGAGCAGAGGAGGTGTTGCATCGTCGTCAATCCTTATGATTGAGGCGATGCGTCGGTTCTGAGCTGCACAAAGTCGAGGAAGCATTGGGAAAGGAGG
This sequence comes from Calotriton arnoldi, assembly GCA_963921515.1. NCBI lineage: Eukaryota > Metazoa > Chordata > Amphibia > Caudata > Salamandridae > Calotriton > Calotriton arnoldi. Next base: position 211,229 of record CAWUFW010015814.1, on the reverse strand, counting down.
CGATGTGTCAAGCAGTCGGCGAAACAACGTCCTCAATCCTTGCATCTGCGGTGATGCTTCGTCATCGATGGAGATGCAACAGCATCTAGTGGTTGTCAAAGTGATGTACTCAATCCTCACAATCTTCGAGATGTTTCCATGTCGATGGAGATGTATTGGTTCTGATCAGCAGAATGCAGTTGATGCATCACTTTTTGCTGGGGGCGAACAAAGCAAACACAAGGAGATGATGGACGGAGCGCTGAAACTTTTCAGACACTCACGCCCAGTCACAGATATGGGTTGAATCCATCATCATTCTTTAGCTCACTTTGCCACCTCAGTTCAGACCCAGCTATATGCAAATCAGTCTTGACCCTGTGCCTCATGGAAACAGTCCAGCCCGAACTGACAAGCCAAGTATTCCCTGAACCGGAAACAAGCATCCTGGGACCAGTTTCTGGGTGACACCCGTCATCAGCCAGGCTAGCTTGAATCCAGTGGCAAAGTGAGCAAGGGACCCACGTTTGGGCATACCCTGCCAACTTAGGGCGAACAAAGCAAACACAAGGAGATGATGGACGGAGCGCTGAAACTTTTCAGACACTCACCCCCAGTCACAGACCTGGGTTGAATCCATCATCATTCTTTAGCTCACTTCGCCACCTCAGTTCAGACCCAGCTATATGCAAATCAGTCTTGACCCTGTGCCTCATGGGAACAGTCCAGCGCGAACTGGCTTGGCAGTTTGGGCTGGACTGTTCCCACAACGAACAGGGTCAAGACTGATTTGCATATGGCTGGGTCCAAACTGGACCCTGTGACTGGGGGTGAATGTTTGCACTGTCCAGCATTCCGTCCATCAATTGTTTCTTTTGCATATGTCACCCTAAGTGGGAAGGGTATGCCCAGACGTGGGTCCTGTGCTCACTACACCACTGGATTCAAGCTAGCCTGGCTGATGAAGGGTGATGCCCTGAAACCGGTCCCAGAATGCTTGTTTCCGGTCCAGGGAGGACCTGGCTTGGCAGTTCGGGCTGGACTGTTCCCACAAGGAACAGGGTCAAGACTGATTTGCATATGGCTGGGTCCAACTGGGGTGGTGTGGTGAGCAAAAGAATGATGGATTTAACCCAGATCCTTGTGACTGGGGGTGAATGTTTGCATTGTCCAGCATTCCGTCCATCAATTGTTTCTTTTGCATCATGTTTTGCTGGAGCAGCACTTTATACCCACTTCCAAGGGCCCAGGACTGGTTTGGCACCACTTGGCAGGGCAAGACTTTCAACAAGCAAAGTCCAGGTGCTGTAGCAGGGTGAGTTCAAGTCTTTGATTTCCCTGAGAATTAGAAAAAAGGGGAAAGCCAGCGTGCGCTTGGAGATCACTCTGGGTTCAAGTGAGAAGGATTCAATCCTTCCCAGTCAGAGCAGAGGGTAGCAGGCAGCAGGGCAGAAAAGCAGTTCTTCCAGAGCAGCAGTCCAGCAGAGAGGCAGTCCTTTTGGAAGGACAGGTCCAGTAGTGTACTGAGGTGGTGGTGCCACGGCCCCCGGGCCCAGTACTTTTTTTTTTAACGGAGTTTTATATAGCACGAACTTGACCCGAAGGTATCGGGTATCAGAGCGCTTTACATAGCACCAGTTGCATTACATGTGGACACATTCATTTTTGTTAGGCACAGGGAGATTAAGTGATTTGCCCAGAATCACAGGATTTTCAGCGTCATTGCCGAGACTCGAACCCAGTTCCCCAGATTCCAGGTCGACCGCCCTAGCCGTTAGGCCAACTCCTCTCCCCAATTCCCAGTTATCCCTCTGAAGTAGGGGAAACTTGAAAGAGAGGTCTATGGAGTTCACAGAGTCCCTGCCCTTCCTGCCCTGACTTCAGACTCACTACAGGGGGGTATGCAGCCCTTTGTGTGGGGACAGGACACAGCCTATTCAGGGTTAGTTTCAGCTCTGCCCTCCCATCCTTCCCAGGATGCCACATCAGGATGTGGGTGGCTCATCAGTCACACCTAAGCTCCCTTTGTGTGTGGCTGTCTAGAGGAAATGCACAAAGCCCAGCTGACACCCACCTCAGACGTGTATTCAGAGACAGGCAGAAGGCACCAAGGGCCACATGTAGGAAACCATTTTGCATTCACAAACGGTGTGTATCACTAAATTCCACCATTTTTGAATGCAAAATAGCTTTTCAAGATGTATGAAAGGCTTTGTAGTCGCAATTTTAGGTAATTCCAATTTTTTGCGATTACCTAAAATTGCGAATGCAAATAGGGAATCGCAATTTGCGATTCAGTAAGCATATGTACCAAGCATTCTCTAAATGCAAACTGTGCATTTAGGAAATGCTATTGCCATCGACTCCAGGTCGATGGTAACCAAGTGCAATTTTTGAAAAATGAGCAAAAATGCATTTTTCAAAGTGCCATGTAGCGCACGAATGACCCTAGGGCATGTGTGTGCTTTACACGTGCACAGTTTGTGTTTGAGGTGTTTCAGGGGCACCTTAGGCCCCTGGGCACCCTTGGTTTTGCAATACCTAGTTTGCGATTACCAATTAGGTAATCGCAGATTAGCTAATGCAAAACTATTCGCACCTATTGGCCTTTAGGCCCAAAAGGAATGAATGGAGTAGTATTACCTAATAGCGATTACCTAATCTTTAGAAATCAGTATTAGGTAATTACTATTTTCTTACAAACCATTTTGCATTCCTTGAAATAGCTATTACCTAAAATTCGCTAATTAGGGAATGCAAAATGGATTTTGATACATGTTTCCCCAAATGGCTAAAGTAAGAAAAAGCCAACTTTCTAAAAGTGGCATTTTTAGAAATACATTTTAAAATCTGACTTCACCATATGCATAAAATGTAATAAGGTAATCCTATTGTTATCCAATGGGAGAGACAGACGTTGCAGCAGTGAAAAACGAATTTAAGAGCTTTTCACTACTAGGACATGTAAATCTTAAAAGTAAATGCCTGACTTTTTAAATACAATGCACCCTGTCCTTGGGCTGTCCAGGGCCTACCTTAGGGGTGACTTATATGTATTAAAAAGCAAAGTTTGGCCTGGCAAGAGGGTTAACTTGCCAGGTCGACATGGCAGTTTAAAAATGCACAGAGGCTCTGCAATGACATTGGGTGGCACAATCAGTGCTGCAGGCCCACTAGCAGCATTTATTTTACAGGCCCTGGGCATATGTAGTGCACTTTACCAAGGATTTATAAGTAAATTAAATATACCAATTGTGGATAAGTCAATCAATCCATGTTTAGGGAGAAAGAACATGCACTTTATCACTGGTTAGCAGTGGTAAAGGGCTCGGAGTCCGAAAGCCAACAAAAACAAGGTCTAACAAAGAGGAGGAAGGCAAAAGGTTTGGGGTAACCCTTCAGAGACTGACATTTTCCAACAATAAATAGAACAAGGACCACAAAAATAGACTAGATGGGTGCATGAACTCGGTCAATGCAAGGCACTGGATATAATTGGTCTTTTTAATAAAATGTGGCATTTAGCAAAGGAGGTTATTTCCATAGGTGTATTGGTAAACCAATCAACTTTCAGAGATTAGGCTTAACATGCAATTCGCTTTTGGATCACATCAGTTTTGTAAACCCATTCCAGATAAGGATAGGTGCATTGTCGGGGTTGTATCAAATGTTAGTTGGCATGTCATTGAGTGAACCTGGCCCCACCATTGGGGAAAATGTTGTTTGGCGGCAAATACATTAAAGATATTCCCAGGGTTGTGGCCTGAGCATGAGGGAAATTGTAATTGCAATTATATTTATATAGCGCTTACTACCTCTGACGAGGCGTTGAAGTGCTTTTTGGCGAGTAGCACACTACTCTGCAACCCAAAGGATTAAAAGTGGATTATTATAGGGAAATATAATTTGTTAATTTGAGCGGTGGACATGTGTCTGTTAGTTTGATTGAACAGGATACCGGAGGCATAGAAGAGGGAAGAGTCTAGATCAGGGGTCCCCAACCTTTTCTGTAATAAGAGCTACTGATGTTCAATGAAAATCATCCCGAGCTACTAATATTATTAATGCTGTAATAGTGACCACAACTGACCAGGCAAGATTACATTATTGGCCACCATATGCAAGATTTCCAGTAGTAATCATGTTAGTGTGTTATGTTTCCTAACATAGGCCTAAGTAGGAAAGCGACCTTTAACCTACATTTGTCCTTCCTGGCTCTGCATAACGGTTCTAGCAATGACCTTTTACCCAGTCATGTGCTGAATAAATGTGGATTGGTTTCCTTGAAACTAGCCTCATTTATTATGCATGAGAAATCTTACCATCATATCTTAATCCCCAACACATGACGTAATAAACAGGATTAACATACTCTGTACAAAAGTCTTCACTATCTTCATCCTTGGGTGACAGGGCTACTTTGCATGATTACAATTAATGATTTAGGCTCATCTACATAAACGTACTCACAACATATCGATTGTGGTAGAACCCCCGAGGCTACCTTTTTGGTATAAAAGAACTACCTTCACCAGGAAACTAGAGGAGACGCTTCTATGATGACATTGACACAGAGGTCCTGCCTGCTGAGGCTTCAACTCGCAGAGGTCAGACATCCCTTGGTGGGTGTCCAACTCATGACCAAGATGGGGTCCTTCATTCTCTCCCATCAGCTAATGGGGTTGGCTCTTTCCTAGGGGATTCTTGGCTTCACACCCACATACATGCTAGGTACATTGAGGTACACTTAGTTAGGGTACACATAGTAGGAGTACGCTAAGATTACTGTTTTTATATAGTCTGCATATATTCATTGATTAGCACCATGGTAGAAATGTATCTACTGTTTACTCTGTCGGTGCTTGTAATCTCTTACATTTACTTCTGTCTATTGATTGTTGCAGCAAACATGTTTTATACTAGAATGACGCTGGTTCAATAAATGCTTATTGAAAACGTCCCAAACGTTTATTCTGTGTATCTCTCTGAGACTAAGTGAGCATGATTGATTGAGCGAAAAGTACTGTACTGTTTCCACGATCCCTGAAAGGTCAAGGGTTGTCATGTTCAATGGTTGCCAGAAACTATTCGTTCCTTGGTAGGATTCGGGGGCCTATAGTGGCACTGTGAGCTAGCTGGTCTATAGGCCGACATATCCTGTGGGGGTGGAATCAGTCTAGACACCAATCCCTTAGGTTACGTTGTCCAACAAACGTGCAGATCCTATGCATTTGTAGGCGCAGCCAACGTTGATTTGGTTCTGATTTAACGGTCAAATCTGAGTAGTTCAGATGTGCTTTCTCAGAGACCCCTACTCACATTTAACCAGAGACATCTGGAGTAGGAAGGGAAATCCGCCTCAGCTGAGTAGGTAGACCCTATGTATTGGCTGTAGGTTTTTCAAGCTTGAAGGATTATAGTTCCCCACACTGTGCAAAACCTTATCTATTTTCCTTACTACTTCCTCCCACAATGTCTATTAATGGAGACCACATTGCCGGTACAGGGGAAGAAGAGCAGGAAGTTGCTCTCAACATTACAGAAAATTGCAGACATGCAGTTACTATGAAATTATTACAATGCGGCACCCCGGCAACGGGTGGTGGTGTTACCTTTGTGCGCACTAATCATTCAGGACAGAGGTATTCTATTCTTGGGTCAGCTTCCCGCCTGCAGATGCACGCACAGAGTTGTTTCATACTTATATTGAAGATGACACACCTGAAGAATGCTTTCCATATGTGGACGTAGAAGTCCCGTTAACATACCAAGAGCATATCAGTTGGTTTAAAGGAGCCCTTCCCCACACCACAACAAATGAGAGACTTGGTCCACTCAGCAAAGAAGAAGCGACCTGGCCGGTCCTAGCTGCTTACACACCGCATCCAGAGATTGATACATTGTCAGCACCATAATTATGTACACTTTACAGAGACGTAGTAAAACTGTACAGAAATCTTACACAGTTCGTAATACGAACACTTACAATTCAACCTGCGAGGATTGCTCAAGCTGGTCAACCTCAATTGACTACGACAAATATCAGCCCACAAACGCTGAACGCGATTATGGGAAGAATGCCCACCAAGCGGGAGCAAGATCCGTTCTGGATAGCACAGAAAATAGCACAGCTTGAAGCAGTAATTCCCCATATGAGCCTGCAGGAGCAACACAGAATACTAACAATTTGCTTGCCAATCGGTATAGCTCCCCTGATAGAGGAGTGTACCACCTGGGGTACAGTTTTCACTGCCATTTATACCAGAACTCATGGTACCCCCTCAATAGCGGTTTTACCAGATGTATTGAAACAAATACAGAATTAATACGGGGCAGAACCTGCCCTGGACTTGAGGATAAAACTGATGGGCAATTTTGCCCAGGTATCAGCAATTATGTTAGGTTACATAAAAGGGGAGGCACCAACGGTGGCTATACGCCAACGCTTGAGAGAATTCACTCCTGCGCAACAGGAGCGAGAACTACCAGAGATTATCGAAGAAACCTATGCTTTGCTAGGTAGGGATAACTTGGGAGCCAGACCTGGGAAACCACAAGTGGCGGGTAATTCTAAAAAGGATAACTCGAAGCAAGCACCCGATTCTTCTAAAAAGAAATGGGATAAGAAACAATCCAAAAATAATAAGCAGAATGCATCACAATCACGGAGTGGGTCTCCTCAACAGGAGCCTTCTGAAAAATGATACAATCTTAGAAAACGTGATAATATTAAAAAACCTGGCAGGTATCAGGAAACTGATACATGTTCCTCTCGTTCCTTTCAGAGTTCATCAAAAGACTCGGAGAGGGAAGGACAGTCAGAATACAGATCAGAAGAGCAAGTCAAGCCGAGAAAAGAGACACATAGCACTTCAGACTACATTATCAAACAAGAAGATAAACACAAATCTAAACCTCAATTCAAAAAGAAGAAGGTAGCTGGCCTCAAAATAAGAAATGCCCAGGCTACTGAGGACTCTGCTTCTGAACGGGGAATGGGCTCTGACGATGCTAGACAGCGCAGCAAAAGTAACAATAGCTCGCCAGAACCTGATGGAATTCCTGGTGACAGCAGCCTTGAATGAACATATCACGGTGGAGACACCGGATACAAGGGTAAGTGTCCTGTATCATTTAGATGAAATTACACTCCAAATGCAGGGGGACATACCCAGGAAAGTGAAAGGTCTCTTTTGGGAGAACCTGATATGTGGATACGACATCCTTTTGGCTGAAAGAGATTGGCCACCTGAGTTCGTTATGGAGTGCCCTAAGGGGAGGATGTAATTTTACCGGCTTTCTCCGACCTCGTTCCAGAGTCACTTAAATATTTATATGCGCATGAGTGGGCGCTAGCGCTAGCTCCCGCACTTTACCGCAATCATGTAGGATGGGATGCTGAGTCACCTCACCATGAAATCCCATTGAAATCTACTCCTACTCCACAAAGGCAGTACCCAATAAAACATGATGCAAAGAAACAAGTCAGGGAGATCTTATATCAACTTCAGTACCAAGGTGTGATTGAAAACTGCACCTCTTCCATAAATAATCCTTTGTTTCCCGTAATGAAACCCGACAATTCATACCGTCTAGTTTTAGACTACAGGCATTTGAACACATGCACACAACCATTTGCAGTACAAAATGCCCACAGTGCCGCATTAATGAATATCATTGTGCAGAAAAAAATACAAAACAACACTAGATATCTCGAATGGTTTCTTCTGCCAAAATATAGCACTCGGAAGCAGTTATTTGACTGCATTCTTGGCACTAGGCAGTCAACGCCAATTCTGTAGACTGCCCCAAGGGTATAAGAATAGCCCTGGGTTGTTCTCAGCAAGAGTAACAGAGTATTTCAAAATTGTGATGAGGAGGCATTGTCCTACGTAGATGATATTTATCTGACGGACGATGAGTTATTGGAACACTTGAACAGGGTGAACAACATAATTATGGGTTTTGCCAATTTGGGCTATAAATGTAACTTTAAAGAAATCAAAAATTGCCCACCTCAATGTTCTCTTTTTTGGGTATGAGCTATCAAGTGAAGAGAAAAGCCTGGCAGCTAATTTTTTTAAAGAGAAATGTGTGATACCTCAACCTCCTAAGACTCTGAAAAGTTTACAATCCATTTTAGGATTCCTAAATTTTGGCAGAACATACATTTTAGATTACTCTGTAAGAGTTAAACCTTTCTACGACCTAATCAGATCTGATTTTTCATAATACCTACCACGCCATTAGTCTTGTACTGACTTGCTTGGTGCACCTAACAGGAAATATTTCGATTTCAGAGAACAAGAAAATTAGGTTTATTAAAATTATGCTTATAAAGTTGTGCTGTTATTCTGTGTCTGGTAAGTTAATGTTCAAGAAAAAATATTGATTTTTATCAAAATGTTTTATTATTTTGTGTTAATTATTACTCATTTATTTCAGCCCTTTGTATTTAGTATGTCTTTATCGAAACCAAGTGGTAGTAAAACTAAACGAAAAATTGCTGACAAACATCGAAATTTCCAAGAAAAGTGTGAATTGGAGTATTTTTTCTGTGAAGTAAAAGATAAAATATTCTGCTTGATATGTAAAATTGCTATTAGTGTAGCAAAGTTATATAACATTAAACGTCACTATAAACAACATGAATCAAAATATGATAATTACGAAGGATTAATGAGACAAGAGAGGTTGAAAGAGCTCAAGTTGGGACTGAAAGAACAGCAGTTTATGTTTACTAAAGTAACGCAAGTAAGTGAAGCGGCGGTGCATGCAAGCTACGTCTTGTCGGAGTTGATAGCTAAACGCTTGGAAACTTTTACCGAAGGCTATTTCATCAAGGAATGTTTAATTAAAGCTGCAGAAATTGTTTGTCCTGGAAGAGTGAAGTCTTTTCAAGTAATCTCTTTGTCTCGAAATACTGTTGCAGAAAGAGTTACTGACTTGGCCGGCAATTTAAGAGATCAGATCAAAGCAAAATCATCTAGTTCTGAAGCTTTTTCCATTGCCTGTGATGAGAGTACAGACATTGGCGGCATAGCTCAATCAGTTGTGTTTGTTAGTGCTTGCGACACGGATTTCAACATTTCTGAGGAATTATTGGAACTAGTACCGATACGTGGCACTGCTATAGGACAAGATATATTTAACTGTGTTCATGAACTTCAGCAAAAATACAATCTACCTCTGTCAAAATTAACTTCTGTAGCTACAGATGGAGCTCTTTCAATGCCTGGAAAAACCAACGGTTTCGTGGCATTGCTGTGAAAAAAACAAAGTGAAATTTATGACGGATCCAAGCTTCAACATACGCATTGCATTATACATCAAGAAGTAGTATGCACAATGGTATTAAACATGGAAAATATGTTGACATCTATCAAAAAAATTATCAATTTCATAAGATCTCGAGGCTTAAATCAGCGACAGTTCTCTGCTTTCTTAAGTGAATTAGAAATAAATATTCAGATTTGTCCTACTATACCAAGGTATGTTGGCTATCCTGCTCAAATGTTCTTAAACAATTCTGGGACTTGAAAGAAGAAATATGTCAGTTTTTAATAACTAAAAATCAAGACAGAAGCTTGTTTTCTGATCCAGTATGGTTGCAATATTTATCCTTCATGGTTGATTTAACAAAACACTTATACGATTTAAATTTAAAACTGCAAAAAAAAAGATCAGATCATTACGAACATGTGTGACCAAGTTAAATCATTCAAATATAAGCTAGTTCTTTGGGAAAAGCAGTTGAAAAATGAAGATTTAACACACTTTCCAACATGCAACATGAACAAATCAAGTTTGGGTAAAACTGCATCGTAACAAAAATATGCAGAAAATGTTTTAAGCCTTAGAACTGAATTTGAAACAAGGTTTGCAGATTTTTAATCTTTGGAAGACAAGTTTTCTTTGTTTTCTTCGATTTTCTCAATAAATATTGAATCAGTACCTAATCATATGCAAATGAAGGTAATTGAGATCCAGTGCGATTCAGATTTGAAGGCACAATTCTGTGAAGTTGGCGTGCCTGAATTTTACAAATATTTGCCAGCCAGATTTGAAAATACTCGAAAATTCACATATGAAATTATTTCCATGTTTGGAAGGACTTATCGGTGCGAACAGTTCTTTACACTCCTGTCAGATCTAGAACAACTGACATTCGACTTGGGTCAGTTTATTCAAAGTAATCACTGCGAACAAGATTTCCCCCGAAGTAGGAAAGATAGCAGCAGAGAAAAGATGCCAAGTGTCAGGAAGAAAACATTAAGTTTATCGTTGTTCATGTTCTATTTTTATTCTGTACTTTTTTAAATAAACCTACGTTTCTATAAAAATTGAAGTTTTTAGTTTTTTGCGGCCCACATAAACTTAAACCTTGTTTATTTGGCCCGTGTTAGCCTTTGAGTTTGACATGCTTGGTTTGGCCTATCGACACAAATAGTTGTGAGTCAAGATTCAGGGGTACCACTGAAGGGTTTAGTATCCATAGGCCTTATCAGCGCTATGTACAATCAGAGCACTCAGTGTGGTGACATCTTACAGTGTTGGGAAGTTATGCCTTGAGTGGCTAAAGACCTCGACACTGTCCCAAGTGAAACAACACTTATCCCTTCTCTCAGATGAAATGGATCTTAGGGATTTTTGTTAGTTCCCCAGAAGCCAGTCAAAAGCTCTTCCTGTATGCTATTTACAATGAGCTATGGAAAATCTCTCAACAGGAGGCTGCTGAGAGACTACGTGAAATAGATAGGGTTAACCTAGAAAAGGCTTTGGCTGTGGTCGACAATGGTATGACCACACTTTCATACCGATTTTATTCACTGGGCAACATTGTGTCTTCTGCAATAGATATATTGGAACAAGATTTGTCTATTCTACAACTTGGATAATCGCAATTGCGGTCCATTATATTATTAAGCTGGATGCTACAATCATTGCGTTCTGGCTATGTGCCCTGGCGTTACATCAACAGCACGACTTTGTTCTCTGTATACAATCTAACAGAAAGACAGATGGTTATGGCACGCTGAGATGCAAAATATACCATGTTGCACATTGAAAAATTGGGCCAATTACCTTTCAGCGTGGGTGAATCACCTTCCACAGAATGGCAAATCCATACTATATTACACTGCCAGTCACAACATTCCAATTTCAATACTGTCTCAAATACCATCAGGTAGGCAGATATGAAGCATTAGGAGAAGGGTACATACACGACTACTGGGAATTACCGTACAGATTTAGATGCAGGAATGGGGACACTGAAGTTTTTCTCGGCGGTTCAAACTGTGAAAGTGCTTTAAGTGGGTCCTTAGTTTGCAAGGACATTTCACTTCAGGGGGCCTGTGATGCTTTGGTTACAAACATGTCCTGTTACTTGAAGGGTTCCCCGGCTGCCATGATTCATTTGGTGCTCGACAGCTCTTGAATGGGAGCTATTTGATGCTGAATGATCAAGGCTGTTGTGGGATGGTACCGGGCATCGCATATCTGGTCACAATAAGTTCCAGAGTTACTTGTTGTATGCAGGTATTGTTCCCACCGGCCCACACAGTTAGGGAGGCAAAGCTATGGCCTTCATTGAATGTTTCCTTTTTACAGTTTGATGCTCAGAGCAGACTGAAAGCCATGCTTTTTCAGAAGGATGTGGCCTTAACCTCAGCCCGAGAGACGTTTGATCTCCAGGTTGCAAGGTCTTCGCCTGAGATACAGGCACTAGTCCGCACGAACTTCCCGCTCCATTTCGGGGAAATGGTTCATCGTATCTTTAACATGTCTGATACGAGGGGGATCGTGCACCTATTTAAACGGATAGTTTCTAGACTGTTGAGCACCTTTCAGACAATCTTCTGAGTCATTCCAGCATTCATACACCCCATATTGGGAAGCGCTTTTGGAGGGCTTCCGCTGGTCCTACTACTTGTAGTGGGCATCCTGGTTTTAGTTTTCCTGCTTTGCAATGGACGGCCCAGTTAATCGAGAGATGGAAAAAGCACTGCATGGTGCTTCATCTGGGCACAACTCAGCTTCGGGAGCTGAACGAGCATTGGTTTCTATGTTTCAGACCGGTCTGGCTTGACTGCATCTTGCCTGTGTTCCGCTGCCTATTCTGCGGATACGAATGCGTGTTGGATGTGTGTCTGACCCTTCCATCGGTTGCGCCAGCGGACATAGACGTACTACTGGACCCCTTAAAGGCCCACGTGTATCGGTGTCCTCAGCGTAGTCCCATGATGATGACGGCTTTCTTAGAGCCTCCACGGGAAGCTTCAGCTCCTGGGGGAAACAACAACGGCTCTACAACAGGCTCACAGGTGTCGAGTGCTTCCTCAGCGGCTGCTGTGGGAACCAGAGAAGATCACCTTTACTCCATTGACCTGATACAAGAGGTGTTATAGGGACCGTCGTCTGCGAATGCAAGCGACAGTGATGTTGCGTCTCTGACACTGGACACATAAACATTTGGCTCTCCGTATGATGGGAACAATTCAGCCTTTTTTCCAAAACAAGCCAAAGTGGAATGAGAAACATCTTGTTTTATTTTTCTTCTGCTCTCACTGAGCACCATGGCTTTCGATGTGCTCAGTCAGTCTAATCATATATTGATTCTTTAGTGGACTTGTAGAGCTTTTGCATTTTAAAAGCATCTTTTTTCCGTTTTGTACATATCACATGTTTTTAGATGTTTTTTAGACACTGGTAATGACAATGTTTTTATACTTTTAGCAGGCTTATTTTAGCATTGGTTGACCTTCTCGACCTTCAGATGAGGAGTGGGCATTATGTTTCCTAACCTAGGCCTTAGCAGCAGAGCAAAATTTTACCTACATTTGTCCTACCTTGCTCTGCATAACGTTTCTAGCAATGATCTTTTACCCAGTTATGTGCTGAATAAATGTCGATCGGTTTCCTTGAAACTAGTCTCATTTATTATGCATGAGAATTCTTAGCATCATATCTTAATCCCCCACACATGACGTACATAACAGGATTAACATACTCTGTACAAAAGTCTTTGTTATCTTCATCCTTGGGCGACAGGGATACTTTGCATAGTTACAATTATTGATTTAGGCTCATCTACATAATCGTACTCACAACATATTGATTGTGGTAGAACCCCTGAGACTACCTTTTTGGTATAAAAGAATCGCACCTTCACTAGGTAACTAGAAGAGATGCTTCTATGCTGACACTGACTGTCCGTGCATGCTGAGGTTTCAACACGCAGCGGTCAGACATCCCTTGCGGGGTGTCCAGCTTGTGACCAAGATGGGGTCCTCCATTCTGTCCCATCAGGTAATGGGGTTGGCTTTCCTAGGGGATTCTTGGCTTCACATCCACATACATGCTAGGTACATTGAGGTACACTTAGGTATGGTATGCATAGTAGGAGTATGCTAAGATTATTGTTTTGATATATGCCGGCATATATTCGTTGCTTAGCACCATGGTAGAAATGTATCTACTGTTTACTCTGTCGGTGCTTGTAATCTCTTACATTTGCTTATGTCTATTGATTGTCACAGCAAACGTGTTTTATACTAGAATGACACTGGCTCAATAAATATTTATTGAAAACGTCCCCAATGTTTATTCTATGTATCTCTCTGAGACTAAGTGAGCACGATTGATTGAGCGAAAAATACTGTACTGTTTCCAATATCCCTGAAGGGTCAAGGGTTGTCATGTTCAATGGTTGCCAGAAACTATTCGCTTCTTCGTAGGATTTGGGGGCTTATAGTGGCACTGTGAGCTAGCTGGTCTATGGGCCGACATATCCCATGGGGGTGTCCGGAATCAATCTAGACAGCAATCCCTTAGTTTATGTAGTCCAACAAACGCGCAGATCCTATGTATTTTTAGGAATTACATGACAAGTGCAGGGTTGTCAGGGATTTGTCAATTTGGAATGCCTTACATGGGTAATGCATAACAGCTATAGCTGCAATGCTCATGGCACCAAGGTAATAATGTAGGTAATACGTCTCCCCAACCGCACATGATTTATTACTCAAATATCAGCTTTAAATATCTTTTAGAAATTCAACCATTTTTCACCAAACATTATATGTACATATATGTACACTCATGATCCATGGACAATACAAGAACTGAAAATACTTCAAGATGTCCCTCTGAAAATGGATAAGCAAAATTGATGGACAAACAAAGATAAGGGATATGAATTCAAAGTTTATTATTAGCATTGTGCAATCAGTTTTAAATACACCGTGGTAGGACCCAATGGAATGAAAGAATGGAAAAAACACTAGGAATGTCTCTGTGTGTATGTGTACGTCTGGCACTGAGCCTAGTGTTGCCATTGGTAAGCAGATGCAATGTAATGCCATCAATGCATAGAGACACAGAAGAACAAGCAAAACAAAGAGGTTTTGGGAATAAGGCACTAAGCCTATAATTTGATGGTATACTCAAATGATCGAGATAAATGTACCAGCATGAATAATTTAAATTGAGTTACCATGTGATAAAAATGGGCACACACGGTTTATCATATGTAGAGTCATCAATGTGAAAATTCATTTGAATTCATAATATTGTATACATTTGTCTCCCTTGACTAATTAACACATGTAAAATTGAGCTCATGCATACTTTAAAACGTAAGGTTTTGTGTTTGTTTGTCTCTTGGTTTTAACTCACAAATGGATGAAACTACATATCCCACAATGCCTCATAACTGGCTAATTGGGCATGTTTGTATAAAGAGCAAAAGAAAAGTAGGACTCACCTAACCGTGATCAAGACTACATAGTCGAAACGCATTGGTGTTGGTGGTACAATTAAAAAGCTTTGATTAAGCAATCTCCTGGAGTGCGGCATATGTTTCTTTTGATGATTAATATGCACGAGGGCATGAGTCCGCCCCGAATGTCGGCACCGGCCGGGAGCTCGTTGTGAGTGGAAATCATTTGATGAGTGATATATATATATATATCTATATATATATTTCACACGAGAGATCCTCACACTCAAAATGAGGAAACACGAGCCACTCCAACAGTTTACATGATATTTAATTTTCAGGCAGAAAAATACGCGTTTCAACCGCACAAGCGGTCTTGATCACATATATATATATATGTATTTATTGTTTAACCATAAGTCATATAAATATTTGTTAAGCAGATCTAAAGAATATCTATATATTTTTAAACAATAAGTAGTATATATATTTGTACAAAGGAATGCACATATCTAAATGAATACATACATATAATACTATAATACATGTTTACATGGACAGGCATATGCTATACCTTTGTTTTTGTGTGTGGTGATCATGTAGGAAAGAGCCACTTCTTGAGTAGTCTTCTGAAGATAAGATAGTTATCCATGGTTCTTATGTTTGAGGGTAATGAATTCCATAGTTTGGCTGCTTGAGCAGAGAAAGATGTACTACCAAGGTAATTATTCTGTATGCTTGGGGTTTGAGGCAAGGTGCCAATCTTGATAGGAGGCAGTGTCGCCCCACTGCTTTTTGCAGTGTAAAAGAAGGAAAAATAAAATGACAATAACTGGAAGTTATTATCATTTTATTTGTTCCTGCTGCGGCGTCTTGGCAGGGTGGGCGGATCTGCTCTGCTGACAGAGCAGGGGAGGAGTGGTTTGCACTCCCTAAGTGCGCACAGGGACAGCCAAACATTAATGAGCACTTAGCATGTTCTCCACCCAAACTTCATTACAGCTTAGGTCGAGAACGTGCCCAGGCTCCCATTTGCTGGCTGAGCACCAAACCACGGCTCCCAGACCAATCACAACGCTGCATTGCAGCATTGTGATTGTCTATGGGGAACAAAGCAAACACAAGGAGATGATGGACAGAGCGCTGAAACTTTTCAGATACTCACTCCCAGTCACAGATCTGGGTTGAATCCATCATCATTCTTTAGCTCACTTTGCCACCTCAATTCAGACCCAGCCATATGCAAATCAGTCTTGACCCTGTGCCTCATGGGAACAGTCCAGCCCGAACTGCCATGCCAGGTCTTCCCTGAACCAGAAACAAGCATCCTGGGACCGGTCTCTGGGTAACACCCTTCATCAGCCAGGCTAGCTTGAATCCAGTGGTGTAGTGAGCACGGGACCCACGTCTGGGCATACCCTTCCCACTTACGGCGACATATGCAAAAGAAACAATTGATGGACGGACTGCTGAACAATGCAAACATTCACCCCCAGTCACAAGGATCTGGGTTAAATCCATCATTCTTTTGCTCACCACACCACCCCAGTTTGGACCCAGCCATATGTAAATCAGTCTTGACCCTGTTCCTTGTGGGAACAGTCCAGCCCAAACTGCCCAGCCAGGTCCTCCCTGGACCGGAAACAAGCACCCTGGGACCAGTTTCAGGGCATCACCCTTCATCAGCCAGGCTAGCTTAAATCCAGGGGTGTAGTGAGCACGGGACCCACGTCTGGGCATACCCTTCTCACTTAGGGCGACATATGCAAAAGAAACAATTGATGGACGGAATGCTGGACAATGCAAACATTCACCCCCAGTCACAAGGATCTGGGTTAAATCCATCATTCTTTTGCTCACCACACCACCCCAGTTTGGACCCAGCCATATGCAAATCAGTCTTCACCCTGTTCCTTGTGGAAACAGTCCAGCCCGAACTGCAAAGTCAGTTCGGGCTGGACTGTTCACATGAGGCACAGGGTCAAGACTGATTTGCATATAGCTGGGTCTGAACTGAGGTGGTGAAGTGAGCTAAAGAATGATGATGGATTCAACCCAGATCTGTGACTGGGGGTGAGTGTCTGAAAAGTTTCAGCGCTCCGTCCATCATCTCCTTGTGTTTGCTTTGTTCGCCCTAAGTTGACAGGGTATGCCCAGACGTGGGTCCCTTGCTCACTTTGCCACTGGATTCAAGCTAGCCTGGCTGATGAAGGGTGTCACCCAGAAACCGGTCCCAGGATGCTTGTTTCCTGTCCAGGGAAGACATGGCTTGGCAGTTTGGGCTGGACTGTTCCCATGAGGCACAGGGTCAAGACTGATTTGCATATAGTTATGTCTGAACTGGGGTGGCAAAGTGAGCTAAAAAAATGATGATGGATTCAACCCAGATCTGTGACTGGGGGTGAGTGTTTGAAAAGTTTCAGCACTCCGTCCATCATCTCTTTGTGTTTGCTTTGTTCGCCCTAAGTTGGCAGGGTATGCCCAGACGTGGGTCCCTTGCTCACTTTGCCACTAGATTCAAGCTAGCCTGGCTGATGAGGGCTGTTAGCCCGAAGCCGGTCCCAGGATGCTTGTTTCCGTTCCAGGGAAGACATGGCTTGGCAGTTCGGGCTGAACTGTTCCCATGGCCTACAGGGTCAAGACTGATTTGCATATAGCTGTGTCTGAACTGGGGTGGCAAAGTGAGCTAAAGAATGATGATGGATTCAACCCAGATCTGTGACTGGGGGTGAGTGTTTGAAAAGTTTCAGCACTCCGTCCATCATCTCCTTGTGTTTGCTTTGTTCACCCTAAGTTGGCAGGGTATGCCCAGACGTGGGTCCCTTGCTCACTTTGCCACTAGATTCAAGCTAGCCTGGCTGATGAAGGGTGTCACCCAAAAACCGGTCCCAGGATGCTTGTTTCCGGTCCAGGGAAGACAAGGCTTGGCAGTTCGGGCTGGACTGTTCCCATGAGGCACAGGGTCAAGACTGATTTGCATATAACTGTGTCTGAACTGGGTTGGCAAAGTGAGCTAAAGAATGATGATGGATTCAACCCAGATCAGTGACTGGGGGTAAGTGTTTGAAAAGTTTCAGCACTCCGTCCATCATCTCTTTGTGTTTGCTTTGTTCGCCCTAAGTTGGCAGGGTATGCCCAGACGTGGGTCCCTTGCTCACTTTGCCACTAGATTCAAGCTAGCCTGGCTGTTGAGGGCTGTTAGCCCAAAACCAGTCCTAGGATGCTTGTTTCCGTTCCAGGGAAGACAAGGCTTGGCAGTTCGGGCTGGACTGTTCCCATGAGGCACAGGGTCAAGACTGATTTGCATATAGCTGTGTCTGAACTGGGGTGGCAAAGTGAGCTAAAGAATTATGATGGATTCAACCCAGATCTGTGACTGGGGGTGAGTGTTTGAAAAGTTTTAGCACTCCGTCCATCATCTCTTTGTGTTTGCTTTGTTCGCCCTAAGTTGGCAGGGTATGCCCAGACGTGGGTCCCTTGCTCACTTTGCCACTGGATTCAAGCTAGCCTGGCTGATGAGGGCTGTTAGCCCGAAACCAGTCCCAGGATGCTTGTTTCCGAACAGGGAAGACATGGCTTGGCAGTTCGGGCTGGACTGTTTCCATGAGGCACAGGGTCAAAACTGATTTGCATATAGCTGTGTCTGAACTGGGATGGCAAAGTGAGCTAAAGAACGATGATGGATTCAACCCAGAACGGTGACTGGGGGTGAGTGTTTGAAAAGTTTCAGCACTCCGTCCATCATCTCTTTGTGTTTGCTTTATTAGCCCTAAGTTGGCAGGGTATGCCCAGACGTGGGTCCCTTGCTCACTTTGCCACTGGATTCAAGCTAGCCTGGCTGATGAGGGCTGTTAGCCCGAAACCAGTCCCAGGATGCTTGTTTCCGGTCCAGGGAAGACATGGCTTGGCAGTTCGGGCTGGACTGTTCCCATGAGGCACAGGGTCAAGAATGATTTGCATATAGCTGTGTCTGAACTGGGGTGGCAAAGTGAGCTAAAGAATGATGATGGATTCAACCCAGATCTGTGACTGGGGGTGAGTGTTTGAAAAGTTTCAGCACTCCGTCCATCATCTCTTTGTGTTTGCTTTGTTCGCCCTAAGTTGGCAGGGTATGCCCAGACGAGGGTCCCTTGCTCACTTTGCCACTGGATTTAAGCTAGCCTGGATGATGGGGGCTGTTAGCCCGAAACCGGTCCCAGGATGCTTGTTTCCGCTCCAGGGAAGACATGGCTTGGCAGTTCGGGTTGGTCTGTTACCATGAGGCACAGGGTCAAGACTGATTTGCATATAGCTGTGTCTAAACTGGGGTGGCAAAGTGAGCTAAAGAATGATGATGGATTCAACCCAGATCTGTGACTGGGGGTGAGTGTTTGAAAAGTTTCAGCACTCCGTCCATCATCTCTTTGTGTTTGCTTTGTTCGCCCTAAGTTGGCAGGGTATGCCCAGACGAGGGTCCCTTGCTCACTTTGCCACTGGATTTAAGCTAGCCTGGATGATGGGGGCTGTTAGCCCGAAACCGGTCCCAGGATGCTTGTTTCCGCTCCAGGGAAGACATGGCTTGGCAGTTCGGGTTGGTCTGTTACCATGAGGCACAGGGTCAAGACTGATTTGCATATAGCTGTGTCTGAACTGGGGTGGCAAAGTGAGCTAAAGAATGATCATGGATTCAACCCAGATCTGTGGCTGGGGGTGAGTGTTTGAAAAGTTTCAGCACTCCGTCCACCATCTCTTTGTGTTTGCTTTGTTCGCCCTAAGTTGGCAGGGTATGCCCAGAAGTGGGTCCCTTGCTCACTTTGCCACTTGATTCAAGCTAGCCTGGCTGATGAGGGCGGTTAGCCCGAAACCGGTCCCAAGATGCTTGTTTCTGGTCCAGGGAAGACATGGCTTGGCAGTTCGGGCTGGACTGTTCCCATGAGGCACAGGGTCAAGACTGATTTGCATATAGCTGTTTCTGAACTGGGGTGGCAAAGTGAGCTAAAGAATGATGATGATTCAACCCAGATCTGTGACTGGGGGTGAGTGTTTGAAAAGTTTCATCACTCCGTCCACCATCTCTTTGTGTTTGCTTTGTTCGCCCTAAGTTGGCAGGGTATGCCCAGAAGTGGGTCCCTTGCTCACTTAGCCACTGGATTCAAGTTAGCCTGGCTGATGAGGGCTGTTAGCCCAAAACCGGTCCCAGAATGCATGTTTTCAGTCCAGGGAAGACATGGCTTGGCAGTTCGGGCTGGACTGTTCCCATGAGGCACAGGGTCAAGACTGATTTGCATATAGCTGTGTCTGAACTGGGGTGGCAAAGTGAGCTAAAGAATGATGATGGATTCAACCCAGATCTGTGACTGGGGGTGAGTGTTTGAAAAGTTTCAGCACTCCGTCCATCGTCTCTTTGTGTTTGCTTTGTTCACCCTAAGTTGGCAGGGTATGCCCAGACGTGGGTCCCTTGCTCACTTTGCCACTGGATTCAAGCTAGCCTGGCTGATGAGGGCTGTTAGCCCGAAACCGGTCCCAGGATGCTTGTTTCCGGTCCAGGGAAGACATGGCTTGGCAGTT
The DNA here is from genome assembly GCA_963921515.1 of Calotriton arnoldi. Lineage (NCBI taxonomy): Eukaryota > Metazoa > Chordata > Amphibia > Caudata > Salamandridae > Calotriton > Calotriton arnoldi. The sequence continues at coordinate 190,981 of CAWUFW010015814.1, read as the reverse complement.
CGGGCTGGTCTGTTCCCATGAGGCACAGGGTCAAGACTGATTTGCATATAGCTGTGTCTGAACTGGGGTGGCAAAGTGAGCTAACGAATGATGATGGATTCAACCCAGATCTGTGACTGGGGGTGAGTGTTTGAAAAGTTTCAGCACTCCGTCCATCATCTCTTTGTGTTTGCTTTGTTCGCCCTAAGTTGGCAGGGTATGCCCAGACGTGGGTCCCTTGCTCACTTTGCCACTAGATTCAAGCTAGCCTGGCTGATGAGGGCTGTTAGCCCGAAACCGGTCCCAGGATGCTTGTTTCCGTTCCAGGGAAGACATGGCTTGGCAGTTCGGGCTGAACTGTTCCCATGACGCACAGGGTCAAGACTGATTTGCATATAGCTGTGTCTGAACTGGGGTGGCAAAGTGAGCTAAAGAATGATGATGGATTCAACCCAGATCTGTGACTGGGGGTGAGTGTTTGAAAAGTTTCAGCACTCCGTCCATCATCTCCTTGTGTTTGCTTTGTTCACCCTAAGTTGGCAGGGTATGCCCAGACGTGGGTCCCTTGCTCACTTTGCCACTAGATTCAAGCTAGCCTGGCTGATGAAGGGTGTCACCCAAAAACCGGTCCCAGGATGCTTGTTTCCGGTCCAGGGAAGACAAGGCTTGGCAGTTCGGGCTGGACTGTTCCCATGAGGCACAGGGTCAAGACTGATTTGCATATAACTGTGTCTGAACTGGGTTGGCAAAGTGAGCTAAAGAATGATGATGGATTCAACCCAGATCAGTGACTGGGGGTAAGTGTTTGAAAAGTTTCAGCACTCCGTCCATCATCTCTTTGTGTTTGCTTTGTTCGCCCTAAGTTGGCAGGGTATGCCCAGACGTGGGTCCCTTGCTCACTTTGCCACTAGATTCAAGCTAGCCTGGCTGTTGAGGGCTGTTAGCCCAAAACCAGTCCTAGGATGCTTGTTTCCGTTCCAGGGAAGACAAGGCTTGGCAGTTCGGGCTAGACTGTTCCCATGAGGCACAGGGTCAAGACTGATTTGCATATAGCTGTGTCTGAACTGGGGTGGCAAAGTGAGCTAAAGAATGATGATGGATTCAACCCAGATCTGTGACTGGGGGTGAGTGTTTGAAAAGTTTTAGCACTCCGTCCATCATCTCTTTGTGTTTGCTTTGTTCGCCCTAAGTTGGCAGGGTATGCCCAGACGTGGGTCCCTTGCTCACTTTGCCACTGGATTCAAGCTAGCCTGGCTGATGAGGGCTGTTAGCCCGAAACCAGTCCCAGGATGCTTGTTTCCGAACAGGGAAGACATGGCTTGGCAGTTCGGGCTGGACTGTTTCCATGAGGCACAGGGTCAAAACTGATTTGCATATAGCTGTGTCTGAACTGGGATGGCAAAGTGAGCTAAAGAACGATGATGGATTCAACCCAGAACGGTGACTGGGGGTGAGTGTTTGAAAAGTTTCAGCACTCCGTCCATCATCTCTTTGTGTTTGCTTTATTAGCCCTAAGTTGGCAGGGTATGCCCAGACGTGGGTCCCTTGCTCACTTTGCCACTGGATTCAAGCTAGCCTGGCTGATGAGGGCTGTTAGCCCGAAACCAGTCCCAGGATGCTTGTTTCCGATCCAGGGAAGACATGGCTTGGCAGTTCGGGCTGGACTGTTCCCATGAGGCACAGGGTCAAGAATGATTTGCATATAGCTGTGTCTGAACTGGGGTGGCAAAGTGAGCTAAAGAATGATGATGGATTCAACCCAGATCTGTGACTGGGGGTGAGTGTTTGAAAAGTTTCAGCACTCCGTCCATCATCTCTTTGTGTTTGCTTTGTTCGCCCTAAGTTGGCAGGGTATGCCCAGACGAGGGTCCCTTGCTCACTTTGCCACTGGATTTAAGCTAGCCTGGATGATGGGGGCTGTTAGCCCGAAACCGGTCCCAGGATGCTTGTTTCCGCTCCAGGGAAGACATGGCTTGGCAGTTCGGGTTGGTCTGTTACCATGAGGCACAGGGTCAAGACTGATTTGCATATAGCTGTGTCTGAACTGGGGTGGCAAAGTGAGCTAAAGAATGATCATGGATTCAACCCAGATCTGTGGCTGGGGGTGAGTGTTTGAAAAGTTTCAGCACTCCGTCCACCATCTCTTTGTGTTTGCTTTGTTCGCCCTAAGTTGGCAGGGTATGCCCAGAAGTGGGTCCCTTGCTCACTTTGCCACTTGATTCAAGCTAGCCTGGCTGATGAGGGCGGTTAGCCCGAAACCGGTCCCAAGATGCTTGTTTCTGGTCCAGGGAAGACATGGCTTGGCAGTTCGGGCTGGACTGTTCCCATGAGGCACAGGGTCAAGACTGATTTGCATATAGCTGTTTCTGAACTGGGGTGGCAAAGTGAGCTAAAGAATGATGATGATTCAACCCAGATCTGTGACTGGGGGTGAGTGTTTGAAAAGTTTCATCACTCTGTCCACCATCTCTTTGTGTTTGCTTTGTTCGCCCTAAGTTGGCAGGGTATGCCCAGAAGTGGGTCCCTTGCTCACTTAGCCACTGGATTCAAGTTAGCCTGGCTGATGAGGGCTGTTAGCCCAAAACCGGTCCCAGAATGCATGTTTTCAGTCCAGGGAAGACATGGCTTGGCAGTTCGGGCTGGACTGTTCCCATGAGGCACAGGGTCAAGACTGATTTGCATATAGCTGTGTCTGAACTGGGGTGGCAAAGTGAGCTAAAGAATGATGATGGATTCAACCCAGATCTGTGACTGGGGGTGAGTGTTTGAAAAGTTTCAGCACTCCGTCCATCGTCTCTTTGTGTTTGCTTTGTTCGCCCTAAGTTGGCAGGGTATGCCCAGACGTGGGTCCCTTGCTCACTTTGCCACTGGATTCAAGCTAGCCTGGCTGATGAGGGCTGTTAGCCCGAAACCGGTCCCAGGATGCTTGTTTCCGGTCCAGGGAAGACATGGCTTGGCAGTTCGGGCTGGTCTGTTCCCATGAGGCACAGGGTCAAGACTGATTTGCATATAGCTGTGTCTGAACTGGGGTGGCAAAGTGAGCTAACGAATGATGATGGATTCAACCCAGATCTGCGGCTGGGGGTGAGTGTTTGAAAAGTTTCAGCACTCCGTCCATCATCTCTTTGTGTTTGCTTTGTTCGCCCTAAGTTGGCAGGGTATGCCCAGACGTGGGTCCCTTGCTCACTTTGCCACTGGATTCAAGCTAGCCTGGCTGATGAGGGCTGTTAGCCCGAAACCGGTCCCAGGATGCTTGTTTCTGGTCCAGGGAAGACATGGCTTGGCAGTTCGGGCTGGACTCTTCCCATGAGGCACAGGGTCAAGACTGATTTGCATATAGCTGTTTTTGAAGTGGGGTGGCAAAGTGAGCTAAAGAATGATGATGGATTCAACCCAGATCTGTGACTGGGGGTGAGTGTTTGAAAAGTTTCTGCACTCCATCCACCATCTCTTTGTGTTTGCTTTGTTCGCCCTAAGTTGGCAGGGTATGCCCAGACGCGGGTCCCTTGCTCACTTTGCCACTTGATTCAAGCTAGCTTGGCTGATGAGGGCTGTTAGCTCGAAACCGGTCCCAAGATGCTTGTTTCAGGTTCAGGGAAGACATGGCTTGGCAGTTTGGGCTGGACTGTTCCCATGAGGCACAGGGTCAAGACTGAATTGCATATAGCTGTGTCTGAACTAGGGTGGCAAAGTGAGCTAAAGAATGATGATGGATTCAACCCAGATCTGTGACTGGGGGTGAGTGTTTGAAAAGTTTCAGCACTCCATCCATCATCTCTTTGTGTTTGCATTGTCTATGGGGAGCCTGGGAGCTCGGGTGCTTCCTGTTTACACAGGAGAAGCCAAGAAGAGGACGGAGGGGAGGTGGTTGACCAGCAGGTAAGTAAATCTATTTTTTTAGCCCCCCCCCCCCCTTCTTCCTTCTCCCCACCCCACTGCTGCTTCCCGGGAGCAGCTGTCACTGATCAGAGGTTCCTACGTTGTGTATATTTGGTGAATTTTTCCTGATGAAAAGTGGTCTTGTTCCATGTACCGTGGGTAATACAAAGCAGCTTGAAGGTGGATCTTCTTGCAAATGGTGATGGAACTTATGAGCTCCTCACCCAAACAGCAGAAATCTTGAGATGTGAGTGTGAAAAGATGCCCTTTTTGCGGGCTCTGCCGCACAAAGTTTGCCCTACTGTTGTTGGATTTCATGCTGGTGTAATGACATAAGAGATGTATGTTTAATTTGCTTATCCCAAATTAGCATAAGTGAACTTACTTTCAAGACACTACCATATGGTAGTAGGTGTACCTAAGGCAGGTAAGTTGAGTGTCTCTCATGGACTGCAGCACTGGTTCTTCCACTACGAGTGTGACCAGATAAAACGTGACACCCAGACTGCCACTGCAGACTGGCAGAGCTGCTAACTTAACTTTGCCATTTCTACTAATGGCAAAGCTTAGATTTTCCTTTTTAATATTTGTAAGTCACCCCTAAGGCTGGCCTATTGAGCCTTAAAAGCAGAGTACATTATATTAAAGATAATGATATGTGTTTCTATGTTTTACACGTCCTGACAGTAAATGTCCTGCATTGTCATTTTGTACTGTAGAAAGGCTAATTGCCTCATTGGCGAGTATGAAGTTACACACTGACAACTCATCTGTGCTAACTTCGAAGTGAGACTACTAAGGTTAGTGCTTCAAGGTAACGAGAATCATTGCATTGAGTCCGACTTGATGGCCAAGTTGAATTTAACATAACTATTTTGCGAAGGGCAACTTTAGAAAGTTGTAACTTTGTTGCCAAGGTTTTCTTTGAATAATCAGTCCAGTATACAAAAACAACAGACAGATAAATGAAAGATTAGCAGGACTAGACTTAGAAATCAAACATTTGGGATCATCACATATATGGAACATATATATCCTCTCTAAAACTAATACCTATCCTCTAACTAATATACTAATAACTAGTATACTAATACCTATCCTCTCTAAAAATAATACACAATTATCAAATATAAAAGGACGGAAATATAAATAAACTTGTATCCATAGAAGAAGAGCAAAAAACATCAATCACTAATAAAAGATTATAAATGTATGAGAAGCCAACAGAGCTGGAATAATTCTAGTATCCTGCCTAAAGTTTAAAAATTGTAATTCAAATATTACAGCTATCAAAGATTAAAAAAGGCATCACACAGAAAAGTGTAAATTATCTCTGATTTATTTAAAAGCTATTCAAAACCTTAATCTGGACAAATGGCTCCAATATCTTGAGAGCCTAAACCTCCCCACATTTACAGATATAGTAAAACATTTGCCCAATAGACAAATACAGAAAAGCAAAATTGCAAATGAGATATAAGCAACGCCCAAAGGACCAGATGGGTACACTGCAAGATGATTTAGGAATTGTCGTGAAGGACAACATTTCACACATACAGAAAACGTTTAAGCAACAGCTGGAGTGGATATGGTATTCATCATACACAGAGAAAGTAAAGACTCTGGGGGATATTCTCAATGAAGTGGTGGTGAGAGGCGTTAGCCTCCTTGGCTTAACGCCTCTCACCGCCACGTCGGAAACGCGAGGCTGCACCCTATTCTCAAGAATGTGGTGCAGCCTGGCGTTTCCCCCTGCGATGGCGCTAAGTTTCACAATTTAGCGCCAACGCAGGCACCCTTGCACCAGAGTGCAAGGGTGTCTGTGTGCAGGGGAGGGTTGTTTATGTGCAGGAAGGTGCCCCTTCCTGCACATAAACAATCCCAAAATACCATTTTGTAACTTTCATGTGTGCTGCTTCGTGCAGCACACATGAAAGTTACAAAATGGCATTTTTAAAAAGGTTTGTTCATGTACAGGAAGGGACACCTTCCTATACATGAATAAACCATGGCATTTTGCTTTTTCCATGTGTGCTGCACAAGGCAGCACACATGGAAAAAGCAAAAACGAGGAGAAATAGGTGGCAGCGTCGAATTGAATGGGTGTTGCGGTGGAACGCCCACCGCAACACCCACTGCACGCCTCTTTTATGCTAAGTTTAGCGTGAAAGGGGCCTTATTCACAAGGCAGCGTTAAGCCACTTAACGTGGCTTAAAGCCACATTAAGTGGCTTAATGCTGCCTTGTGAATAAGGCGCTGACCCTATCGCCACGGGAACGTCAGTAAAAGTGACGTTCCCGTGGCGATAGGGGCTTGAGAATATGCCCCTCGGTGTCAAGTGGAAGATATCCACCTTTTCTGCATGGTGACCTGGCAGTTATCACCTTTTTCTAGTATTAGGATTCTAGTACTGTGACAATGCCATAGTGAGAGCGCTTCAGAGCTAAAATGGTAGTGTCAAAATTGATTTCACCCACTTGGCTCAATTAACGCTCCTGTGAGGCTGAGAAAAATGATACAGAATATTTGCCCATGTCAAGGAAGTTAAATGTCATATGTGGGCTACTTTGTATATTTACACCTGTCAGGGTTTCAGACCAGAAGCAAGTGGTGAATGGGTTGTGGAAGAGCTCACTTAAAGGGAGATCTGTTAAAACCTGCCATTATACCATCACTCCCCACAAGAATCACAGAATTACCCAGTTTAGGCAGGTAAAGGCCTGGAAGCTTTGAAAAATCGGACAGTGGTATCTGAGAGCAACTAGACCACTAACCATCATGGGGTTTGGAACTTCCCTGTGTGGGATTCTACTCCCATGTTAACATTAGCAAAGAATGTTTAACCAGTGGGAAAATGGAAAGGATCGTCTTCATTTTTAAAGACTACTGAAATAGTCAAGATGCACATACAGTACTTAAGGTAGTGGTGTGTGTTAAGGGAGGTGTTAAAGTGGTATCAGTATGATCTATATAATGTGATGAATACTTGTTATATTACAGTTTCACAGAAAGAAGAACTTGGATGAATATCAGCAGTAGAGAGCATGTACTCACAAAAACAGAAGATAGTTACCTTGCCAGCGTGTAGAGATTTTTATTTATTTATTTTATTTGACTATTTTTATTTAGCGCAGCTTTTCCTAAGATAGGCCAGTGCACTTTACATCAGGAATAATGGCAGGGATCTGGAACTCTAATATTGCGGTGATCAGAATCTCTTTACATTAACATGGGAGATACAAAACAAAATATTACAATTTACATTAAAATCAGGTAGAGGGAATGTTATGTTAGAGGGAATAGATAGGAACAAAAGCAGTTGGGGAGAGAGGGTGAGGAAAGGAGAAATGGAAAGAGTCAGTGTTTTGGGGCAAGTTAAATAGAGGTGAACAGTGGGGATCAGGACAGGATGAAAATGAGAATAGAAAAATAAGGTTATAGGCCAAGAAGGAGTTTAAACAGGTAGTTTTTTAGTTTTTTTACAGAATTAAAGGATGTCTTCAACATGATGGAGGTCTTTGGATATGGAGTTCCAGAAAGATGGAGCTGTACCAGAGAAGGACTGGGTGGCAGGTGAGTGGCTTTTGAACATCTTGGATATAGTCTGAAGACCTTTTTGGGCCTGAGGATTTTAGATTTCCCCAAGAACATTAAGGCAACTGACAAGTAGGCTGGTTTTTGAATGTGAATAGCTTAGAATGTGAAGCAGGAAAGTTTGAATTCAATTCAGGCTTCGAATGGAAGCCAATGTAAGTCATGATAATAATGTGTGATATGGTCAGATTACTTCAGACATTTCTCCAGAAATAATTTTTGCAGCACAGATTATGTCAAAGGCTTGAAAAATAGTGATTACACATACACTATTTATGTTCCAGTTTCAGGTATAGCAGCGTTCAACTAAACACAGAGTCTGAGACATACTACAATATCAGGTTAAACATTAAATTAAGACAAAACAGAAGTTTACCCCCTAAATGTTGTGTATACACCCTTTGGCAAAATACTTGTGCATTGGGTTCAAACATGATTGAAAAGAATCCATTAAAAACTGTTATTGATATGATAATGAAACTCTTGGACAGGTGGTAGGGAAGATTGGATTCTGTCAAAATGATGATTACTCCTAATTTAAGTTATGTCATATCTGTGGTCCAAACTAGACATTGAAAACAATTGACTTATCCATCAAACACAAAAGCAAGAATTGCTCTGAAAAAATTATTTATAGGCAAATGATTGTATTGTGCCCAATCAGTCAACTTTCAACTTTACCAAGCAACTTTTCTTTCTAATCCATCAGGGATCTCTATGGTTTTACCCTAAAGACCCATCAAATGTACGCCCCATCCCCCACATGGCTTAATATTCAACAATCTCTTCCCAATAAATAACCACTCATACCATTACTAACTACTTCCAAATGTAATGTTATACACTGGAAAGCAAGTATATGCAGTATAACAAAAGCACTTCTACAAGTACACAATTTACTAGATAAGAAAATGGGCAATTGAACTATTTGTCCTAATGGTACAACAAAAAGAGAAAAAGAGATGACAAAACAGTTTATTGGGAACAATGGTCCCCTATGGTATAAAAAAACATTTTAGGGATTTGGCTCCTGCCCTGTTGATTTACGTAACAATATAGAATAAATTGAATCTAAATGACATGGAGTATTATAAATTAGAGCAGTTCTTACTAAATAGAGCCAACCATCCAATTAAGATTTCCTAAATTGCTCACTAAATTAAACTTGCAAGGACATCTGGATTCCACAGTATTACAATTATATGCTAATCATCGCTAATCATCCTCTCATAATCCCTTCCCATAACAAAATTGACTTTAATTTAGAGATCACCTTATATAGTTAAGGACACATCAAATCTAGCACAAATTATCCTCCTCTTTCTGCATAAAGCCTACTGAACTCAGGCAAAATTACGCATACTAATACTCATATGCAATGATACATTTTGGAATTGCCTCGAGGCTACAAGAGGTTTTTTGCACATGCAGGAAGTGGCGGCTCCTCCGCTAGGGCGGAGGAGCATCGCCCCACTGCTTTTTAGTAATGAAATAAAGGGAAAATAAAATTATAATAACTTGAGTAATTATCATTTTATTTTGTCCTTCTTAAGGCAGCTTTGCGTGATGGGGTGAGGCGGGGCTGCTCTGCTCACAGAGCAGGGCAGGGGAGGACTGGTAGCACCCTCCTGAGTGCGCAATGAGTGTTTGCCTCTCGGGCTGTCCAAACAGTCATGCGTACTTCGCATGTTCTCCATGCAGGCTGCATTGCAGCCTGCGTGGAGAACATGCCCAGGCTCCCAGTCAGTGTCTGAGCGCTGAACCACAGCGCTCAGACCAATCACAACACTGCTAAGGCAGCATTGTGATTGGCTGACTGGGATCGTGGGTGTGCTTCCTGTTCAGGCCAATCAAGGGACTACGGAGGAGAGACGCGGCAAGGAAGCGGTGAGAAGGTAAGTTTTTTATTTTAATTTGATTTTTTAATACCCATTTCCCCATGCATCCTCCCCCCCTGCCGTCCCCGCCCCCTACCTCTGATCCGTGCCGACTGCCGCTGCATGCAGACCTATTCACAGAAGCATTTATGAGTACAAGAAGTAGTATTAAAGGGGTATGCTTTTACAAACTCCTGCATGCCTTTGTGAATTAGCCCTGAAACAATCAACTCTTTATTAGTGAAAGTGCAAAGGTGTTGCAGTCCTTTTTAATTCTATATGAATATTCCCTGAATATTTCCATTTTATTCCCATTTTAGATGTTTTAAGGCCAATTCACAAAGGCATGTAAGAGTACATAAAAGAGTTCTACAGGAGTAAACTATTCAGACATTTCTGACAAGAGATCACTACATACTTTGAAGATATATTCCACCTCAAGTTGGCCCGAAATCCGATGAAAGTCTGCTTTGGATCCCACAGAGCATAAACTGTATCTAAATTCACCCTCACTTGATCAAATGCTACTGGACTTACTCCTAACCTCAGGCACAAAAACTATACTATGCAACTGGAAACCTGCCAACAAAATGCACATACACACATTCTGGGCCTGGTTATGCATCACCATTAGTGCGGACAATGATTTCTAAAACATTCTCCTATGATTTCTAGCAAAAGGCGCATCTGGAATAAACAAAATCTATACCAATAAAAAATTAAACCTACTTAAATCTCCTCAGTATCATAAGTATTGATACCTTCTTCCTTGTCTACTTTGAATTGTTGCTAATTGCTGACGGAATACCACTATTCATGAGCATATAGAACTGTACATACATCCTTCAGTAACCACTACATTTTTCTGTCTCACTAAGCATTTTTCTGTTTAGTTGCTTTTTTGCTGCAGACTTTTGGAAGATATATTAACTGTATGTGAAAATGCATATATAGGCACTCACACATAAAACTGCTTACCGTAAATCCTAATAGCTTACCCATATAAACATGTCTGTGGTAGCAGTCTCCAAATTTGGTTGTAATCACCAGAAGAAAGCAATCAATATGTGTACGCAATTTGAGATAAATTATATGATGTAAGTCAAACTAATACTCGATTCTGGTCTACCTCTGTATGATAGGCCTTCTTTATGTTTGTCTATGCTGACAAATATTAATAAAACTCTTTTGAAAAAAAAAGGCACTACTAAATATTGAAGAGGTTCTGAAAGGTTCAGGTTCTATAGCTGAGTTACCCAGAAATCCCAGTTTGGTAGCAAACTTCCCTTTGCACCTGAATCAGGATTACAATTAATGTGCTAACAGAGCTCCATGCAGGCCTTTGCCTGTGTGGCACTAGATACAATATTGTGCATACTGTGTAGGCAACATGAAGAAATTCTGAGTTTGCACACTTCCAGAAGGGGAGTGGAACCATGCTTTTAGAGTAGTACCCCCCATTCTGAGGTCCGAAACTTGGAATGATATACACATTGCACACCTGGTGCATACCATGATCCATGGTATAAGTGTTTACCCTGATTTAAAAAGACAGTAAAGATGGTGAAAAAACAAGTGTTAGACGTGGACATTGCTGCAGGGTCATCCCCAAACTTTTTGCCTACACCCTCCTGTTTTCTGAACTCTTTTGTTGGCTTTTAGAACTCTGCATACTTTACCACTGCTACCCTTGTGCTCTCTTCTGTTAACATGGTAAAATTGGCTTACACCCAATTGACAAATTTAATTTACTTGTTAGTCCCTAGTAAAGTGGTACCACATGTACCCAGGGCCTGGAAATTAAATGCTACTAGTGGTTCAGCAACACTAAAAGATGATGGATGGAATGTTGAACATTGTCAAACATTCACCCCCAGTCACAGATCTGGGTTTAATCCATCGTTATTTTGCTTGCCATGCCATTCCAGTTTGGACCCAGCCATATGCAAATCAGCTTTGACCCTGTTCTTCATGGGAACAGCCCATTCCGAACTGCCAGGCCAGGTCCTTCCTGGACTGGAAAACAAGCATCCTGGGACCGGTTTCCGGGCATCACCCCTCATCAGCCAGGCTAGCTTGAAACTGGTGGCATACACTTACCACGCTACGGCCACCGCCTCTCCTCCGTCCTCTTTTTCCTGTCTCCGGTTCCAGCAGCAGGAAGCACCGGGCTCCCAGGCTCCCCTGAGCCAATTGGTCTGAGTGTCGTGGTTCGGCGCTCAGACGCGGAATGGGAGGCCGGGCATGTTGTTGACCAGGCTGAGGAGGCAGAGAAGGGCGCGCACTTGATGTTCTAGCCCCGACTGTCTCTAAACTCACGCTGGATTTCTTCACCTGAACTCTTTGTACTACCAATATACTGTTTTTGTAACCACTCTTCAAATCATATTTTTTGCGCCGTTTTCTGCTGTTCCTCACATTACTTCATGTGTCACTTGCGCCGTTCACTTCTTGCACGAGCACTGATGTGCGCACGAATGTTTGGGTTACACCCACATACAATGGAAATAGTGCTGATATAACAATTGCTGTCTAAATACTTTTTTAATACAGACCACTCTATACGTTTCATACAAATCTTTGTTGGCTCCCTTTCTTCCGTTGCAACTGCAATTGATGTTTTACACTTTACAAAATTGCCTACAAATATTACCTGTTGAGACATTGTTGATTGCTTTACTATAGAAAGCTGGCATTTTTTTGTCCCAACCATTCGGTGCCTGCAGCCTGGTTCCTAGGTCACATGACTAGGTGTAGCTGGCAGTTGTTCTTTGTATTTTGCTCCCAGACAATGAGATATAGGAGCATATGTGTTGGCAGGATTTAAAGTACTTCATTCTGCGGGCCTAATTCGGTCCCTGTAGTGGCCTACGTTCGATGGCAGTCGACCTGAACTTGTGAAAGTGCCCCGATCTATTGCGATCAGATAACCACAGTTGGCGCTTTGTGCTTTTTGGCTCTATTTTCACATAAATCTTTACATTTTATATTTCCAGTTTTACTAATTGGATGTTTGTCATTTTGGTCTCAAATAAGTTATTAATTTTACTCTATTTTTCTAAATTTGTGTGGGGTTTTTCTTGTGTTGTGTTTTTATTCTATTACTGTTTGAATTGCTACATAATTATTTTACATATTATCCTAATTTAAGAATGACTGCTTTGTGTCAAGCTACTAGAGGGTTGAGCACAAGTTAATTTGGTGTTTGCTTGTGTTTCACTCTGACAAGAATTGTGGTTGCTGCTTGAGTAGGGTTTCACCCCCCTCAACCAGTAACCCTATTTCCCACAACAAGCCATTGAGATAAATGGGACCACAAATGTGTGCGTATTCAGCATTGTTACCATCTGTGTGTGTTATATTTGCACTAGGTTTGTTCTTCACAGTCAGTTGTTTTGAACTCTGAACTTGTTTTGCATCTTACCACTTCAGGAGAAACATCTTTCAATGAACATCAACCACTCAATTACTCGCCAAATATTTTTAAGTCACAAAACAGTGCCAAGAAGCATATGTTCTTGGCTAGAATAACAATAAAATAAAAATGCACTCTGTGCTTGCTCATTCTTCCATCCTGTCATAGCATTGATAGTAAGATGGCGCTGGAACACGCGAACAGCGGACCTGTAAAACTGAAATCAAAATGTTGTGTTCCAGCAGCCTCGACCACTAGTCAGTCAGAGTTGGTCTGCTGCACTGAGGCAAGCAACGTTATATCATATCACAATGGACTCAGTGCAAAGTGTTAGGCTACTCAAAATTAAATAGACCATGTTGAGTTTTTAACTGCTGACTGCCGATTCTGTACCTTATATATTAGCTACCTATGATAAAATGACTAAACAAGCTGTGCTACATGCAGGCATTTCATTGCAGCATAAGCCAAGCACAAGTTAAGTGCTGCAGCTACCAGCTTGGCCTAGGGTGCCAATATCCAAAGACAAGCATCAAGTGTAAGACCAGGGGAGCAGACAAGGTCTAGAGTGGTTGCAGGAACTCAAGAGTGTGGGTGAGCCAGAGTGCTGCCCATATTGCAATTGCACTGGGAAGTCAGACATCAGGCAGCAGTGCCACCCAGAAGCTAAGGAAGCCCCAGCAACTGCAGCTACAGTCCCATGGCCCTCAATGACTATTTTCCTCAGTGGTATTTTCTCACCAATGCAGTACTAGTAGTCAAGTGCGTCATCATCAGGTTTCACATCCACCAGGAGGTAGAGCCCTTATCTGATAGACATGGTGGGATCTGTGCTAAAGGAGGTGAAACTGTTGCCAACCCCAAAGGAAATATCTTTAATTATGAAGCTAGGACGGCCACAAGGTTAAAAGAACTGTGAGATGTGTTAGAGCGCGGTTTTGCTCTTTCATTTGTAGGTGTGCATTATAATCAGGGGTAGTTCTCGCCCGCATATAATCCTTTATTGTGTTAACACTGGGTCATTAGAACATGTACGGTAATAACGTGAAAAGTGGAGTGCTGTGCTGCTTATTTCAATTTAAACATAAAGAAATTAACGTTGCAATTATATGCGGTTAGAAGAAAACCTTAACGTGTAGAATTCGTACATGTAGCTAATGAGTATTCACACAGCTGATGTGCTTATGTAACGTGCTAACTTGAATGTGCTCAGTAATAATGTTCATTTTATATGTGTGCTTCAGTGGCGTAACAAAAGTTTAAGGGCCCCCCCTGCAATGTACACGGAGGGGCCCCGCTCTGAATTTAATCCGGAGCGCTCAGGATTGAGTACTGTGCTGAGGGGGCCCCCTGCAGCTCGGGGGCCCCCCGCACCGCGGGGGATGCGGGGGCCTGTGTTACGCCCCTGGTGTGCTTTCATCAAGTTATGTGCCATTTCTTATGCTGACCGAGTTCTGTAGGCCTGAATCGTATTTTACCCCTGGAAGCTCTCGCATTTGAGTCGTTAGTGAATTGCATGTGCATGTTGATTTTGTTCTTTCTCATGTTTCAGTTGCAGGTGGAGAAATTCATACTTTCTCATCGGAGAGAGCCTGGGAATCAAGGTCATCTAGCCAAGGCCTGGGAGCATTGCTGCCGTGTGGAAAGTTACCTACAAGGAGGTGGTTTGCTTGGATGGTGTGATGTTGCAATGCATTTCGGGATATTATTTGCAAGTTCATGTATTGAAGTAGGGACAGTGTCCAGGGGACTTCTGCCTTGCAGAGGGAGAGAGAACATCTTAGAACGAGCTCTGTAGCTTTGCACTACTTGACCCATTCAACGTCAGTGGACTTCTTAGGAAGCCTTCACGTGCTGACACCTTTACAGAACTTGCCTTGGGGAACTAAGTAGGGAAGTCACGTTAGTGGTAGTGTAGGGACAGACTAATGCTTTATACCTACGAACCTCCAATGAAGGGGAATCTCGACGTGGGTGCCATTATTTTCTGTGTCCTGATTTTGGAACTGGTTATTCTGTGCATGTTGCAATGCCTTAATTTCACCCATAGGTTTGGCTTTGTTTTAGTTCAAATGTATTTCTACATCCTCATTCTGAGGTGCTTGTATGTCCAATTGTTCTTGGCTTTATAATAAAATAACTAAACTTAATTGGGAGTCTGTGATTCTTCGGAGTCATAGTTCATTGGAATTACAAATATTGATTGGTTGACGATTTCCCTCCTGTCCAAACTTTCATGCAGAGAAAAAGAGAGTAAACCTAGAACGTGGAATACGACTCCTTCAGTTGGAAGCAGTGTAGGATGGTTCTCTCATGAAGCGAGGGGAGAATCTAGAAAACTCTAGAAAATACAGAGATCCCTTGAGCCCCAAAAAAGAGCCCAATGATCGAGAACAGAGAACGGCGGACTTTGGCAGAGACCGGTGGAGATTGATGATGCGGCGAGAACAGCGGTGAATGGAGGAGTGAGTATTAATACAGATGCGCCATGTGTTAGATTGCCTGAGTGTGTTGGTTGTATGATGTTTGGTGGAGTTTCTATGAAATACGAGTGAATGTGGTTTCGGACCAGACGTGGTCCAAGAGTTTTGATTTGAGTTTCAGGCTCCGAAGTAGTCTAAGATCCTGGTACATATTTTGAGGTGTAGAAAACACCGATTTATTGTGACTGTCTGACCGTTGGTTTGAAGGGATGTCATGAGACGTCATCAGCAACCCACCTGAGACAGGGAACTTTGTGTGAGAGGGACGTGTTAGGATCGTATGGTAAACCTTGTGTACAGGGGTGGACAATATTGAATCAGGTGACCAGCGCAGGTCGAGGGTCGCTGCGTGGGAATGTTCTTGAGTGATTGAATTCTATCGATCTTTTAGAAAGGTAGACAATTACGGAGTTGTGATTGTGTGAGTAAATGGGAATGGCGAAATTGTGAAGGAGGGCGAACGGCTGCGAGGAGGAAAGAGTGATGTCAGAGTGTGCTGTGCTGCGATAGGTCGGTTGGGGTAATGCCACCCTGGGATTGGCTGGTGATCATCAGGAAATTAAAGTGAGGAAATCTTGTCTGTTGAAGGGAAAATTTGATTTAATCCTGCGATGCTTTAAGGTATTATGGGATCTCTGCATGGGAGATCGGGGAGTGGTAACTCGAGTGGGTGAGGAAGCACCACTCGAGGATACCCCAGCACATTACATGGCAATGAATGTAGGACCCCATACTGTAGTTTGGCTTCAAAACTGGCACAAAATCACTGAAAAAGAGGGAGATTTGGCTTTTCCACGCTATGGTTCATTTCGATTGGAAGTGTTATATCAGTTGAGAGGAGTGATGTCTTCATTACGGCCTCCACTCAGACCAACACAGTTTGAGGTATTAGATGCTCGGATGTGAGCAGCTCAGGCAAAGAACAGGGAGAGATGTCAGGGGAAGATGAGGAAGGCAATAAAAGCATATCAGGATACGCGATGGGATGCACAGCTGAAGAGGTGGAGAGTAGACACCATTGATGGAGAGAAATTGTACCCATTATTGGTGAAAGAGGGAGATTCTCAGAATAGGAATGGCGGAGGAGATGGAAATGATGGGAGCGATACTGATGATAGCTTGCTAGATAGACCATTAGCCGAGCGTCCTCCACCATATAATCCACATTCAGAAGAGGGAAGGTGAGAACTGGCAAATGCAGCTAGTATGGAAAGACTGGTAACGGCACAAACAGGCCCTAGTGCAGGGGTAGTGGGAAGGATTTCAACTGGAGCAGAAGGAACAGGGATACCAGTATTCGGCGGTGCAGAGTCAAGTGGGGTCAATGCTGCTTTGCGGTTGCCGGAAGCCCTTACGGTACTGGTCACCATCAGACCTGTTGTCTCTGTGTATGACCCAAGTTTAGTGGAAAACGCTGGTCAACAGCAACCAGGGTTGGGAGAAAGGGTCAGCTCAGCTTAGGGGGGAATGTGACAATGAATGGAAATAGTCAATTTTTTGTGCCAGTAGAAGCTAATACCCCGTTGCCAGAAACTGCAGATCCTTCGAGAGTGCGTGTTGGGTCTATTAACATTCGATCTGTGTCATTGGCGAATTTGAATTCAGATTTGACAATGTGGGAAGCTCCAGTTAGGGGACCCATGGGAAGGATACCAGAGGTGGGCGCAGATCAGGGAGCTTCTGGAAATCAGCTTGTCTTGCAGATCCCAACTTCAGAAAATCAGCAGAGAAATCGGAGCAGTGAAGGAGAACGAAAAAGTAGCGTGTCAAGTCAGGGCACGATCAAGGATGCAGTAAAGGCAAAATTGCTAGACGTAGTGAGATTGAAAGCGGAGGTGGATGAAATAATCAGTGGGAATTTGCCTTTGGAAAGGATAGAACTTTATGAACAGGATGAACAATTGTTTGTGGCGAAGGATGTCACTCGTAAAGCGAGGCGAGCACCTGAGAAATTGACAGAGTTGGCTTAAAAATATGATGTGGATTTGTCCAAAACAAAAATGTTACAGGGAAATCACAGGTTAAATTATAGTGATCAGGAATTAGAAGAGAAAATAGTCACAGGTTTGAAAATGCATATTCTGGAGCTGGTCATAGGGATACGCACCTGGAGCATGCTAGACAAATGGGGGGAAAGATGGTAGAAGAAAAAGAATATTAGGAAGTTGATGGGAGATACGCCGCCTCCAGGAGGGGGCATACCAGGAGTCGAGGCCTACCTATTGCGAGAGGTACCAAGTGGAGGGTATGTGCATGTGCCTTGAAGCAAGCGTGACTTGGCAGCGTTCACAAATGATTTTCCTCGGCTGAGGGAGAAACCTGCTGAATGGTATAAGCAAGTCGATCGCTTTGTAAAGATTTCAAAGGGGTTGTGGATTGATTTGAACACATTATTTGACATTGTGGTTCCTAGTGACTTATGGTCTGCTTGTAAAATTGCTATCGATTGGCCTTCTACTGAACCAGATAGAGATCCCATAACTTGTGGCCCTTCACCTTTAGTTATGAAAAAGTTTGAACAGATAATTACATGGTTGCAGTCTAAAATAGCTCCACAAGATATCGATTGGGTCAAGATAGATCGAACAACCAGGAGCCCAAGGAATCAGTACATGCTTACTATGAACGGCTTCTGTAAGCCTTCAAGCAGTACAGCGGGTTAGACACTCTAGATCTTAAGGATATGGGACAGTTTGTTTCCAAGTTTGTGCTAGGACTGAGGCCAGAAATTAGCATTATGATTCAACAGCATTTAATCTGCTGGCTGAACAAGTCAGTGGATGAGATTCTACGGTATGCCAGATATTGTAGTGACAAGGTGGATTCCAAGCACAGAAGAATGAAGGACAAGTTGATGTTGGTTCAGATGAGAAATGCGAACAGAGTAGACCAGGCGCAGACAAATGGGGGAACTTTAGGTCGGAATCAGGGAAACAACCAATGAGGGATTCAAAATGTTCTGAACAATGCCAGACAGGAAAAGGGGAAGGGTACAGACCCCAAGCAAGGAGTAGACATCAATACGCTAAAGAAAACCACTGCTTGTCATTATTGTCACAAAATCGGGCACTGGAAGCGCGAGTGTCAAGCAAATCCAGCTAACCAGTTACAGGAAGAAGAGATTGCACAGGTGCCTGATGTTATAAACACAGTGACATGACCTAGACCCTTTAATGGGGGAGAGGTCAGAATCAGCTAGTGCAAGTATCCCAACCTCTGAGAATTCCACAGAGTAATCAAGCGTATCATCAAATGCCCTTTATGAAAACTCTGGACGGATTTGATATGGATCTGTCACAATGATGGTGCCTGAGGGAGGAGGAATACTACCCTTGGAGAAGTCTTAGAGGTAGACCAGAGTGGACCGTATGGGGAGGCAGATGTAGACGGTCATCCCATTACATTCTTGATTGATACTGGCGCTAACAGTTCTACTGTGAGATCCGCAATAGTCCCAAACCTACCCCTCTCGGGACAATCGATCCAAGTTGTAGGAGTTGCCAATAGGAGAATGACAAATCCGAAGACAGAAGAGATACCAGTGAAAATAGGATCTTTCCAGGATCCACACATTTGTGAGACACAGAACGAACCACATCAGCCAATCCTTCACAATGGTCAAGGACCAAATCATCGGTGATGTTTATCAATGCTGTGGGCGGTACCGAAGGCAAGCGCATCACGCAGGGATATTCAGGTTCTCCTGTCTGGAATATTGCACAAGCTCATTAACACCAAATGTAACACATCAGGCCAATTCAGAGATGTCGAAGAGCACACTTTTGCCATTCTCATCATTAGATACTCGTTTATCTGCTCCACAAGGCCTGACGCCTCCGGTCTGTAGCTACAGCATAATCTCTGATCAACATTCAAGGCAGTGCACAACAACTTCATGATCTCACTATTAAAGTGAGTTCCTCTATCCAATTCCAATGAAATTGGAAATCTGAACCGTGGTATCAACTCTCTTAACAATAACTTGGCTACTGTGAGGCTATCACACCTTCTTGTCCGGTATGCTTCCACCCACCGTGAAAAGATGGCTACTACAACTAGAATGTACCTCAGCCTATTGCACCTAGGCATCTCAATGAAATCCAGTTGAATTCAGTTAAAGGGACCCCCGTCCTTCCAATGTGACTCAAGGCAAACACAGTTTTCTTTCCAGCATTCATCTGTTGATACGTAACACATTGATGGCACACTGCATCAGCAAACACACGAAACTTCGGGTTAAACCACGTTTGTCTGAACACTCGCACCATTGCATCTCTCCCAATGTGAACTGCTCCATGAATCTGTCTCGTCATAGGATTCAGTAAACAGTCTGGTAACACTGCTCTACCGTCAGTTGAAACCCAAATGCCATAATCTCTCTTTTCACAACCTGCCTTGATCCAACCAGCCTCTTCTTGATCTGACACTTCTCCCTGCAAACGCCTTACCTCTTCCCAAGTATCCGCTATGGCCAACATCATGCAGAGCTCGGTTCTTTCTGTGCTCTCGCCTGAATAGTCCCCATTAAAAATGCATGTATGAATAGCGCTAAAGCGGGCAACATTGTCCGCATACTGATTCCCAACTGTCACAAAATACTCCCCTTCCCACGAGCAGCGCACTTTACGACTGCCACTTTCTTTGGTCACTGTAAGCCTTCCAACAGTTCTCTCACATACTCTCCATTTCTGATGGGAGATCCTGATGACGTTAAAATCCCCCTCTGTGACCATAGCTGCCCGAAGTAATGAACCTCATAGAAACCATACTGGCTGTCGATATAGATGGTGACTCGGATTTGATCAGAAACAAGACATGCACAGGTCAAAGCAATGATTTCAGCTACTGGTGCGGAGTATGCTCCTTGTAGGCAAGCAACTTCCATCACTCCAGAAAGGGTACAAACAGCAAAAACTGCTCTCAAGTAACCCTCATTGTCTCTTAAGCATTAACCATCAACAAAAAGGACTTGGTCAGATTCAGGTATAGGTTCATCGACAATGTAGTGTCGTGGTTTGGTACAAAGTTCAGTCACATCCAGACAGTCATGGTCCCCACAATCTTCCCCTTCAACATTAGGCATAGGCATCAAGGTAGCAGGATTTAACACAGAACATCTCTTCACGGCAATATTCTTGGAGGCTAGCAGTATCTGTTCATATCTCGTGAGCCTATTGTTGTTCAAGTGCTGTGTTTTGGTTCTCGTCATCAGAAGCTCAACTGAATGTGGAACATAAACAGTAAGAGGATGACCCATCACAATACTTTCACATCTTTCAATGCTGAAAGCAGTTGCAGCAACAGATCTGAGACATCCGGGCAACGCTGAAGCTACAGGATCTAATGTAGCTGAAAAGTAAGCCACTGGTCTACGGACACCCCATGTGTCAGGGTGAGTACAGATAGAGCACATCCCTCCCTTTCACAGCAAAATAATGAAAACTGTTTTGTTGTAATCAGGCATTCCTAGAGCTGGAGCGCAACACAGGCTTTCTCTCAGCTCTAAGAAGGCGACCAAGCAATCGTTATCCCAGGGTACCGAATCGCTCACATCTTTTTGTGTGTCAGCACCTGTAAGGACTTCACTTTCAATGAGAAGTTTGGAATCCATTGTCAGCAGTAACCAACCATTCCCAGAAACATCCTAACTTCCTTTTGCGTGGTAGGCGGATTCATTTTCATGATCGCCAAGGAATATCTGTTTGACTCCCTTAAGCTACTGGGACTGTCCGAGCTCTGGGCAATACCAACAGATCATCTTTCTTTTAAAAAAATAGTGAAAAAGACAACGCCCATGACATCTGTCTTAGAAGACAAGGCAGCGTTTGCTAAAAAGGCACATGGTTGAATTGCCCTCAGTAATTATGAAAGGCTCAAACCGCAAACTTACTTGAGGACAGGAGTCAAAATGAGGACGAAGGAAAACTTCTTAAAGCTACGATTGGGGATTATTGTAATCAATCCCCATCTCCCACCATGGGAAAGGAGAGGAGGCACGCAGCTCTGTCTTCTATGTGGAAGTGGGAAAGAGGATATGATTCATGTCATCTGCATTTGCCCTAATCTAAAGGACATAAGATGCATCTTGTTACGTAATTTTTTCAGGCATTACTGCATTCGGTCCTGTAGGCAGGCAGTAAAGCTGTGCTTCAACCCTGCTGAGGTTCAACTAAACTGCTGGCTAACAAAATTATTTGGGACGGTAACTAAGAGATTCAAAAACTTGTCGTATACAAATGTAAAGACAAAAAATGAAGTAGCTCAAGGGCCACCTGAAGCGAACTGCTAAAAGCAAGTAATAGTACATCATAGTTGCATCAGCACTTTAAACTTATTTTGTCCAGGAATTCAAACAATGTACTTTATTATGTTAAGTAAATAATAGCACTTTATAGATGCACCAGCACTTTCAAATAATGTTGCCCATTAGTTCAAACCAATGCTCCTTACTATGCTATATCAGGACGCCTGGTTAACCAAGGGAAGTCAAAAGTAACTAATAGCACTCTATAGACGCACCAGCACTTTCAAATAATGTTGCACATTAGTTCAAACAAGGCACTTTACTATGTTGCATCAGGATGTCTAGTTAACTAAGGGAAGTTATTGTCAGTCTAGCTTTCCCAGATGCAAAAGGATTTTAGATCTATTGTTTTCCATAATGGCCAATTGTATAAATTGTGAATATTTTTATTGATGGTCTTCTAATACTTTTTATGTTATATTATCTGTGTATAAGGAACTTTATTGCTATGTATATGCAAAGATTTTAATTAATCAAGCATAATAAATATTACCTTACCTTACCTTACCTGTGTCTCACAAGGTTGAAGCTGTGACTGCACCGACCTTGAAAGACCTCGTTCACAACCTGTGCCCGGGGGACTGGGTCCTAGTCTGGAAGCATGAGAGGAAGAACTGTCTTAATGCACGTTGGCGAGGTCCTTACCAGGTGATTTTAGTGACGAACACTGCTGTGAAGTTGCGAGGTTTTACGAATTGGATTCACGTCTCCCATACCCACAGAGTTTCAGGACCCTGGGAAGAAACAGCTCCTCTCCCTGAAGTGAGTCCAGCCATGGTTGCAAGGCCACAGGAGAGGGCAAACCAAACTGTGGGGGTTCCTGAAGAGGCTGGATACCCAACAGGTCGAGCCGAGGTGGGTCACGCTACACAAGGTCCAGGTACAGACTCTGAGGGAGACGGTAACGTTGCGAGTCGTATAGAGTCAGACTCAGCTGAAGAGACTGGGGTGGAAAGTGGTTGTGTGCTGCGGAAGAAAACTGAGGTTGCAAGAGAGAGTTGTGGCCTGTGAGACAGAAAAGACAGAACCTGAGACTTGCACCGGAAAAAGAACTTGCTCATATATCTGAATTGTCTGAAACGGATCAAAGTGAAAACAAATGAGCACAGGGGAGCTCGAGGAGATCGAGGAGAGTGAGAATACCGTGCCAGAGATACACTTCCCCGGAGTGGACTTACCTGGTTACGGATGCTGGGGATAGATAGGTCGCGGAGAGGGAGGTCTGGAAGAGTGAGGCGCGGAACATTGGTGCTGATAATTGAAATGGAACTGCTAGTCCCTGGAGTAGAAGCCAATGGAGTTCTGACACTGACTGTACCAGATCTACTGAAACTGAGTGGCTTATGGAGCTTGATTTTGGAGGATCTCACATTTACAACTTTTGGGTATCAGCCACCAGCTCAGGAGATTGCAGCATTTCGTATTGAACTTTTGCAGTGCGTCATTGAAGAGATTGGCTCTGATCTCATAAGGGATGTAAATTGAACTGTAAATAAAAATATTTTACTCAAAAGAAGATAACCTAGGCACGAGTGGAAGAAGAATAAAATTAGGGACTTGTCCATAGAAGAAGGAAGAGGGCTAGGGAAGTCTTCTAGCTGTGTAAATAAGTGTGCCACGAATTGAGTGAGAACTGTTTCCATGACTTCAAGAACCTGCGTATGAACTTTGTTGTGCAACAGTGAGGGGCAAAGAAAGAGACTTGCACTGATCTTCTCACAGTCGCAATCCGAACATAGTTGAAAATGGAGTCTGGAAATGAGAACCGTTGGCACAAATGTATAATAGGTACACTTATAGTAGGAGTGATCATAGTTATAGCTGTAGTCATCACTATGTCTGTTATAGGTTCACACAAAGCTGAAGTTAATGGAGTGGGAATACATGGAACATCCACACCTACCACTTCCAGCACAAAAGAGGGTACATTAGGAGCTGACAGTGCTTTGATAGAACAGACTTGTCGCTTGTTGCACGTAGATTTGTCTAAGGGCGATTATACGTTGAATGCTTATGCGAAGCTATTATATGAGCACATAAATACTATGGGTGTGAGAGATTGTTATGTGTGTGTGCAATTACCTGTGTCTGTTGTGGAGGGTATCAGGTACCATCACCTGCCCTTGACGTATGGTATTACTTGTAGTTTGTTGCTTAGCATGTTCTATGCTAAGGGTCATTACAAGTACTATTTTTCAAATTATGACATAGTGCTTTCAGAGGTTCCAGCTTCTAAGCATCTTAATAAGTATGATTATTACAAACAAGAAGAGAGAATGGGAAATTATTTCATACCTACTGTTACATTAGACACAGCTAATGCACATAGACATAATTTAACATTCATGCTGACTGACATAGAGAGGAAGTTTGTAGATCAAGTAGAAGATAGGCACAGATATTTAGTAGTGAAGCTTAACAGTAGAAAAGGAAATTTTGAATGGACCAAGTTAGCACACAAAGCTAGGGAGAGTTATGGTCCAATAGCTCTAGAATAGGAACAGCGAGGAAAGCTTTGCATCAGACAAGTACAGACCTACTATGATAAGATATTTGTGGGACATAGTGTGTGTGATCACATCTTCACAATTGAGGGTTCTGCCAAGAAGTTCTTACAGGAGACTGTACAAGTGGTTCCAAATGTGTATTTTGTTTGTGGAAGAAATGCGTATGCCCGGTTGCCACTGAATTGGCATGGCACATGTTCTGTGGCTATTGTGTTTCCTAAGATATACCATGTGGAGGATTTGAAGAGCTTGGAAGGGAAGTCACAGCATAGAGCGATACACGGTACCAGTGCAAGAGAGATTGTAGGAGATGTATTAGGAGCGATAATACCAAGTTTGGGAGTGGTTTTAAATGATGTCAAGATTAGAAGGTTGTCAACTATAGTGGATAAGTTGTCAGTAAATACAGCCCAGTCATTGCTACTTGTAGATGGAGAGATGGTTTTGATAAGAGCTATGGTGATGCAAAACCGTCTTGCTTTAGACGTGTTGTTAGCAAAAGAGGGCGGAGTCTGTAAAATGCTGAGGGTTCAACAGTGCTATAATTATATCCCAGACCATAGTAAGGATCTGAGGAAGTATAAAAGTAACATCACTGAGATACATCATGAGGTACATAATTTGGCAATTGAGGGGGTTTGGAGAAAGGTTAGTAAAGGAATTGGGAAGGTTGGAAATTGGTTTGCAAGCCTTGGGAGAGGAATTATTGGTTATATCTTGAAACCAATAGTAATAGTTGTAGTTTGTGTCATCTTGTTAATGGGAATAGTGACAGCTTACAAGTGGCATTGGCCCAGACAAGCTGAGAATTCTCTTAGACAGCGATTGAGACTGGATAGACTGCAGGACAGTCACTATGAGAATCTCAAGAATTTAGAGAAGTTTTGACAGGGGAGACAGGCTACAGCACCTATTTAGTTTGGTTCTTTCTACAGGGAGTTGAAGATGAATATGATGGCACTAGTCATCAGAGGGAGGACTGTTAGGGCGCGATTTTGCTCTTTCCTTTGTAGGGGTGCAGTATAATCATGGGTAGTGGGCACCCGCATATAATCCTTATGGGCCTGATTCACAGAACTAACTTACGTCAAAAACGTAAAGTTAGTACTTTTTGGTATTCACAGAATACACTTACTCATTTTGGTATTCACAGAATGAACTTACTCATTTCGGTATTCACAGAAGTTAGTAGTCCTAACTTTAGGACTCCTAAATGCCTTCTGTGAATACCGAAAGTCTTAAAGTTAGGATTTTTCTCAGTTTAGGAGTAGTAAAGTTAGGACTCCTAACTTTAATACTCCTAAACTGAGAAAAATCCTAACTTTAAGACTTTCGGTATTCACAGAAGGCATTTAGGAGTCCTAAAGTTAGGACTACTAACTTCTGTGAATACCGAAATGAGTAAATTCATTCTGTGAATACCAAAATGAGTAAGTGTATTCTGTGAATACCAAAAAGTACTAACTTTAAGTTTTTGATGTAAGTTAGTTCTGTGAATCAGGCCCTTATTGTGTTAACAATGGGTCATTAGAACATGTACAGTAATAACGTGAAAAGTGAAGAGTTAAGTATATTTCAATGTAAAAGTGAAGGAATTAACGTTGCAATTATATGCGGTTAGACAAAAACCTTAACGTGTAGAATTCGTACATCTAGCTAATGAGTATTCACACAACTGATGTGCTTAGGTAACGTGCTAACTAGATTGTGCTCAGTAATAATGCTCATTTTATATGTGTGCTTTCATAAAGTTATGTGCCATTTCTTATGTTGACTGAGTTCTGTAGGCCTAAATTGCATTTATCCCCTGGAAGCTCTCGCATTAGACTCGTTAGTGAATTTCATGTGCATGTGGATTTTGTTCTTTCTCATGTTTCTGTTGCAGGTGGAGAAATTCATCCTTGTTAGTTAGAATAATGTCTTTGCTTAGGGAGGAGAAGATACATTGAACGGTGACGCTGATAATAAGGGATCATTGTACTTTCTCATCGGAGAGAGCCTGGGAATCAAGGTCATCAAGCCAAGGCCTGGGAGCATCGCTGCTGTGTGGAAAGTTACCTACAAGGAGGTGGTTTGCTTGGATGGTGTGATGTTGCAATGCATTTAGGGATATTACTTGCAAGTTCATGTATTGAAGTAGGGACAGTGTCCGGGGGACATCTGCCTTGCCTTGAGAGAGAGACCATCTTAGAATGAGCTCTGTAGCTTTACGCTACTTGACCCATTCAACATGCGTGGACTTCTTAGGAAGCCTTCACAGTCTGACACCTTTACAGAACTTGCCTTGGGGACCTGCTAATGTAGTGATGTCACGTTAGCGATGGTATAGGGACCGACTAATGCTTTATACCTACGAACCTCCAATGAAGAGGAATCTCGACGTGGGTGCAATATTTTCTGTGTCCTGATTCTGGAACTGGTTATTCTGTGCATGTTGCACCGTCTTAATGTCACCCATAGGTTTGGCTTTGTGTTAGTTCCAATGTATTTCTACACCCTCATTCTGAGGTGCTTGTATGTTTAATTGCTCTTGGCTTTGTAATAAACTAGCTAAACTTAATTAGGAGTCTGTGATTCTTCGGAGTCATAGTTTATTGGAATTGCAAATATTGATTGGTTAACGATATTATTCCCCTCCACACTTTCATGCAGAGGAAAAGAGACATCGGCCTAGGGTTCCAGAGTAAATCTAGAACGTGGAACCGGGCTCCTTCAGATGTGATGAGGACAATGAATCTGTCCTACACATCCAATGGGAGATTTGTTTCAGCCCACTTGTGCCCCTAGGGGTCGATGGCTTTCTTCAGGACCCAATGTGTGTCAGATTCCTAAGCTACCTGGTGGACATTAGATCGGGGACCCATTAGAAAACCCCCTGTAGTCCTGTTGACTGCTAACCCTGTCTTTATGGCTATGTGCCAATGTAAGTGGAGGGAGGTTATTCACATACTCGCTCAGGTTCGCTGGGCGATGTATGGGGCCGGCTCCCTGTGGGGAGGACAGAGGAGGAAAAGAGACAGCTCCCTTTCATGGGCCCTACAGCCAATGAGCAGCTAACAACCTTTTTCCCAACCAATCCATGATTAGCCTTCACCGAACTAACTAAATACCACCACTCATTTTCAACACTAATAAAATACTATCCAACATACCTGATTGGTTATGAGCACTGCGTGCCAGAAGCGCCGGCTCTGCTCGATCTATTTACAACCAAATGCCACGTTTTTTAAGGTTCGCTGACAGAATATTGATGTACAAAATATAAATGTAAAAAATATCGATGAAAAAATATAGAATGCAAAAATAACTCCCTATACTTAAACAGGTAAGTACAAAAAAATCAGAAAAAAGAATCGATGTCAAAAATATAGTTGTACAAAATATCGAATTTTATATATATATATATATATATATATATATATATATATGTACATATATATATATATATATATGTATATATATATATATATATATATATAAAATAAAATATTAAATATTAAATATGTTTAATAATAAAATTATTATAAAAAATTAAGTAGATTTAATATACATTTTAACAAATATAACAAATAAACTTAATTAAAAAAGTTAAACACACATACATAATAATTAATATGTATATATTTACTTTAAAACAATTAATAAACTATTAATTTTAATTTATTTTATAATTTAAAAATTATATAAAAAATTACAAATATATATATATATGATTCCAGAGAACTGCCTGTAATGCCATACGCCTGCCCTTCGTTGTCGGTGCCAGCCGTGGCGGCAGAGGCCACAAATATCCAAACGATCCTGATCTACACGAAAAAGGAGGCGGCACACCAATTCTGTCCATGAGTGATTTATTGTCTGTCTAAAATGAAGCCGCACTGCAGGGACGGGGGCTCCTGACAAATGTGGAGAGTTTTGCTGGATTTAAATTTGGGGAGCATGTTCCGCTTACCTTTGATGCAACAAATTGGAATTTTCCTGGAATAAACAGCGTGAAGGTGAGAAAGGGCGACAGGAGGGGAAGCTTATCCTTGTGCCATTTCTGTGATACCCGAGCTTTTAATTATAGTTGTTGGCAGCAGACTGAGCAAGATTGCAATTATGATAAGATGCCTCCAGTGCAAATACGTGACTGTTTGTGAAAATGAAAATGAAAACGAGTGCACTTGGATAATATTAAACTGCATTGCAATGACTGTTTACGCTATTAAGCTTCATAAGTATTTACATTGCCAGTGCTTACAATGTATTTACACCACAAGTGCATTATGGACTATGTATGCTGTTACCTCAAAGTCACGTGGGCAATTGGATAAAAGGCCTTCAAAATTATGCACTATAATCTGGCTCACCTGTGAACAAGGCTGAAGGCAGCCGAAACATGTCAGGGAAAGAGAGAAAGGAAATGCTGCCACTTTGAATTTCAATAAAGTTGGTGTTTCACAGATCTGGGCTTCGACATTTTCTCTGTTGGTGATTTGAAAGGCAGGAGGCTCCATGCCTAACTAAAACAAAGCCGCCCTGCAGGGATGAGGGCTCCTAACAAATGTGGAGAGTTTTGCTGTATATATATATATATATATATATATATATATATATATATATATATATATGTATATATATATATATATATATATATATATATATATATATATTATCTACTGGCGGTTGCCAGTAGATAGTTATAGTTAGGACCTATTTTCCATAGGAAATCCGCAACATTCTATTTGAAATAACTCTTGCGTCGGTTGACGAATCTTCGTGAAATTTTCAAACTTTATGGCCCGCTCCGGTCCGCTCCTACCCTGAAAGTTTCGGGGTGATTCGTCAAGCGGGGGCTGAGGAAAAAGGGGGTCCCAAAACGTGTTTCCCCATTCATTTTCCCATAGGAAACTTTAGCCACGGCTACAGCTCGAACTGCTGAACGGAATTACACAAAATTTGGCAAAGAGGTAGTTCTTGGTTCAGAAAGAACCCTTTTTGTTAAATGGTGTAAATCCGTTCAGCAGTTGCTGAGAAAATCAAAAGTAAAAACACATATATATCTGGGCGGAGCCTAACCACACATGTCATCGTGAGATCTGATTGGCTGTCAGCACTTCATCCTGGAATTGCTGGCAGCCATCTTGGGACCAATATAAATGATAGTACCCCATTGAAATGCATTGTAGTGAATCGAAGATTTTGAGGGTTACCAAAAGGAGAACTATAAAGGGTGATAACAGACTTTAGTTACATTAGAATTCATTTGTTGATGGTACCATACTAATTTCAGGAATTGTGGTGTGTTCTAAGGTGATTTTACCTGTGAAAAACCTTCTGCTGGGATATCATGAATCATGTTTGAGAGAAAACTATTTTCACATGCTTGTCCCATACAGTTTTGGAAGGTGCTCCAGAAGCTAAAATGAGAGCATATTTTCTGTAAATTCACTTTATCTTTCTCAGTCATGTGAGAATGAAGTCTGACATTCTCAGTAAAACATGTACATCCAACAAGGGCAGAGACTGTCAGTTGATTCCTTTGTGTTCTACTGCAGCTTCCCAGAGTGTTCTAAAGAACAACTAGAGTGCTAACAGTCTTACTTATGACAAAAGTATGGCACACCTGAAGCCATCTTGATTGGAATAAACTGGTAACACTTAAAACATTTAATTTAAAAAGGAACAAAATGAGGGGGTTCATTTTGCCATAGAAATTATGGTTAGTGCTGTAGAAAGAAAAATTAGGACATGTTTTAAGTGAGATCTCAAATATCTTCCTGTTATATTTCAACAGGAGCAGCCTGTCAGTTGATGCCTTTGTGTTCTACTGCTGCTTCTCAGAGTGTTCTAAAGAACAACTAGAGTGCTAACAGTCTTACTTATGACAAAAGTATGGCACACCTGAAGCCATCTTGATTGGAATAAACTGGTAACACTTAAAACATTTAATTTAAAAAGGAACAAAATGAGGGGGTTCATTTTGTCATAGAAATTATGGTTAGTGCTGTAGAAAGAAAAATTAGGACATGTTTTAAGTGAGATCTCAAATATCTTCCTGTTATATTTCAACAGGAGTAGCCTGTCAGTTGATGCCTTTGTGTTCTACTGCTGCTTCCCAGAGTGTTCTAAAGAACAACTAGAGTGCTAACAGCCTTACTTATGACAAAAGTATGGCACACCTGAAGCCATCTTGATTGGAATAAACTGGTAACACTTAAAACATTTAATTTAAAAAGGAACAAAATGAGGGGGTTCATTTTGCCATAGAAATTATGGTTAGTGCTGCAAAAAGAAAAATTAGTGCATGTTTTAAGTGAGATCTCAAATCCTCTTCTATTTCATTAGAAAATTCTGACATGCAGACTGAAACAATCACTTTCAATACCAGCAGTAGACTTCCAGTTAACTCCTTGGTGAGCAGTAGCTTTACTACAGTGATCTAATGAACAACTAGAGTGCTAACATTCTGAATTTATGGCAAATGTGTGACACATCTGAATGCCTTCTTGATGGAATCAAAGTAAAAAACTGAAAGCATTTCCTACTGAGGAGACTGCAGTAAATGAGGAAATTAGGAAACTTCATAACAAAGAAGTCTTCCAAG
This sequence comes from Calotriton arnoldi, assembly GCA_963921515.1. Lineage (NCBI taxonomy): Eukaryota > Metazoa > Chordata > Amphibia > Caudata > Salamandridae > Calotriton > Calotriton arnoldi. Next base: position 160,353 of record CAWUFW010015814.1, on the reverse strand, counting down.
ATGGCCACCAGTGAAAAAGAGCCCAAATGTAGCACAAATATTACCCAGATGTAGCCCACATATAGCCCAATGACAAAAGTGTGCAAAACACTTTTTATTTTTAGTTTTTTTGCAGTTTTATGTAGTGCAGACTGGTCAGGTATTGGAGCGTTGCATCTTAAAACATGACCCCCTACACTACAAAAACACCACTGCACTACCCTAAACCCTAAAACACTACCCCCAGCACGACCCCCTACACTACACAAGCACCACTGCACTATCCTAAACCCTAAAACACTACCCCCAGCATGACCCCCTACACTACACAAACACCACTGCACTACCCTAAACCCTAAAACACTACCCCAACACCACTGCACTAACCTAAATACTAAAACACTACCCCCAGCACGACCCCTACACTACCTAAACCCCACTGCACTACCCTAAAACATGACCCCCTACACTACACAAACACCACTGCACTACCCTAAACCCTAAAACTCGACCCCCAGCACGACCCCCTACACTACACAAGCACCACTGCACTACCCTAAACCCTAAAACACTACCCCCAGCACGACCCCCTACACTACACAACCACTGCACTACCTTAAACCCTAAAACACTACCCCCAGCACGACCCCCTACACTACCCAAACACCACTGCACTAACCTAAATCCTAAAACACTACCCCCAGCACGACCCCTCACACTACCCAAACACCACTGCACTACCGTAAAACATGACCCCCTACACTACACAAACACCACTGCACTACCCTAAACCCTAAAACACTACCCCCAGCACGACCCCCTACACTACACAAGCACCACTGCACTACCCTAAACCCTAAAACACTACCCCCAGCACGACCCCCTACACTGCCCAAACACCACTGCACTGCCCTAAACCCTGAAACACCAGCCCCTGCATGACCCCCTACACTGCCCGAACACCACTGCACTGCCCTAAACCCTGAAACACCATCCCTAGCACGACCCCCTACACTGCCCGAACACCACTGCACTGCCCTAAACCCTGAAAAACCACCCCTTCACGACCCCCTACACTGCCCGAACACCACTGCACTGCCCTAAAACCTGAAACACCACCCCCAGCACGCCCCTACACTGCCCGAACACCACTGCACTGCCCTAAACCCTGAAACACCACCCCCAGCAAGACCCCCTACACTGCCCGAACACCACTGCACTGCCCTAAACCCTGAAACACCACCCCCAGCATGACCCCCTACACTTCCCGAACACCACTGCACTGCCCTAAACACTGAAACACCACCCCAGCACGACCCCCTACACTGCCCGAACACCACTGCACTGCCCTAAACCATGAAACACCAGCCCCAGCACAACCCCCTACACTGCCCGAACACCACTGCACTGCCCTAAACCCTGAAACACCACCCCCAGCATGACCCCCTACACTGCCCGAACACCACTGCACTGCCCTAAACCCTGAAACACCAGCCCCAGCACGACCGCCTACACTGCCCGAAAACCACTGCACTGCCCTAAACCCTGAAACACCAGCCCCAGCACGACCCCATACACTGCCCGAACACCACTGCACTACCATAAACCCTCAAACAGCAGCCCCAGCACCACCCCCTACACTGCCCGAACACCACTGCACTGCCCTAAACCCTGAAACACCAGCCCCAGCAAGACCCCCTACACTGCCCAAACACCACTGCACTGCCCTAAACCCTGAAACACCACCCCCAGCAAGACCCCCTACACTGCCCGAACACCACAGCACTAAAGCCTAAAACACCACCCCCAGCAAGACCACCTACACTGGCCGAACACCACTGCACTGCCCTAAACCCTGAAACACCACCCCCAGCACGACCCCCTACACTGCCCGAACACCACTGCACTGCCCTAAACCCTGAAACACCAGCCCCAGCAAGACCCCCTACACTGCCCGAACACCACTGCACTGCCCTAGACTCTGAAACACTAGCCCCAGCAAGACCCCCTACACTGCCTGAACACCTCTGCACTGCCCTAAACCCTGAAACACCAGCCCCAGCATGACCCCCTACACTGCCCAAACACCACTGCACTGCCCTAAACCCTGAAACACCAGCCCCAGCACGACCACCTACACTGCCCGAACACCACTGCACTGCCCTAAACCCTGAAACACCAGCCCCAGCATGACCCCTACACTGCCCGAACACCACTGCACTGCCCTAAACCCTGAAACACCAGCCCCAGCACGACCCCCTACACTGCCCGAACACCACTGTACTGCCCTAAACCCTGAAACACCAGCCCCAGCACGACCCCCTACACTGCCCGAACACCACTGCACTGCCCTAAACCCTGAAACACCACCCCTGCACCACCCCCTACACTGCCCGAACACCACTGCACTGCCCTAAACCCTGAAACACCACCCCCTGCACCGCCCCCTACACTGCCCGAACACCACTGCACTGCCCTAAACCCTGAAACACCACCCCCAGCACGACCCCCTTTACTGCTCGAACACCACTGCACTGCCCCAAACCCTGAAACACCACCCCCAGCACGACCCTCTACACTGCCCGAACACCACTGCCCTAAACCCTGAAACACCACCCCCTGCACGACCCCCTACACTGCCCGAACACCACTGCACTGCCCTAAACCCTGAAACACCACCCCCTACACTGCCCGAACACCACTGCACTGCCCTAAACCCTGAAACACCACCCCCAGCACGACCCCCTACACTGCCCGAACACCACTGCACTGCCCTAAACCCTAAAACACCACCCCCAGCATTACCCCCTACACTGCCCAAACACCACTGCACTGCCCTAAACCCTAGAACACTACCCCCAGCACGACCCCCTACACTACCCGAACACCACTGCACTACGCTAAACCCTAAAATACTACCCCCAGCACAACCCCCTACACTACCCGAACACGACTGCACTGCCCTAAACCCTCAAACACTCCCCCCAGAACGACCCCCTACACTACCCGAACACCACTGCACTACCCTAAACCCTAAAATACTACCCCCAGCACAACCCCCTACACTGCCCGAACACCACTGCACTGCCTTAAACCCTGAAAAACCACCCCCTGCATGAGCCCCTACACTGCCCGAACACCACTGCACTGCCCTAAACCCTGAAACACCACCCCCTACACTGCCCGAACACCACTGCACTGCCCTAAACCCTGAAACACCAGCCCCAGCACGACCCCGTACACTGCCCGAACACCACTGCACTGCCCTAAACCCTGAAACACCAGCCCCAGTACGACCGCCTACACTGCCCGAAACCCACTGCACTGCCCTAAACCCTGAAACACCAGCCCCAGCACGACCCCATACACTGCCCGAACACCACTGCACTACCATAAACCCTCAAACACCAGCCCCAGCACGACCCCCTACACTGCCCGAACACCACTGCACTGCCCTAAACCCTGAAACACCAGCCCCAGCAAGACCCCCTACACTGCCCGAACACCACTGCACTGCCCTAAACCCTGAAACACCATCCCCAGCAAGACCCCCTACACTGCCCGAACACCACAGCACTAAAGCCTGAAACACCACCCCCAGCAAGACCACCTACACTGGCCGAACACCACTGCACTGCCCTAAACCCTGAAACACCACCCACAGCACGGCCCCCTACACTGCCCGAACACCACTGCACTGCCCTAAACCCTGAAACACCAGCCCCAGCAAGACCCCCTACACTGCCCGAACACCACTGCACTGCCCTAGACTCTGAAACACTAGCCCCAGCAAGACCCCCTACACTGCCCGAACACCACTGCACTGCCCTAAACCCTGAAACACCAGCCCCAGCATGACCCCCTACACTGCCCAAACACCACTGCACTGCCCTAAACCCTGAAACACCAGCCCCAGCACGACCACCTACACTGCCCGAACACCACTGCACTGCCCTAAACCCTGAAACACCAGCCCCAGCACCACCCCCTACACTGCCCGAACACCACTGCACTGCCCTAAAACCTGAAACACCAGCCCCAGCACGACCCCCTACACTGCCCAAACACCACTGTACTGCCCTAAACCCTGAAACACCAGCCCCAGCACGACCCCCTACACTGCCCGAACACCACTGCACTGCCCTAAACCCTGAAACACCACCCCTGCATGACCCCCTACACTGCCCGAACACCACTGCACTGCCCTAAACCCTGAAACACCACCCCTGCACCACCCCCTACACTGCCCGAACACCACTGCACTGCCCTAAACCCTGAAACACCACCCCCTGCAACGCCTCCTACACTGCCCGAACACCACTGCACTGCCCTAAACCCTGAAACACCACCCCCAGCATGACCCCCTTTACTGCTCGAACACCACTGCACTGCCCCAAACCCTGAAACACCACCCCCAGCACGACCCCCTACACTGCCCGAACACCACTGCCCTAAACCCTGAAACACCACCCCCTGCACGACCCCTACACTGCCCGAACACCACTGCACTGCCCTAAACCCTGAAACACCACCCCCTACACTGCCCGAACACCACTGCACTGCCCTAAACCCTGAAACACCACCCCCAGCACGACCCCCTACACTGCCCGAACACCACTGCACTGCCCTAAACCCTAAAACACCACCCTCAGCATTACCCCCTACACTGCCCAAACACCACTGCACTGCCCTAAACCCTAGAACACTACCCCCTGCACGACCCCCTACACTACCCGAACACCACTGCACTACCCTAAACCCTAAAATACTACCCCCAGCACAACCCCCTACACTACCCGAACACGACTGCACTGCCCTAAACCCTCAAACACTCCCCCAGCACGACCCCCTACACTACCCGAACACAACTGCACTGCCCTAAACCCTAAAACACTCCCCCAGCATGACCCCCTACACTACCGGAACACCACTGCACTGCCCTAAACCCTAAAACACTCCCCCCAGCACGACCCCCTACACTACCCAAACACCACTGCACTGCCCTAAACCCTAAAACACTACCCCCCGCATGACCCCCTACACTACCCAAACACCAATGCACTACCCTAATCCCTAAAACACTTCCCCCCGCATGACCCCCTACACTACCCTAAACCCTAAAACACTACCCCCCGCACGACTCCCTACACTACCAAAAGACCACTTCACTACCCTAAACTCTAAAACACGACCTCCTACACTACACAAACACCACTGCACTACCCTAAACCCTAAAACACTACCCCCTACACTACACAAACACCACTGCACTACCCTAAAGCCTAAAAAACTACCCCCAGCACGAACCACTACACTACCCAAACACCACTGCACTACCCTAAACCCTAAAAAACTACCCCCAGCAGTACCCCTACACTACCCAAACACCACTGCACTACCCTAAACCCTAAAACACTACCCACAGCAGTACCCCCTACACACCCAAATACCACTGCACTACCCTAAATCACTAACCCCAGCACGACCCCCTACACTACCCAAACAGGTACCTGGTGGGCTAGTTGGCCCCCAGGGTCCCTCAGGATTCAAGGTGACCTAATCCCCCAACTTAAAACGCACCACGGGGCGCGTTTGCACAGTGGTGAAGGGAGGGGGCGGTGCCTCAGGTGACATGTGCGCAAACACGCCCTGTGGTGCGTTTTAAGTTGGGGAATTAATTCCCTTTGAATCCTGAGGGACCCTGGGGGCCAACTAGCCCACCAGGTACCTTCAGTAAGCACAACAGAGTTGCGTTGCAGAGAGGTGAAAAAAGGTGCGTGGCCTCGGAACGCCTCCTGCAACTCAGCTCTGTGGTCCTAACTGTAGGTACCTGGGGGCTAGTTGGGCCCCAGGGACCTCAGAATTCAAGGGGACTTAATCCCGCAACTTAAAACGCGCCACGGGGTGCGTTTGCACACATGTCACCTCAGGCCCCCTCCCTTCACCACTGTGCAAACGCTCCCTGTAGCGCGTTTTAAGAGGTAGTTTTAATCCCCTGCCCTATTATGTACTAGGGACTTGCAGAGGAGGTCATGCTAATCACAGGGGTACCCCAACGCATAGTGTTCCCTAGTGTATGTAGGTGTTTTCACTGTATTCTAAGTGTCTTTTAGCATAGCACTGGCTCTGGTTAGTCAGAGTCATTTACCACCAGTACCCGTCTGAAAAAGTTGTGGGCACAGGATGATTTTGCAACAAGGCCTCTTTCTGCTCCTCTGTTGGTTCTTTCTGCACATCTTTTGCTTCTTTCTGTGCGTTTTTTCTTCTTTCTTCACATGTCCTACCTCTGTAGGCATAGTTAGAAACTAGCATTTAAAAAAACCTTTGAAATTCACTTAAAAATCATAGGTTTCAGGCACGTTATAGTTAGAAATTAGCATTTAAAAACCTTTGAAATTCACTGAAAAAACCATAGGTTTCAGACACGTTATAGTTAGAAATTAGCATTTAAAAAACCTTTGAAATTCACTGAAAAAACCATAGGTTTTAGGGACAGTTATAGTTAGTTGGACATTTCACTGCATAAAACCATAGAAATTCCCCGTTATAGTTAGTTCAGCTAACTATAACTCGCGCCCGCAATGCACTGCTGATGACGTCACATATTACATCACTCATGACATGGTCAGTGACATCACTGATGACATCACTGATGACATCTCAAATGACATCACTGATGACATCATCCATGTGATAATTTCATGCATCTTCTCACACCCTAATATAACTTTTGATACACCCACTCTAAATTACAGACTGCCATTCTCAAAACCATAGACACTCCAAAACCAAAACTACATACCCACTCACTGATTCTTAGGTCTACACACACATCCACTCACTCACCCGTACAGTCACTCATACTTAGTCACTCAGTACAGGACTATCATATGCACTCATACACCTATATAAATACTCACACACCACCACTCATCCATAGAGGTACTCACACACCTAGTCAGTCATGCAAAAGACTTAATCACACACCCATTTACTCACCTATACAGTTATACACACACCAGCTCACTTACTCATACAAATACTAGCACATTCTTACGCTCTTATACTAACTGATACAAGTACACACTCATCCATACTGCCACTCTCACAATCACACACTCTCACTTATAGCCATTTATATACTCCAACACACATATATACTGCCTTTCACATATGTAGTTACTCACACATGTACCACTGAGATATACATTCAATCACTAACACACCCATACACACACTCACCCACCCATACAGTCCATCACAGATGCACTCTTGAAACCATGCACCCAGTGAATCACCAACTCACACATCTATGCACAGAGTCACACACACCCACCCACACAAACACTCAGGCACCCATACAGATACTCAGACAATCAATCAATAACCCATGTAGACACTCATGTAGCTATTCAGAAAGCCATGCAGCCGCTACAAACCAACAGACAGACGGATACAGACATTCACACAGTTTAGTCACTAACCCATGCATTCAGTAAGATACATTTTAATCACTCACTTGTAGAGTCAGTCACTCACGTACTAAATCATCCATTCAGACACTTATACACCCACTCATTCTTCAATACGCCTTTCCCTATATATATTAAACATATTTAAACTTTACAGAAACACACAGTCACTGGATGATGTCATCAGTGATGTCATCAGTGATGTCATTTGAGATGTCATCAGTGATGTCATCAGTGATGTCACTGACCATGTCATGAGTGATGTAATATGTGACGTCATCAGCAGTGCATTGCGGGGCGCGAGTTATAGTTAGCTGAACTAACTATAACGGGGAATTTCTATGGTTTTGTACGAGTGAAATGTCCAACTAACTATAACTGTCCCTATGGTTTTTCAGTGAATTTCAAAGGTTTTTAAATGCTAATTTCTAACTATAACATGTCTGAAACCTATGGTTTTTTCAGTGAATATATATATATATATAGTTTATTTTTTCACTGAAAAAACCATAGGTTTCAGGAACGCTATAGTTAGGAATTAGCATTTAAAAAACCTTTGAAATTCACTGAAAAACCATAGGTTTAAGGGACTTTATAGTTAGAAATTAGCATTTAAAAAACCTTAGAAATTCACTGAAAAACCACAGGTTTCAGGGACGTTATAGTTAGTTGGACATTTACTCGTACATAACCAGAGAAATTCGGCCATTATAGTTAGTTAAGCTAACTATAACTCGCGCCCCCGCAATGCACTGCTGATGATGTTACATATTACATCACTCATGACATGGTCAGTGAAATCACTGATGACATCTCAAATGACATCACTGATGACATCGTCCAGTGACTGTGTGTTTCTGTAAAGTTTAAATATGTTTTATATATATATATATGCCAAGGCGTATTGAAGAATGAGTGGGTGTATGAGTGTTTGTATGGATTATTAGGTAGGTGTGTGACTGACTGTATAAGTGAGTGATTAAACGTGTCTTACTGAATGCATGGGTTAGTCACTTAACTGTGTGAATGTCTGTATCAGTCTGTCAGTTGGTGTGTAAGCGGCTGCATGGGTTAGTGAGTAGCTACATGGCTGTCTATATGGGTTATTAATTGGTTGTCTGTGTATCTGTATGGGTGCCTGAGTGTCTGTGTGGGTGGGTAGGGGGTGTGACTCCGTGCATAGATGTGTGAGTGGGTGATTCACTGGGTGTTTGTGTTCAACAGTGCGTCTGTGAAGGGCTGTATGGGTGGGTGACTGTGTGTATAGGTGTGTTGGTGAATGAATGGATGTCTCGGTGGTATATGTGTGAGTAACTACATATGTGAAAGATAGTATATGTGAGTGTTGGACTATATAAATGACAATATGTGAGAGTGAGTGATTGTGAGAGTGGCTGTATGGATGAGTGTGTGCTTGTGTCAGTGATTGTATAAGAGAGTAAGTATGTGTTAGTATCTGTATGAATAAATGAGGTGGTGTGTGTATAACTGTGTAGGTGAGTAAATGGGAGTGTGATTGATTCTTTGCATGACTGACTATGTGTGTGAGTAACTCTATGGCTGAGTGGTGGTGTGTGAGTGTCTGTATAGGTGTATGAGTACATATGATAGTGCTGTATTGATGAGTGACTGCATGTATGATTGACTGTATGGCTGAATGAGTGGATGTGTGTGTAGTCCTAGGAATCAGTGAGTGGGTATGTAGTAACTGGTATTGGTGTGTCTATGGTTTCGAGAATGGCAGTCTGTATTTTAGAGTGGATGTAACTAAGTTTATATTAGGGTGTGAGGAGCTGCATCAGATTATCACGTGGATGATGTCATCATTGATGTCATCAGTGATGTCATTTGAGATGTCATCAGTGATGTCATCAGTGAAGTCACTGACCATGTCATCAGTGATGTAATATGTGACGTCATCAGCAGTGCATTGCGGGGGCGCAAGTTATAGTTAGCTCAACTAACTATAACGGCAGAATTTCTCTGGTTTTGTATGAGTAAATGTCCAACTAACTATAACGTCCCTGAAACCTGTGGTTTTTTCAGTGAATTTCTAAGGTTTTTAAATGCTAATTTCTAACTATAACATCCCTGAAATCTATGGTTTTTTCAGTGAATTTCAAAGGTTTTTTAAATGCCTAATCCTTAACTATAATGTCCCTGAAACCTCTGTTTTTTTTCAGTGAATTTCTAAGTTTTTTTAAATGCTAATTTCTAACTATGCCTATATAGGTAGGACATGTGCAGAAAGAGGAAGAAAGGCGCAGAAAGAGGCGAGAGAAGTGCAGAAAGAGGCAAGAGAGGTGCAGAAAGAGGAGGAAAGGTGCAGAAAGAAGGAAGAGAAATGCAGAAAGAGGCAACAGAAGTCCAGAAAGAGCAAGAGATGTGCAGAAAGTACCAACAGAGGGCAGAAAGAGGCCTACTTTCACTGTACCTTACAACAGACTCATACAAAGTGCCCTAATCACTAATCCTTCTCCAAAGATGTCTTAAACCTCACTTTTCTCTTGAAGGTTCACTATTAAACGACTGTTCAGAATGTTAGGCCTACCAAATATAAAACAGCAATACTAAGCATATCACTGTTGTAAGTCTGACCAAGTTTGTGAAGGTATGCATGCGTGTCTATGCTTTTACCTAGTGACATGTTAAATGAAAATAAACATACAACACTTGAATCCCTGTGTTTCAAACAGCATACTCTGTACATTTGTGTAAAAAAAGGTGTATGCATTTCTTTCTGCTCACAATACAGGGCACATGGGTATTCAATAGTATATTTGAGGGGCTCTATAACACATATATACATAAGACATGTCTGCCTGTGCAACCGAATGACAGAGCAGAACTGAGAAAATGTGACCACCTATAGGAGAAGTTACCCGCTTTTTAAGCTACCATCTTCCAATGCATAACACATGTGAGAATACATATACAAGTAGACATATACCTCAGTCACGAGAGCACGCAGACCTTTAAACTTGACAGCTTGCACTTCCCATTCGAGTACAGAAAGAGGCAAGAAAAGTTCAGAAAGAAGCAAGAGAGTTGCAGAAACAGGCAAAAGAGGTGCAGAAAGAGGGAACAGGGGTGCAGACAGAGGCAAGAGAGGTGCAGAAAGAGGGAGGAGGGGTGCAGAAAGAGGCAAGAGAGGTGCAGAAAGAGTTAAGAGAGGTACAGAAAGCAGAGAGTGAGGTGCAGAAAGAGGCAAGAGAGGTGCAGAAAGAAGAGAGTGAGGTGCAAAAAGAGGCATGAGAGGTGCAGAAAGAAGCAAGAGAAGTGCTGAAAAAAGCAACAGAGGTGCAGAAAGAAGCAAGAGAAATGATAAAACAGACAAGAGAGTTGCAGAAAGAAACAAGAAAGGTGCGGAAAAAAGGAAGAGACATGCAGAAAGAGGCAAGACAGGTGCAGAAAGAGGCAGGAGAGGTGCAGAAAGAGGCAAGTGGGATTCAGCCAGAAGCAAGAGAGCTTTAGAAAGAAGCAAAAGAAGTGCAGAAAGAAGGAACAGAGGTGCAGAAAGAGGCAACAGGGGTGCGGAAAAAGAGACGAAGGGTGGAGAAAGAGGCAAGGGGTGCAGAAAGAAGCAAGAGAGCTGCAGAAAGAAACAAAAGAAGTGCAGAAAGAAGGAACAGAGGTGGAGAAAGAGGCAAGAGGGGTGCAGAAAGAAGCAAGGGGTGCAGAAAGAAGCAAGAGGTGCAGAAAAAAACAAAAGAAGTGCAGAAAGAAGGAAAAGAGGTGCAGAAAGAGGCAGGAGGGGTGCAGAAAGAGGCAAGAGGGGTGCAGAAAGAGGGAAGAGGGGTGCAGAAGCAGGTAAGGGGATGCAGAAAGAAGCAAGAGAGGTGCAGAAAGAAAGTAAAGAAGTACAGAAAGAAGGAACAGAGGTGCAGAAAGAGGCAAGAGGGGTGCAGAAAGAAGAAAGAGGGGTGTGAAAGTGGCACAAGGGGTGCAGAAAGAAGCAAGAGAGGTGCAGAAAGAGGGAACAGTGGTGGAGAAAGAGACAAGAGAAGTGCAGAAACAAGCAACAGAGATGCAGAAAGGGGTAAGAGGGTGGAGAAAGAGGCAAGAGGGGTGCAGAAAGAAGCAAGAGAGGTACAGAAAGAAACAAAAGAAGTGGAGAAAGAAGGAACAGAGGTGCAGAGAGAGGCAAGAAAGGTGCATATTGAGGTAAAAGGGGTGCAGAAAGAGGCACGAGGGGTGCGGAATGAAGCAACAGAGGTGCAGAAAGAGGGAAGAGGGGTGCAGAAAGAGGCAAGAGAAGTGCAGAAAGAAAGAACAGAGGTGCAGAAAGAGGCAACAGGGGTGCAGAAAGAGGGTGAATGGGTGGAGAAAGAGGCAAGGGGGTGCAGAAAAAAGCAAGAGAGCTGCAGAAAGAAACAGAAGAAGTGCAGAAAGAAGGAACAGAGGTGCAGAAAGAGGCAAGAGGGGTTCAGAAAGAGGGAAGAGGGGTGCAGAAAGAGGGAAGAGGGGTGCAGAACAAGGCAAAAGGGGTGCAGAAAGAAGTGAGAGGTGCAGAAAGAAACAAAAGGAGTGCAGAAAGAGGCAAGAGGAGTGCGGGAAGAGGGATGTGAAAGAGGCACGAGGGGTACAGAAAGAAGCAAGAGGGGTGCAGAAAGAAGCAACAGAGGTGCAGAAAGAGGGAAGAAAGGTGGAGAAAGAGACAAGAGAAGTGCAGAAAGAAGCAACAGAGATGCAGAAAGGGGGAAGAGGGGTGGAGAAAGAGGCAAGAGGGGTACAGGAAGAAGCAATAGAGGTGCAGAAAGAAACAAAAGAAGTACAGAAAGAAGGAACAGAGGTGCAGAAAGAGGCAAGAGGGGTTCAGAAAGAGGGAAGAGGGGTGCAGAACAAGGAAAAAGGGGTGCAGAAAGAAGTGAGAGATGCAGAAAGAAACAAAAGAAGTGCAGAAAGAAGGAACAGCGGTGCAGAAAGAGCAAAGAGGCGTGCAGGAAGAGAAATGTGAAAGAGGCATGAGGGGTTCAGAAAGAAGCAAGAGAGGTGCAGAAAGAAGCAACAGAGGTGCAGAAAGAGGGAAGAAGGGTGGAGAAAGAGACAAGAGAAGTACAGAAAGAAGCCACAGAGATGCAGAAAGGGGGGAGAGGGGTGGAGAAAGAGGCAAGAGGGGTGCAGAAAGAAGCAAGAGAGGTGCAGAAAGAAACAAAAGAAGTGCAGAAAGAAGGAACAGAGGTGCAGAAAGAGGCAGGAGTGGTGCAGAAAGAGGGAAGCAGGGTGCAGAAAGAGGCAAGAGAGGTGCAGAAAGAGACAAAAGATGTGCAGAAAGTAGAAGAGATTTGCAGAAAGAGGCAAGAGAGGTGCAGAAAAAGAAAGAAAGGTGCACAAAGAAGCAACAAAAATGCAGAACGAGGTAAGAGAGGTGCATAAAGAAGCAAGAGTGGCGTGCACACCATTAGTACCAATTTAACACCCACATTTAGCAATAAGTAACAGGTGACCATTCTAGGTTTGCAAAGGACCTTCCACCACGCTGTAACACTTGTTGCTGCATTTTTGGTAACGTTTGAGCCGTTTGAGCTAGAAACAAGGCTTTTTTGTTCAAATCTGCAGATTAGGCAGCAGATGATGGATTATGTGGCTAATGCGGAAAATGTATAATTGTGCGAAAGTCGGTGCAGCCAAACAGTCGCATAATTCCAGTGGCCCTGCTCATACCTCTGACTAGGTCCAGAAGTGCTTCTCAGTGATTTCTTCTTTTTTTGTCTCATTGAGTTTATAGTTTAGCTGGGACAAGATGGCGCCCATGCAGTAGCTCAACTGCGGAGCTCCGCCGCTCCGGAATATAATTCAGCGGATCCCGGGGGAGCAGCTACCCCAAATTGCCAGCACCGAGTGCGGAGTGTGTGTGGACCCGCCCGGGGGCACCCATTGAATCCTACAGCACCTGCTGCGGCCGCGCCAGGTGTTCGTTGGCAGGGTACGGCCGGCTGTTTAACTAAATGGTGCCAGAGTGAAAGCTGCGGTGCCGCACCAGAGTGAGGAACCGCTTCGGGGAGTGACTACTCAAATTGCCAGCACTGGGTGCGGAGGTAATGCGGAGCTGACTGGGAGCACCCATTGAAATCAGTAACATCTCCCGCGGCCGCCCGAGTGTCCGGGGTCGGGGTGCGGCCGGCCAGGATTTGGCAAAATGGCGCTGGAGTAAAGGCAGCGGGGCAGCGCCTGAGAGGGGAGCTGCTTCAGGGAGTAGCTGCCCCACACTATCGACACTGGGTGCAGAGGGTGCAAGGAGCCACCCGGGAGTACTCACTGTTATCTGCAACACCTACTGCAGCTGTGCTGAGAGTTGAAGGACGCAGTGCGGCCGGCTGGCAGTACGGCAAGATGGCGCCAGAGTAAAGTCAGCGGTACCGCATTAAAGTAAGGAGCGGCTTGGGGAGCGCTTGACAGCGACAGCGGAATAGAGCGGCTTACGTCCCGCTGCCTCACACCTTTGTACCGGCCTATATCGCCGAGGGGGAATACAGCGGCAGGCGGCGCCCGACTGGGGTTGACCAGGCAGGCTCACCCCCTGGGGAGCTGTGCGGCCCAGAGAGCATTAACCACAACTGGTGAGGTGGCGGGGGAACGAACTGCAGAAGTAGAGAGCTCAGAGACAGACGCCTGACTCCAAGATGGCGGCCCGGTGAGCTGTGGACGGGCCCGAGGCGCTGCAGACACCAGTGGGGCGGGTGAAGATGGAGCAGCTGCCCGAAGAGTGAGTTATGGCCGGGGAAGAAGCACACAATGGGCAATGCAGGCATCTGGGGGCCGCACAGGGGAGCCTCATGAACCCCTAGGCGCCTGACCTCAACATGGCGGCCACCCAAGGGTAATAGAACAGCTCCAGACACAAAAAGAATCTCCCACAGCCACAGAGACTCCACAGAAAAGTCGACCCTACAAGGCACTGAAGGGACCTGATCCCCTGCAGGACCATACTCAAAGCGGGGGAGACACCCCGGACAGGGGAAAAAGCCTGAAGGGAACGGCCGGGACCCTCGCTGGCTGATCGGGAGAGACCTAGCTAGCACAAACCCACCTGGTGCCCGCGGTGGAAAAATCCACCTCTACTTGGGGAATATCCACGGTAGGCATGGGGACGCAGGGACAAGGGGGTCACTCCAGAAGCACTCTGCGGACTTTTGGAACTGTCCCTTCCACCTCTCCTCTCTCCACTCTTGACCTGGGGGCGAGCTGGAGGATGAGGCGGACGGCGTTTACCAGCAACACCATGACTGGTGCTCCTGATGGAACTTTAACGATGCCCCCTGGGCGGAAACCAAAACTGTCTGTACTTACAGCGGTGCCCGAGCAACTTTGGCTGATGCCCGGTGGAGCTGTCATATGCAGCTATAGAGGAGTTTGGCTATGGTTCACCCTCGGCCGGCACCTACCCAGCCGGACATCGGACATCGTTTTCCTCGCCTCCCGTTGTGTTTTCCTACCTGCATTCCCTACCCCCGTTTACCATTCCCCCTCTACCTCTTCACTCCCCATAAGACATGTGTACGCGCTAATAATCTCACATTATTGTGTAATTTCATGTTTTTTTCTTTTCTCCTATGTCTATACTTGTCTATGTAATTATGGAACCTGTAACTCTCTGATCCCCATGTAAAACGCTCTGATACCTCCGGGTCTAGTCAGCGCTATGTAAATCTTTGCAAATAATACCGTGGTGCCCGAGCAACTTTGGCTGATACCCGGTGGAGCTGTCATATGCAGCTATAGAGGAGTTTGGCTCTGGTTCACCCTCGGCCGGCACCTACCCAGCCGGACATCGGACATCGTTTTCCTCGCCTCCCCGTTGTGTTTTCCTACCTGCATTCCCTACCCCCGTTTACCATCCCCCTCTACCTCTTCACTCCCCATAAGACGTGTGTACGCGCTAATAATCTCACATTATTGTGTAATCTCATGTTTTTTTCTTTTCTCCTATGTCTATACCTGTCTATGTAATTATGGAACCTGTAACTCACTGATCCTCATGTAAAGCGCTCTGATACCTCCGGGTCTAGCCAGCGCTATATAAAACTTTGCAAATAAAAAATAAAAATAAAAAAATAGCTTCTATGGAAACAAGGAAGACTAAACCTGAGGTTACCACTCCACAACACAGACTACCATAGCACATAATTACTCTCCATAACACATAATCCCACTCTACATAATTCCTATACACTAAATACCACATACTTTCTATCCACATAATTTCACTGCACAACATACCACATAATTCCACTCCACTCCAAAAAACATTAGTAAAAAACTTTTACATTTACAACGCCAATAGCTCTAACTCTTGCAAATGTGAGACCTATTACATTACAAATGCTTCTTTAACTGGTAATCGCATTTGCAGAGTGGTGGAGAAAGGGGGCTGGGCCTCCAACCAGTGCTCAGGAATTCCGCTGCGTAGGACTTACAGGAAGTACCATGAGGGCTTCTTGGCCCCCAAAGTCCTTCAGGAGTAAAGTAGACTTCATCCCGCAACCCGTGGTGTGCCACGAGGCGCGTTTTCACAGTGGTGGAGAAAGGGGGGCATGGCCTCCGAAGACCTCTTAGCAATCCCACTGTGTGGGACTTACTGGAGGTAACAGGAGGGGTAGTTGGCCCCCAAGGACAACCTTGGGTGCCAACTACCCCTCCTATTACCTCGAGTAAGTCCCACACAGCAGCATTGGTAAGTACTCATAGAAGGCCACGCCCCCTTTGACCACCAGTCTGCAAACGTGCCTCCTGGCGCGCTCTTGGTTAGGGGATGAAGTCCCCTTGCCTCCTGAGGGTCCCTGGGGGCCAACAAGCCCTCCTGTTATCTCTAGTAAGCCCCACACAGCTGGATTGCTGAGAGTGGTCCGAGGCCATGCCCCCTTTTTACACCACTCTGCAAACACGCCTCCTGGCGCACTGCTGCTTGGGGGATGAAGTCCACTTTAGTCCTGAGGTCCTCAGGACACAAGAGGACCTCATCGCCCCACCAGCAGTGCTTTCAAGGGGACTTAATCCACCCAACTTAGAAAGCGCCAGGAGGCGTGTTTGCAGAGTGGTGCAGCGAGGGGGTGGGGCCTCCGGCGAGATGCTGGCTTCTCTCTTCTTTTTTATTTTTTTAGCAGGGGGCTGTGTGGCCCCCCTTCCCTTAATATGTTTGGGCCCTGGAGACTCCCAGGGCCTGTGCCATTTTAAAAAGTTTTTTTGCTAAAAAACAGGAAGGGGGCTGTGCGGCCCCCCTCCAGAGGCCAATTTCAGCCCCGGGGACCCCATCCCCTGGGGCATGGCCTCCTATTTTTTTTTTAAACAAAACCTTCCTTTTAAAAGAGGGGGGCCCCCCTCCTGAGGCCATTTTTGCCCCGTGGACCCCATCCCCAGGGGCTTTGCCTCTTTCTGAAATTTGTGTTTAATTTTATTATGGGAGGGGGCCCCCGGGGCCTGGCCAGCCTTTATTTTTAATGTTAGAAGGGGGCTGCATGGCCCCCCTTCCCTTAATATTTTTGGACCATGGGGACCCCATCCCCCCAGGGCCTGAGCAATTTTATAATTTTTTTGTTGCTAAAAAACAGGAAGGGGGCCACGCGGCCCCCCTTCAGAGGCCGATTTCGGCCCCGGGGACCCCATCCCCTGGGGCATGGCTTCCTATTTTTTTTTTAAAACAGAACCTTCCTTTTAGAAGAGGGGGGGCGTGGCACCCCTCCTGAGGCCATTTTTGTCCCGGGGACCCCATCCCCCGGGACTTTGCCTCTTTATGAAATATTTGTTTAATTTTATTATGGGAGGGCGGCCCCCAGGGCCTGGCCAGCCTTTATTTTATTTTTAGAGGGGGGCCCCATGGCCCCCCTCCTCAGGCCAATTATTAACCCTGGGCAAAGCACTACGCTACGCTCGCGTAGTTTGCGAAGTTTGCGCTACTTCGCACTACGCGAATTGCACGTAGCACAGTGCAAACACGCGTAGCATAGCGTAGCGTAGCGAAGCATAGTGCAGCGGTCATTTTTTGCTTGCTCGCGGTCGTCAACGTCAAGTTGGCGACCGCGAGCAAGCAAAATGACATCCCGGCGAGACTTTTTCCTCGTTCGCGATCAGCAACATCAAGTTGCCGATCGCGAGCGTGGAAAATAAACCTCCGGCGAGATTCTCAACGCGGGAGGTCAGGTTTCTCATTGCAGTGGTCGCGTATGCTCGCGACCGCTCACGATGAGAAACTACCAGTCCGCGTTGAGAAAGCTGCCGCTCGAGTAAAAATCTACTCGAGCGGCAGTAAAAAACAGCTCGCACTGTGCAAGATGCCGTTTTCAATGATTGCACAGTGCGGACAAGCATACAGCACTGTGCAATCATCGCGAACAGCGCACTACGCAGTTCGCGTAGTGCTACGCGCAGCTCGCGAAGTGCGAAGTGCACTTTGCATAGCTTCGCGTAGCGCTACTTCGCGAACTACGCCCAGGGTTACCAATTATGGCCCCGGGGACCCCATTCTCCGGAGCCGGCCTTCTGTTTTCTTTTTTTAATAATTAAATTAAAGGGGAGGGGGGGCGAGTGGCCCCCCTCCTGGGCCGATACTGGACCCCGGCAACCCCATCCCCCGTTGCTGGCCCTCACGTTGGAGACCGCGGGGGAGCCCCAATGCCCCGCGGTCCCAGCCGGCTCTCTGCCTCCTGCGGGAGCCGGCATTGCTTTTGGACAAGGGGAGCTGCTAACATACAGCTCCCCTTGTCCAAAAGCAATGCTGCTTTGCTTCGTGGAAGCGAGAGCAGGTCTCCCGCTCTCGCTTCCACGAATCAAAGCAGATTTTGCAATGACAGGGCGGGAGCAGTACTCCCATCCTGCCATTGCAAACTGCAATGTCCCGGGATGGGCACCCCGGGACATTGCTGAGGGGTGGCAGTCCCCAGGGCCAAGGAGGGCTCCAGGAGGGGGGCCGCGCGGCCCCCCTCCCATCAGTATTAAAGTCCATGGGAGGTGGTGGTCCCCCGGGCTGGGGGTCCGCAACGGACCCCCGTATTTCAATAATTAGTGCCCTGGGGAGGTGGTGGTCCTCGGGGCAGTGTGGGGGGGCTCGAGCCCCCCCACACTTACTATTGGTTATAGCCCCAGGGAGGTGGCAGTCCCCAAGGCTTGGGGGGGCTGGCGAGGCCCCCACACATAACTAAGCAAAGCCCCGGGAAGGTGGTGGACCCCGGGGCTTGGGGGGGCCGCGAGGTCCCCCCGCCCATAATTGTGAAAAGCCCCAGGGAGGTGGTGGTCCCCAGGGTTTGGGGGGGCCCGCTAGGCCTCCCTGCCCATAATTGTGAAAAGCCCGGGGAGGTAGCCGTACCCGGGGCTGCGGGGGACCACGTGCCCCCGCGCATAATAAATAAAGCCCTGGGGTGGTGGAGGTCCCCGGGGCTGCGGGGGCCTCCGCTGGTCCCTGCACCCTAATAAAACATTGCCCCCAGGACCTGGCCCACCCGGGGGCTTAAAGAAACAAAGTGCGGGAGTCCGTGCTTCATTTTTTTTTTTTTTTCCGGCCGGATTCGCGCACCCAGCGTGAATTCGGCAGAAAATATTTTTTTTAAATGCTTTTTTTGGCCCTGAGCAGGCCTAGGGGGTCAGGGTGTTTCTACCCTGCCCCCTTTTCTTGTTTCTTCTCCTTTTTCTTGTGGCTCGGTTTTACCGAATCACAAGATGGCTGCCAACACTTTTTGGTTTGGAGTGTTGGCAGCCAATCAAAATGAAGCTCGTGCTCGGGAGGGTTCGCGAATCCTCCTCGGCCACCAGATATCGATATTTTTTATTTTGAATTTCTCAGGAACTACTGAACGGATTTACACCATTTAAAAAAAGCACGCTTTCTGAACCAAGACCTACCTTTTTGCCAAATTTGGTATAATTCCGTTCAGCAGTTCGGGCTGTAGCTTTGTCTAAAGTTTCCTATGGAAATTAACATGGAGAAAACGCGTTTTGGGACCCCATTTTTCTCGACGAATCACCCCGAAACTTTCAAGACAGGAGCTGACCTGGGTGAACCATTAGTTTTGAAATTTTCGCGAAGATTCGTCAAACGGCGTCAAAGATATTGGCAAAAGAAAAAAGGCTTTTTGAATAGAAACGAGGTTATAACTATAACTACCTACTGGAAACCGCCAGTAGGTAATATATATATATATATATATATATATATATATATATATACGAACGCCTTCGTAACTGCAATTCCTCAGTCCAAGAACGAAGGCAGACCCAAAGTAAGTACAAAAAGATTTATTGAACACCCATTGTGTCCGCCATGACGCGTTTCAGCCTTCGTGAGGCCTTGATCACATGACGCTTCAGGAGGAAGTGCAGAATTTAAAGTGCTACGTGCGTAAAATCATGATTGGCAGAAAACACCTGATATATAGACATAGTAAAAATACTTCCTAAATATAAAGGCTAATACCTGCATTCAAAATATGAGACTTTGCACAGGTAACACAAGTAACTTTGATATTGTTGTAAAATACATTATAAACCTAGAGTTATTCAAAGAAACATGGGGAGGTGATTACGGTAAGAGCAATCCCTTTGTAAACAATAACCATTGCTTAGTATTGTTTGTGCATTGGCAAAATAGAAGAAATAATGATAATCAGGCTGTGACTATAACAGCAATTAATTAAATCCTAATAGGCAAAATTTCATATTCACCAATGTTCATATACAGAGAAATGCAAAAAACCAACATGTTTCTAATCACCTGTAGGCTAAAACAATTGCTAAAAAACTCCTATATATAATTATCGGATATATGTAAAATACAATATCAATAAATTATAAACATATACGAGATAAGAAATTGTTTTTGTTGATGAAAGAGCCTAAAGTGTCAGTGCAAAAAATCAAAACACAAATCATGCCTTAATGAACATGTTGTCAATAAACTATGTCAAAAAAAGTGCTGGTGCCATAAACCATTTTAAAAAAAAACCCTTATTGGTCCAGTGCATTAAAAGTCCCTCTTCAACCATATGTTAAAAAGGAATAAAATTTGTATAAATAGAGGTCTGAATGATAAGAAATTCATATTGTGCAAGATATTATCTGTTAGCTACATCTACAGGCATGTAAAAAAAAATTTTTTTTGAATTTCTCAGGAACTACTGAACGGATTTACACCATTTAAAAAAAAGCACGCTTTCTGAACCAAGACCTACCTTTTTGCCAAATTTGGTATAATTCCGTTCAGCAGTTCGGGCTGTAGCTTTGTCTAAAGTTTCCTATGGAAATTAACATGGAGAAAACGCGTTTTGGGACCCCCATTTTTCTCGACGAATCACCCCGAAACTTTCAAGACAGGAGCTGACCTGGGTGAACCATTAGTTTTGAAAATTTCGCGAAGATTCGTCAAACGGCGTCAAAGATATTGGCAAAAGAAAAAACGCTTTTTGAATAGAAGCGAGGTTATAACTATAACTACCTACTGGAAACCGCCAGTAGGTAATATATATATATATATATATATATATATTATCTACTGGCGGTCGCCAGTAGATAGTTATAGTTAGGACCTATTTTCCATAGGAAATCCGCGACATTCTATTTGAAATAACTCTTGCGTCGGTTGACGAATCTTCGCGAAATTTTCAAACTTTATGGCCCGCTCCGGTCCGCTCCTACCCTGAAAGTCTCAGGGTGATTCGTCAGCGGGGCCGAGAAAAAAGGGGGTCCCAAAATGTGTTTTCCCCATTCATTTTCCCATAGGAAACTTTAGACACGGCTACAGCCCGAACTGCTGAACGATTTACGGCCAAACAAGAATATTAAACGAAAACAACGGTGGAAGGCAAGCCGAATCAGGAACAACTCGAGGAAAGAAAAGAGGAGGATGGAGGAGGGGCAAATAAATGAAATGACATCTACTAACAAAACAATCGTAAACTTATCAAACATGGAATTAAATGACAATGAAAAAAGAATACTCAGCCTGGGTCTATCGTATTGTCCTGTGAGCAATTTTAATTATGTAAATACGAGATTGGACATTTTTAGAAGTACACGCAAATTGAAACTTAAAAATACCATCTGCTCAACAATACAAAACGGGTTATGCCTTCGGAAAGGGGAACTTGTACATCTGAATCTCAAGCATGTTTCCAGTCAGATGATAACTTTCTTGTTGAAATGCAGGAATTATGGGAACAAGAATCGGAAACCAGCAGCCATGTCAATGATTTGTCACTCGCTGCCTCAACTCCCTCTGATAGCTCACCTGAGCAACATAATATCTATCAAACACGACATCCATGGACGCCCTTCAGACCAAAGTCTACATTTAATCCGGTCATGCTACGTGACTCCATTGATCTATTCCATGACCGAGTAACTGAACAACTCAAAGAGCTCAATATAAAGACGTACAGAGGTAAATTCAAATATAACAGAGAGAAACATGAGTACATAACTCTGATGTCTAAACTTAAGGATAACAATAAAATTGTCATTCGTGCCTCAGACAAAGGTGGTAACATAGTGCTTTTATCCAAAGACATATATCTTAAAGAAGCCTTTAAACAACTGAACGATAGAACCTGTTACACCAAATGCAGTGGATCTGAACTAAAAACAATGTACGCAACTTTTTACAAGAAATTGTCGACATGGAAATCAAATGACCTTATTACAGGACAAGAGTTCAAATTTCTTAAAAATAATTATCCAGTGATACCCACGATTTATTTTTTACCTAAAATCCATAAGGACACTGAGAACCCGCCTGGAAGACCTATAATATCTGCAAGAAATGGATGTTTAGAACATACATCCCAATATGTGGACTTTTTTCTCCAAAATTTGGTCAAGTCTTTGCCATCCTATGTAAGTGATACCAGTGATTTCCTGCGGAAGGTCAGCGACATCGTATGGAAACAAAGGGGCCCATTACGATACCCGGCGTAAATAAATCCGCCAGGCATGGAAGCGGCAAAAATCCGCCCGCACACACCGCCTGAACACCGACCACGCCATTATGAGTACACAAACCGAAAACCGCCATCGGCGGAAAAATCACACAAAATACCGCCCGCCATCGTCCGAGTCGGAGTCAAACCGCCCGCCACGGACGGAAACACGCACGACAACACAAAACCGCCCGCCCACACGGCCGACACACCGCACGTGAAATTACGATCGCACCGCCATGAGCGCGGAAAACCACAAATATACCGCCCGCCAGCGCAAACAACGCCGATGAGAATCGACACGGCAGAAGCCATGGCGCCAACATACCTGCACAGAAACCATCCGCACACAAAACCAATAGCACACAACATGGCCAACAAGTCCACACAGCAAGGCACGCACAAATACACAAGCACAGTACACATCCCGAAAACACCCCCGGACAAACAAAAAATACAAAGGCCAGAACCCCAGACACAACACACCTGAAAACAACAGACCATGAGGACACACCCACATAGGTGAGTACAAAAGCAGCACTCCCACAGACCACAACCCCTTGCTACATTGCAAACCAGAGAGGAGAGGAGAGGACACAGTGACACAGCAAGGACAGCAGCACACCACAGAAACGCACACATCACAACCACCACCACCACCACCAAACACCGGCACCACAAACCCCCTGCACATTACACAACACACACCGCACCAGCACCACAAACACCATGGCACCACAAAGGATGCCCAAGTTCACGCCCATGGAGCTGACGGTCATGGTCGACGAGATCATCAAGGTGTACCCACAAATCTATGGGAACATGGTCCAGCACACACCACTAGCCACCAGAAACAGAATGTGGAACCGGATCGTAGACCAGGTCAATGCAGTCGGGACCCTGCCCAGAAACAGAGTCGAGATAAACAAACGTTGGAATGACGTAAAGAGCCTGGTCAAGAAGAAGGAGGGCAAAAACAGAGAGCTGGCTGCCGTCACTGGCGGAGGGAATCCCGCGCTCTTTAAGACCTTCAAAGCGTGGGAGGAGAAGGTGCGAGTCGTAATACATCCGGAGATCCTCGCCGGATTAGCAGGGGGAGTGGAGGCTGGTAAGTACAAACTAATGTATACCAGCACACCGCTATGTACTCACATGCGCAACTACCATGCCACAGCTCCCAGGGACAAACACCCCCATGTCCAGCACACAATACACAACACATCACACACACATGCAACAGACACTACCACACACAGCCCAAACCGAACAACTGTAAGATGCGTGGGGACATGTGTACACTCAGCCAGCCACGTAACCACCAACAGGTCCCCAAATATGCCAGAAGCGCCACAACGAGCACCCACCACACCCATGTGTCCGCCACAGCTGCACTAACCGACAAGTAACAGGTAAGTGGCAGGAACACAAAGTGCAGTGGGTGGGACGGTGGACAGCCCAAGTACAACACACACCAGGCCCCAGTCCCACAGCACAGCAAGGAGGAGCATCCCCCACACCCCACAGCCACGTGTCAGCCACCGCAGTGCACAACGACAGCCGAAAGGCAGACATCACGGTCCACAGCAATCGGTGTCAGTGGGTGTACAGCCACCCCCACGACCCACTACACCCCCCACCCCCACAGACCTGCAACATGGAGCACCCCCGCTTAGAGCCATGTGGCATCCAGTACAGTGCACGCACGAACAACTTGCAGGTGGGAAACTGGACAGGGCTGGATTACTGGAGGCATGAGGACCATAACACCACCAACACATGGGACATGTCACGTAGCAGACGAACACGCAGCACCGCCCACCGTCACGAACAAGTGAACAATGTGCACACAGACATGAACAACAGACTCACACCCCACATGACCCATCACAGACATAGCAACACCCAAGGAGCCACGTCTGCATGCACAAGCCACACTGAATATAGTCCCACACGGCAGCCACTGTGCAACTCATCACACACAACCGAAACACCATTGAAGTCCTGTCCATGTAGCCCCCACTGCCTGTCAACCCCACACCCCACAACTACGCCTATGTAAGACAAACAACACTAGACGCAACAGAGCGGAACAACATAAATGCACACGAACACCACTGAACCCATCAAACACACAGACACACCATGCACATACAACATACCATCCATCCCATCCGTCAGCCCCAGTCTCATGAAAGGCATGTCATCCGCACAGCTGCCACACATACAGCAGTCACGCTAAGACACATGCCCATGACCAACCATGTGCCAGAAGTCAATTAAGCGCACGACACACTGTGAGCAACAACACACAACATGGGCCACCCCCCCGAGCACTGCAGTGATGCACATGGCACAGGGCAGCACGCACACCAAGGAGATGGGACAACTGCAATACGTTGGCTGGCACACAACTATCACTCACTCATAACGATGCGTCCAATGCCATGTCCAGTAACCACAACAGACAGCAAATATGTAGGGCATGTCAGGCATGCACACACCTCAGACCATGCACTGTCATGCTGCCACAACACATGTCACGTTCGGCACCCATGGCTCACAGCATGTACCCCAAAAGCATATCCCCTCCCAAATGCGAATCTGGGGCATGGCCCCCATGTTGCCATATGCGTACCTAAGCGTTCCATTTGAACCCCAAAAGCATATCCCTCCCAAATGCGAATCTGGGGCATGGCCCCCATGTTGCCATATGCGTTCCTAAGCGTTCCATTTGAACCCCAAAAGCATATCCCCTCCCAAATGCGAATCTGGGGCATGGCCCCCATGTTGCCATATGCGTTCCTAAGCGTTCCATTTGAACCCCAAAAGCATATCCCCTCCCAAATGCGAATCTGGGGCATGGCCCCCATGTTGCCATATGCGTTCCTAAGCGTTCCATATGAACTCCAAAAGCAAAGTACAAACCAGACCCAGGATGGGCCAGGAGCCCGCATACACCAGAGTCACAATGAGTAGGGGCACAGCAACACACCCATCGGCATGGCCAATCCGTCCCATGCCACATGTGCACAGCACACAGTCCCATTGCCTAGCACACACAACTACAGATGCCACAGCCACACACTCGCCTCCGGGAAACCCATGTACGAGATTGCACGAACTGCCAATGTCAGACGACTAATACATACTTCGCCAGGTGCAACACAATAACAAATCTCATTCTCTCCACAGGTGACGAACTGCCGGATGCTGGGGATGGAGACAGCAGCCAGCACAGCCAGCCCACAAGCCCCCAACGAGGACACACGGATCTGGAGGATCTGTCCTCCTCTTCGGACACGGACCACCAAGCTGGCCCATCTGGCGTGGCAGGACCCAGCCGCTCCCCAGGACCCCTCCTACCCACCAACCCATCATCCAGGGATGCTGAACAGTCCCAGTCCCCTGCTGCCACTGTCGTTGCGGCCACACCCACGGTCATTGCGGCCACTACCACTGCCGCAACCGCCACCATCGCCGCACCGACCACCACCGCCTCCACCACCACCACGTCTTCGCTGGCACCAGCCCCAGCGCAGGTGGTGGCCCGGCCGACTGGATCCACCCTGGGAGCCACAGCGAGGACCGTGGTGTGCAATGTGGCTAGTGGGCAGGCCGGTGGCAGCAGGACTGGTAGGAGGAGCAGGGTCAGGAAACGCCAGCCTCCCTGGGAGCCATGCCCTGCCTCAAATGGCCAGAGTCCTTGGGGCCTATGAAGAGGCCCAAGGACAATGGGCCAGGTCTGCTACTGACACGCGGGAGGTGCTGGGGGTGCTGAGGTCCATGGACGCCCATATGGGCCAATTCGTGTCCCGTATGGACCAACTCGTGGACCTCATGGGCCAGCTGGTGGTGGCGGTGGGGTCACAGGCAAGGCCAGCAACACCACCTCCGCCACCACCTGCTAGGGCGCAGGGTCGGCCAGCAGTGTCCACTTCCCCTGCGTCCACAGCCAGTGAGCACACCTCACCCACCACCAGCAGGTCGCCACCACACACCCCCTCCCAAACGTGGAAGGGGCCGTCCGAAGAGGAAACAGATCTCCCGGGAGGACTTCGCACGCTCCAGTCGCAAGTGAGGCAGCCAGCCAGCCTTCCGCCAGCCTTCCTTGACCAGCCACTGCATTGACTTGCTCTACGATCCCACTCCACACAGCCATCTGGATGGCATGTGTGTGTTGGACTATGGACATAGAACCAGTGGGTACACCCTGATCATCACGCAGCCATGACCGACAGCTCATTGTCACTGCACGCACCACTTTTGTCATCACCTTACACACAATCACATGTCACAGTTTGTAATAAATGCACCTTTTTCACTAACTGCTGTTTGTGCCCTGTGTTTTATTTGTACGGAATACAACGGCCACCTTGGGCGGAAAGGCACCTGATGCGTGGCATGGCAATGGAATCCGGAGGGCCTGTAGGGACCTAGAGGTGGGAGACAGAACAGGAGCACATTCAATGAGTGTGTCACACACCCATCACACAGTACATGTCAACAACTACAAGCAATGTACACACATCGCACAGAGCAATAGGGCACAATGCCACAGTCACCAACAGTGGCATACTACCCTGGCCATGGAGCGTTGACACACTGCACGCAGTGAACATACGGCCACCCTGACACAGCACACACACACCTGCACAGATACAGACACATCATCCCTCGTACATGGACACTCACCGTCAAGTGAAGTAGCGGGCGATGAGCTGCTGGCGCACATTCCCAGCTTCCTCCTCTCCGCTGTCCACCTCACTCGAGCTGTCCTGGTCTGCGGGCTGGGGCCCTGGTTGATCTCCGTCATCCACAATGAGGGGGATCTGCTTCCGAATGGCCAGATTGTGCAGCATGCAGCACGCCACCACTATCTGGCACACCTTCTGTGGGGAGTACGCCAGTGCACCCTCGGTGCGGTCCAGGCACCTGAACCTGGACTTGAGGAGGCCAAAGGTACGCTCGACCACACGTCTGGTCCTCCCATGTGCCTCATTGTATCGATCGTCTGCTGGGGTGCGAGGATTCCTCAATGGACTGAGCAGCCATGCCCCATTCGGATACGCAGAGTCACCTGGGTGTGAGGGACACAGAGAACCGTTGCAATTCCAACTGGACAGGGGACAGCATCGCACAACCAGCACGCTACACCACTCCACATACTCACCGACAATACAGGCACGATCCTGTTGCAGATTGGCCATCAGTCGTGGCAAGATGCTGTTGCGCATTATGTGTGCGTCATGGGCCGAGCCTGGAAACTTGGCACACACGTGGGTGATCACCATGTCCGCAAGGCACACCACTTGCACATTCAGGAGTGCGTGTGCTTCCTGTTGCGGTACAGGTGCTCAGTGGCCTGTGGTGGAACAAGGCCAACATGAGTGCAGTCAATGGCTCCCACGACGTGTGGGATTCTGCCAAGGGCATAGAATGCACCCTTCACTGCCGCCAATTCACGAGCCCTGGGGAATCTGATGTACCTGTTCCGGTACAGCATCATGGCTGCCAGTACATCCCTCAGCACCTTGCTGAACATGGGCTGGGACATCCCTCCTCCACTGCCCACTGTGTGCTGGAATGACCCAGTGGCGAAGAAATGCATGGCGGCCATCACCTTAGCCGTGGGGGTGACAGCAGTCGGATACACCCTGCGGGGACGGAGATGGGGCTCTAACATGGCACACAGTCGATGCAGAGTTGGCCTGTCCAGCCGAAACTTCCTGATTACCTCTGTATCGTCCATGTCCGCCAGCAATTGGTATGGGCGGTCAATGTTCGGTCTCCGCCTGGGTTAAATGGCAGAGGACACATGTCAAAGCAACACGGCACATAGCAATTTCGCATACACATCACTGACATGACTGAGCAAGCACATGAGCCACAGCCCAGCTGTCAAGCTGGGACGGCACGGCCACAATACACTTACACAGGTCTCCCAACAATGGCAATGGCAAGTGAGACATACTCACTGCCATGTGCATGCACATGGGGATCTAGGCCCCAATGACTTGCGGGGCGTGCTGATGGGGACTGACTGCATATTCGTCAAGCGGCAACGCCACGGCAACATGAGTGTCTGCTGAGCATGGAACTGCTTCCGAGGCTGGATGAGTATGGCACACGACGACGACGATGTGGGCACGGGCTGAGCGGCCAATACAAGTGGGACCTGTGGCACGAGGGGATATGAGACAGTAGTAGGTGTCAGCACTGCACCCTATGTACAGCACTGTACGGATCACAGCTCCCGAAACATTGACTGGTGTCCACATTGACAGCCCCATGCCAAGACGGCTGTGTGCTTGCAGTCACACGTCACAGGTGAGAGGTTACATTGCACGTGCCAGGTGGCAGACGTACATAGTGGGAGCTGGCATGTGTGTGCATGTGTCTCCTGTTCAGGATCCACCAGATGGGCGCTGACTCTGTACTGACCATTGGACACAGCATGTTCCGTGGAAGGCTTGTGTGTGTGGGATGGTGGCACTGGATGTGCCTCCGTTGGGTGGGGGCCATGCACAGGGCGGGTACGTCGATGATTGCGCATTGTTGGTCACGGTGGGTGCACCAACTAAGATGTGTTGCCCTGTGTTCAATTCCTATGTCCGCATGATGATGGACTGTGGATGTGGGCAGACTACACATTGGTCGATGTGCTGTCTATATGCATGTGCCTTCACACCAGGCACAGCTGCCCCTGCACATGTGACCCCTGCTGGACTCGCTGCTGGGTCTGTGGAGCTGATGCACCTTCTGCGCATGGGGCGGGCAGCTCTCCTCACTTCCCTCATTGCGCATGTCATGTCTTTGCCGCAGGTGACATGGATCATGGAGGGCCCACATGTACGCGTGGGTAGGCTACACATGATTGTTCACTGGTCGCCACCCCCAGTCAGTGTTTCGAATGGGAAGGTTGTCGTGCTGGTGGTATGTTCGATGTGGCGGATGGGCGGGCCTAGGTGCGGGCTTACATTCCGGACATGGGGGGTAGTTGGATTGGCGACTAGTTGCAGTACACACGGGACACGTCTCTTCCTTTCCACATCTGGGTCATCCCTTGTACTAACTGACAGTGATACAGTCATCTTCGCCCCAGCCCTCATGTCCTCCCTCGCCCCCCAATATGCATGCTCACCTGCGAGGCTAGCGCTTGCACAGGCAGCCCCAAGCTCGCACCAGAGAGGGCAAGGAGTGTATGTGTGGGTCCAGTTGCACGAGTGGGCTGTCTCAGGGTATGATGTGTCGCGGGACGCCGTCCACCTGCGTGGTGCCCCAAATGGTGACCCGGCCTGCATGGACTATGCATCACAGTCTTCGCCTTCCGGATCCGCCACCTGCGACACCCAGTGGCTGTGGCTGCCCTTGCGGCCAGGCCGCGTCCGTCTGTGGCTGATGGCCCACACATTCACTCTTTGGCCTCTCTGGGGAGGGCTCGGGGTGGTGGCGCACGCGCTTGCACTTAGTCGCAATGGCATGTGGCGTGGTTGGTATGATGGGCAATGGATGGGATGGTGCGAGCCACCTCCCGTGACGTCAGTGCTGCTCGTGCTGTGGTGCGTCCTCCCTACACTTCCATCTGACTTGTGCCATGCTAGACGTTGAGGTTCTATTGCCTGCGTGATATGACCAGGAGGAGCGCGAGGAGACCTCTCACACACCATGCTCCACTGCCATCCCGTGCCCTGTATCGCCTGTGCGGATTGGACTATGTTGGGGTTACACCTGGTCGACTGGGGCTGTGTGTGCCTTGTCAGGGGCATGGCGGGCGCACAACAGGATCCAGCTTGTCCACAGAGGGTGGGCTGAGGTGCGCCTGGTACCGCTTTGTACGTGTGCCCGGCTGCTGTGCACACACGTGTTCACTCCCCGACAGGTGTCCTCTCACAATGCCCAGGGAAGCGGTGGTGTACTGTTCATGACCCCTCCCAACACGGCGTGCTCCAACTTGGCATGTGCGCATCTACCCGTCGCACCCACCCACCTGAGCACTGCGTCCATACGACTTCACACGACACATGTGTGTCTTCCACAGTAGTGCTACTCATTTGCGTTGACATCCAATACCAGTGGACTACATGGTCATGTCACGACTGCCGTGTACTTCACATACTCTCATCCTCTCTCATTCGTACTTGTGAAATGAGTCAGCGGAGACAGTTTTGGTTTCAGACATTATATTGAGTCTTCTGTCCTCTGTGATGCAGTATAGTGGACACTACTGGCAGCGGAATACATGTTGAGGATATACTGAGCATGATTACAAATGGGATAGGGTGTGGGGTTACATCTGCTTGGCCAAGGCTGTGCTAATGTACATTTACGTATAGCTGCAGAGCTGCGGACTTTGACACAGACGGTATACATGTAGCCTACCAGACCGCTCGGCATCATGGGCACAGTCCATCTCAGTTCCATGTGACAGGTTTGCTGCGGTTGTTCCTCATGCACGTGTGCATGTGAGATGACATCAGGGCATGTGCTTGCGTGCATGCAGCGGCGTGCCACTTGTTGTTGCACTGTGGTGGTTACTGGACATGTCACAGTCACTGGGGTCGTGTTGTTGTTGTATGCACTTGTCGTCCATGCAAAGGTCCTGGTATGGGATTCCCGGGGCGGGGGTGGGAGGGGTGCAGCACCCACAGACTCCAGGCGACCTATTCATGTCCACTGAGCGGTGTGTGTGTCCATGTGCGCTGGATCCATGTCGTGTCCTGGTTGTTCGTGCAGTTCCGTCCATGTGGGTGCGATGCACAGAGCCCATGCCACTGCCTCCCACGATGCATGCGGTGTTCCTGGATGTGATGGGGAACAGTGTGCATGTCCCGGTCATATCCGATGTCATGGCGATGTCGTTGATGGTGTGGTTACAGTTGCCGGTCGTTTGGTATGGCTGTTGTGGTGGTGACTGGCCAGTCCGTGCGGAAGCTGAGCATGGGTGCGGGGTTGGACTTCATAGGTCACTCGGGGAACCTGCGTTGTGGTCCGACGTATTTACAGGTTGTCAGGTATGCGATGCCGTCCAGCAGGGCTTCCATGTCATTGGTGGTGTACATGTTTGCCAGCCAATGAAGCGGATGGTGGCTGTCAAGGTGTTGTTCGTAGGTTGTCCCTTGGAGGACCATGATGGGGCATGCTGGGTGACATTCGATGTAGCTGTTCTCGATGATCCGTCGTGTGGAGGCACAGTGGTTCCATTTCAGTGCGCGTGCGATGTTGGCCACATACGCCATGCCCCCATAGGCAGAGCAGGCCCTGTCGTGTGCGTCCAGAGGGAGGAGTAGTGGTAGCAGGTCCGCCTTCAGACATGCCGGGTTGGAGAGGCATATCTCGACGGGATGCTGGTAGGGACACCTCCGACAGTAGAAGACGGGCATGACGCAGCTGAACAATGTGATGCGGTAAGTCAGTCGGTAACTTACGTTCAGCAGGGACAGGAGATCGCATCCCAATGTATGTATCGTGTTGGTTTGGTACAGCTTGAGCTGTTCGGCGTAGTTGGGTAGGTGTGTTGCGGTTGCCATTTCGCAGCGGTTCGTTGAGGTGGCGTGCTCCGGCTGTGTGTGCAGTCTGCAATGTGCACGCTCCGGGGTTGCTGTGAGCTCTGTGTAGTCGTGGGGAGACAGGACTTGTGTTCTGTTGGCTTGTTTGGAGGACACGGGCCCTCTTCCCACATGCTTCTCAGACAGTTCAAGGTCAGTGCTGTGTGACTCCTTCCAATTAACTTGCATGTGGCCGACATGGGGGAGTGTTTTCTTCTTTCTTCCCCGTCCGTTGTGTGCTTCTGTGATATGCGCTATCTGCCCTGTGGTCGGTCTCCTCGGCATGCCTGTGTTGGTCTATTCTTGGACAATGGCTGTATTCACCGGCTTCTGTCGTAGGGCTGTGGTTTCGGTGTTGGAATGGAAGGTCATTCAGTGCTGTCTGCTCTCCCTTGTGTGGGCGGCAGGCTGCCTTTCCGCTCTGCGTTGGGCCTTGTGTGTGGATGTTATTCTTGGGCCACCTGTTGTCGGTCCCCGGGCTCTTTGGTGTTCCGTTTCATGTGTCTTGTTCATATGTGCAGGGTGGTATGGGTTTTTCAGTGTGGTACTGGCGTTCCTCTTCCCGAAGGGGCCCTGCTTCTCCTAGTTGGTGTTGCCGCCGCTGTGTGCTTCGCCATGTTTGTTACACTGGGGTGTGTCCTGCTGTTGCGTGACTTCACTGACATGTGTGCGTCGGTTGTGTGGCGTTGGGTGTTGTCCGTGAATTGGGCGTTGGGGACATGTCTGTGGCCGGCCTGTCACGTGTCATGTGCGTTCGGGGTGGGGCTGATGTGTGTGCTGCTTGGTTGTGTCCCTGTGTCTGTGTGCGACGCATGCATGGCGCTGCGGTTGGCCTCTGCGTTGTGCGCATGTGTGGCGGCGTCATCGGCGCTTTGGGGCCGTGACGGGGTGGTTGGTTCCTAGTCCCAGGTGGTGTGTACACATGTGTTCCGCAATGTTAGGATTTGGCCTGTGTGTCATATGTGGATGCAATGGTGGATGTGTAGTGTGCACGCGCTGGTGGGGGTTGTCCGCTTTTTCCGCCTCTTGCACTGTGTGCGCTGTTTGCGTGCACTTGTTGTGTGTGTGCCTACCTGCGTCTCCGCGGTACGTTGCGTCCTTGGTGGTGCATCAGCAGAAGCATGGGAAGGGCCTGCAGTGCTGGATTCATGCCCGGGGTGCCGCTTCTTCGTTGTCCGTGTTCTGCGTCCGTGTTTCCGCCTCTCTTTCACGTGCGGTGTCTCTTTGCCGTGGGAGCCGTTTGTTTGCGGCATCGTAATTTATGCGCCGGGCGGGACGTGTTTCGTCCGGATGGTGTGTGTCAGTTGTGCTGCGCCGCTACGTGTGCGGGCGCACTTTGATGGCGGACGGTGTTGCTGGCTTGCCGGCGGTGTTTGGCCTGCTTTTCGCATCGTAATTGGGCGGGCGTGTGGACTGCTGCGTGCCGGCGGTAACTGGTGGTTTTTGCATCCGCCAGCACGGCGGTTGTGCTTCCGCCCGCCATCGTAATGAGCCCCAAAGTTATCTATTCATTGCATTGGATGTCAGCTCTCTTTATACGAGCATTCGACATCCCGATGGATTAAGAGCACTGGATCACTTTTTGAATAGAACAATGGGCACTATGGGGGACCATAAGAAAATGATTGTTGACATGGTTGAATTTTGCCTGACGAACAATATATTTATGTTCAATAGTCTCCTCTACAGACAGGTCAGGGGTGTGGCGATGGGGGCCAGCTTCTCTCCCAGTTACGCGTGTTTACACATGGGCTGGTGGGAGGAGCTGGTCCTCATGACTACGCATCGGGAGACTATGTTAACCAATGTCAAATTATGGTTGCGTTTCATTGATGACCTGTTTGTTATATGGGATGGGAGTGTAGACGAGGCTCAAGAATTTATACAAGCGATCAATGTAAATGATTTGAATCTACACTTTACGGCTACTATCAGTTCTTCTACCGTGAGTTTCCTTGATACACATGTGTATATAGATGATGATAAGATTCAAACTAAATTATTTCGCAAGGAAACCGCTGGCAATTCTACACTACACGCCAGTAGCTCTCATGTTAGACACTTAATAACCAGTATCCCCTATGGTGAAATGCTTCGGCTGAGGCGTATCCACAGCAAAGATAGTGATCTCTTACAGGCTCAGTCAGAAAGTAAATTGAGATTCAGGGAACGGGGTTACTCAGAACAGGTTATTGATAGAGCTATCAACAAATCTAACCGTAGGAGTAGAAGTGAGCTGTTAAGGCAGATAGAACCCATATCCAAATCCACAGTTGAGACCAATCCAAGCGCAGTATTGCCATCAATTGTTGATATAGAAAAGGAATTCAGGATTATAATTCAATTTAGCCAACAATCTAAAAAGATTGAATCTATAATTGCTCGCCACTGGCCGTTAGTTCTAAGTGATCCAGTAATTGGCTCTCTGTTACCTAAGAGACCGTCCATAACCTACAGTAGAAGTCGCTCCATGAGGGATGATCTAGTTACAACTAGTCCTGAAGTTATTGAGTCAACTAATTGGCTACAAACTCATACTGGCTTTTTTAAGTGCAAAACATGTAAGGCGTGCCAACAAGGAGAAAATAGAACATCTTACATTACTCCCTTGAATGAGAAAAAAACACCAGATCTCTAAACTACTCACATGCAAGACAGAATTTGCAGTTTATGTATTGTCATGCCCGTGCAATTTGCTTTATGTTGGAAGCACTAAACTTCAAGTGCACAAAAGAATATTGCAGCATTTGAGGGCAATCAACAACCAGGACAATACATTTCCGGTGGCTCGCCATTTCAAAGCCAAACATGAATCTAAAAGCAAAGATCTAAAATACTTTGTTATAGATTCAATACCAGGTAGTAGGAGGGCGGTAACAGAGAACAAAATTACGTCAGTTGGAAACTAGATATATTTTGGAACTCAATTCAAAACATCCGTCAGGTTTGAATGTAACAGAGGATTTGTTTACATGTCTTTAGATCCTCATAAATGCCGATCATTTTATTCTGTATTTACTTGAATCATCTTATATATATACTTTTTATGTGAGTGTATTATCAGTGGACTTAATAGGTGTATTTATTGACTATTTATCGACATTTTAGTGGTGCTTTTAAACATATTTATTCATTACATGTAGGAATATTTGAGCAGATTTTATCTATTTTAGATTGTATTAATTTTGCTTATATGATATTTATTATATATGTATTTATTTATATTTTTTGTGGAAGGATTAGAAAATGTCGATAGGGTCTATGTCAATACCTTATTTTCCTTTAACAACTTTTTTAGGGTGGTCTCTGATCATACTCACATATAGTATAACATTTATATTGCTTGAAGCAGAATGTAATTTGGGTATTCAAACCGATATTCTTTAACCTCTGACATCATTCTTGCTATTTCTAATCCACAACAGGATCAAGTGGAAAATTATGAGAATTATCTATGGTACTGAGTCTAAAATGAGTTAACTGGGGCTCCAGAAACCCATTTGTTAACAATATGTATATATTTTGACACTTTCTAGTGACATATTTTTATATAATAATATTATGGGTGACACATTCTTATTAGGCGCATTTCTAAATTAGTTGGTCTTGAGGTCCATATTTTTAATATTGCACTTTTTGCACATTTATTTGCACATATATCTTATATTGCACTTTATATATAAAAAAATATTTTTGGCGTAGTCTTATTTATATTATTATGGACTTGATCTCTTTTTTTAACTGATTTATATTTATGTCATTATCATGTCTTTTAAATCGGTTGTTAAGGATTTTATGCTTTTATGATATAATGTGCATTTCCTTTTTAGAAAGAGTTATGACATTTTTACATAGTCTTTCTTCAATGTTGATCATGCTCCATGGATTACGCTTGTACTGTTCACTATTTAAACCAATGGTAGTAACTTGACTGTGTCATGTGATCAAGGCCCGTGAAGGGGCTGAAACGCGTCATGGCGATAACCATGCACCTACAATAAATACTGCTGCACGAATTCGGTGGTCCGTATCCGTTCTTACTAAGAAAAGTTTTAGCAACGGAGTTCTTTGGATATATATATATATATATATATATATATATATATATATATTATCTACTGGCGGTCGCCAGTAGATAGTTATAGTTAGGACCTATTTTCCATAGGAAATCCGCGACATTCTATTTGAAATAACTCTTGCGTCGATTGACGAATCTTTGCGAAATTTTCAAACTTTATGGCCCGCTCCGGTCCGCTCCTACCCTGAAAGTCTCAGGGTGATTCGTCAAGCGGAGGCCGAGAAAAAGGGGGTCCCAAAACGTGTTTTCCCCATTCATTTTCCCATAGGAAACTTTAGACACGGCTACAGCTCGAACTGCTGAACGGAATTACACCAAATTTGGCAAAGAGGTAGTTCTTGGTTCAGAAAGAACCCTTTTGTTAAATGGTGTAAATCCGTTCAGTAGTTGCTGAGAAAATCAAAAGTAAAAGTACATATATATCTATGGCCGCGTCGGATTCGCGCACCCTCCCGATCACGAGCTGTCTGCTAATTGGCTGTCAACACTCCAAACCAGGAAGTGTTGGCAGCCATCTTGTTCCTCGGTAGAACCGAGGAACAAGAAAGCAGTAAAAAAGTGCGCAAAACGCACAAAGGGGGCAGGGTAGAAACACCCTGACCCTCTAGGTCTGCTCAGGGGTCCCACAAGGACCACCTGGGCAGAAAAGCATTTTTTTTTTTTAAATCGGCAGGATGCGCTCAGGGTGCGCGGATCCTGCCGATAAAAAAATCGAAGCGCGGTCTCCCGCGCTTTGATGTTAATTTGCCCCGGGTGGGCCAAGTCCCGGGGGCATGCTGGGGGTGTTTATTTTATGTATGGGGGCCTCTAAGGGCCCCCAAGCCCCGGGGACCACCACCCCCGGGGCTTTATCATAAATGGTGCGGGAGGGCTCTGAGCCCTCCCGCAGCCCCGGGACCGCCACCTCCCGGGGCTTTTTTTTTCTTTTAAAACCTGTGTGGGGGCTCCAGCCCCCACACGCCCGGGACCACCACCTCCCGGGGCACTAACAAATTAAAATGGGGGTCCGTTTTGGACCCTCGAAGCCCCGGGACCACCACCTCCCGGGGCTTTGCTGATGTGGGGAGGGGCCCGCGCGGCCCCTCTCATGGAGCCTGTGGTGGCCCTGGGGACCGCCACCCCCAGGGCCGGCTCCTGCAGTGTCCCGGGTGCCTACC
Source organism: Calotriton arnoldi (assembly GCA_963921515.1). NCBI lineage: Eukaryota > Metazoa > Chordata > Amphibia > Caudata > Salamandridae > Calotriton > Calotriton arnoldi. Next base: position 123,222 of record CAWUFW010015814.1, on the reverse strand, counting down.
CCCGGGACACTGCTGTTTGCAATGACAGGACGGGAGCCTCGCGGCTCCCGTCCTGTCATTGCAACTGCTTTGGATAGTGGAAGAGAGAGCAGGGAAACCTGCTCTCGCTTCCAATATCCAAAGACAATTGCTTTTCTGACACGGGGAGCAGCATGTTAGCTGCTCCCCATGTGTAAAGCAATGCCGGCTCCCGTAGGACACGGGGAGCCGGCGGGACTGTGGGGGTTTGGGGACCCCCACAGTCCCCAACCAGAGGCCAGGCCCCGGGGGATGGGGTCCCCGGGGCAAGTAGTGGCTCGGGATGGGGCCACGCGGCCCCCTCCCCAGAAATAATTTTTAAAAAAAAGGGGTAAGGCCCTGGGGATGGGGTCCCCAGGGCCCAAAAATAAGAAAAGGAAGGGGGCCACACAGCCCCCCTTCAGGAAAAAAAAAAAAAAACGATTGCCCGCCCCCTTCCTTCACCACTCTGCAAACGCGCCCCTGGCGCGTTTGCAGATGGGGAAGTAATTCCTTGAATACTGGGGGTCCCTGGGGCCAAATAGCCCACCAGGAACCTCCAGTATGCGCCAGGGGCTGCGTTGCAGAGAGGTGTACAGAGGCCACGCCTCTTTATACACCTCTCTGCAACGCAGCTCTGTGGCGCTTTTGGAGGTACATGGTGGGCTAGTTGGCCCCCAGGAACCCTCAGGATTCAAGGGGACTTAATCCCCCAACTTAAAACGCGCCACGGGCGCGTTTGCACAGTGGTGAAGGGAGGAGGCGGGGCTTCAGGTGACATGTGTGCAAACAGGCCCCGTGGCGCGCTTTTAAGATAGGGAATTAAATCCTTCAATCCTGAGGATCTCTGAGGGCCAACTAGCCCAACAGGTACATCCAGAAAGCGCCACAGAGCTGCGTTGCAGAGAGGTGTAAAGGGTGTGGCCTCTCTACACGTCTCTGCAACGCAGCCCCTGGCGCATACTGGAGGTTCCTGGTGGGCTAGTTGGCCCCTAGGGACCCTCATGATTCAAGGGGACTTAATCCCCCAACTTAAAACGCGCCACGGGGCGCGTTTGCACAGATGTCACCTCAGGCCCCGCCCCTACCTTCACCATTGTGCAAATATTCCTCTAAAATCTGCCGAACTACGAATTCGGATTTACTCACCTGTTATCAGGAGAGACCTCAGTGCTGCATCTTTCAGCCCAGTACTAATCCTGAAAAGTAATTTTAACCGTACTTACCAGTAACTTGAATTTCCTTCCATAGGATATCATTGCCTGCTTTTTGCTGAAAAGTTTCTAAGTGTTGATTTTTGAAACATACAAATATTCCTCTAAAATCAGCCGAAATACGAATTCCGATTTACTCACCTGTTATCAGGAGAGACCTCAGTGCTGTATCTTTCAGCCCAGTACTGGTCCTGAAAAGTAATTTTAACCGTACTTACCAGTAGCTTGAATTTCCTTCCATAGGCTAACATTGACTGGTTTCACTTGGAAATTCTTCTAAGTGTGGAGTTTTGGAACTTTAAAATATTCCTCTAAAATCAGCCGAAATACGAACTCCGATTTACTCACCTGTTATCAGGAGAGACCTCAGTGCTGCATCTTTTAGCCCAGCACTGACCCTGAAAAGTAATTTTAACCGTACTTACCAGTAACTTATATTTTCTTCCATAGGAATCCATTGTCTGGTTTTCAGCTGAAAAGTTTGTGTCGATTTTCACAAACTACAAATATTCCTTAAAAATCGCCTGTATGACTTAAACGCATTCTTTCAACTGTTTACAGGAGATGCACCAGTGCTGGATCCAGGATCCAACACTGAGTAAGAAAAAGTAACGATAACAGTTTTTACCTGCTAAGTGAATTTCCTTCCATAGGATAACATTGGTGATTCTATGAGAAAAAGTTTCTAAGTGTCAACTTTTAAAATACAATAATATTCCTTAAAAATCACTACTGTAACCAAAACGCTTTTACTCAACTGTTTACAGGAGATGTCCCAGGACTGAATCTAGGATCCAGTCCTGTGGTTAGAAAAGTAATCCATAAAGTAACTAATTGCATTTAACTAGAAATTCACATTGAGCTGAATGTTGCATTGTGTTTGAAAATGTGTTGCCCATTGCAACTACTGTAACTACTGTACTTAAAAGTCTATTGCCTAAATTAAACTAAAGTAATTCATTCTGAGAAAGTATTTTTTGTAATGTATAATGTCATTACAATGTAATTTAAAAAATAAAATATGTAAAAAAAATGTTTCTAAAAATGTAGTAAATCAGTATGAAAAAATAAATATAACAATTAATACATTTAAAAATTGTCATTTACAAAACCTTTGAAATCCACTGAAAAAACCGTAGGTTTCAGACATGTTATAGTTAGGAATTAGCATTTAAAAACCTTTGAAATTCACTGAAAAAACCATAGGTTTCAGACACGTTATAGTTAGAAATTAGCATTTAAAAACCTTTGAAATTCACTGAAAAAACCATAGGTTTCAGGCACGTTATAGATAGAAATTTGCATTTAAAAAACCTTAGAAATTCACTGAAAAAACCATAAGGTTTTAGGGACAGTTATAGTTAGTTGGACATTGCACTCGTACAAAACCCGTGAAATTACCCCGTTATAGTTAGTTCAGGTAACTATAACTTGCGCCCCCGCAATGCACTGCTGATGACGTCACATATTACATCACTCATGACATGGTCAGTGACATCACTCATGACATCACTGATGACATCTCAAATGACATCACATATATATTTACTTTAAAACAATTAATAAACTATTATTTTTAATTTATGTTAAAAGTTTAAAATTATATAAAAAATAAAAATATATATCAATGATTTAAAATCTAAAAAACTAAAATCTTTAATCAATTAAAACAAACGATTAAAAAATATTTAAACTTAAATTTCACAATACAGTCAGTGCAACAGTAGGGAAAGGGTTGGATAGCGGAGGGGTAAAAATAACTATTCCCACTCCAGTGAGTGCAACAGTAGGGTAAGTGATGGATAGCGGAGTAATTAAATTTACTATTCCAACTCCAGTGAGTGCAACAATAGGGAAAGTGTTAGATAGCGGAGGAGGGAAAATTACTATTCCCACTCCAGTGAGAGCAACAGTAGGGAAAGTGTTGGATAGCGGTGGGGCAAAAATTACTATTCCCACTCCAAAGAGTGCAACAGCAGGGAAAGTGTTGGATAGCGGAGAGATAAAAATTACTATTCCCACTCCAAACAGTGCAACAGTAGGGAAAGTGTTGGATAGTGGAGGGGTAAGAATTACTATTCCCACTCCACTGAGTGCAACAGTAGGATAAGTGTTGGATAGCAGCGGGGTCAAATTTACTATTCCCACTCCAGTGAGTGCAACAGTAGGGCAAGTGCTGGATAGTGGAGGGGTAAAAATGACTACTCCCACTCCAGTGAGTGCAACCGTAGGGAAAGTGTTGGACAGCAGAGTGGTAAAAATTACTATTCCAACTCTAGTGAGTGCAACAGTAGGGAAAGTGTTGGATAGCGGAGAGGCAAAAATGACTATTCCCACTCCAGTGAGCACAACAGTAGGGAAAGTGTTGGATAGTGGAGGGGCAATAATCACTATTCCCACTCCAAAGAGTGCAACAGTAGGAAAAGTGTTGGATAGCGGAGGGGTAAAAATTACTATTCCAACTCCAGTGAGTGCAACAGTAGGGAAAGTGTTGGATAGCGGAGGGGTAAAATTTACTATTCCCACTCCAGTGAGTGCAACAGTAGAGAAAGTGTTGAATAGCGGAGGGGTAAAAATTACTTTTCCCACTCCAGTGAGTACAACAGTCGGGAAAGAGTTGGATAGCGGAGAGGCAAAAATTACTATTCACATTCCAACAGTAAAAAAAAATATTTAAAATCTTAAAATGTTTTAAAATTAAATAATATTGAAAAAAATAAAAATCATATATATTAAATATATAAAAAGAAAACATATTATAATATTAATTACATATAACAAATACCTACAAATATTCTATAAAATAAAATAATAAATAAAAAAAAATGTTAAAGATATTTTAAACTAGAACATTTTTACAAACAAAAGATTAATTAATACATAAATGTATTTATTTTATTTCCTACCCTATAACACCACACCAATAACAACACACTTCAACATTTTAAATTAAATTTACTTTCATAATTAACATACCTAATAATCAATTACAAAAATATTATTAATAAAAAAATAATAGACATTCCTTAACTACACACAGGTTAACACTATAATGTCCACAACACACACCTAAATCAAACTATAAAATAATAAAACACAATTAAAACTTATTTTTAAATTAAAAACTATTACTATTAACAACTAATTATAAAGTAATTAAAATTTATTAAATAGCCATCCTTTACCCCTTTAAAAGTAAAAACAACACCACAAAAATAAACAATTACCCAAAATAAATATCAAATAATTAACATTAACAACTATATATTAATTAATTAAACACAAATTACTTACCATCCATTACCCCATAAACACCACAACACACACCTAAAATGAATTACACAATTGCCATAATTAACTACCAATTAATTAATTATAAATAATTAACAACCAATTAATTCATCAATTAAAAATTAATTACTTCTCACCCTTTACACCTATAAACACCAAAACACAAACCTAAAATTAATTACACATTTCCATAATTAATAACCAATTAATTAATTAAAATGAATTAACAACCAATTATTTATTATTCAATTAAAAATAAATTACTTCCCACCCTTTATACCTATAAACACCAAAACACACACCTAAAATTAATTACACAATTACCATAATTAATTACAAATTAAATAATTATTATTAATTAACAACACATTATTAATTAATTAATTAATTACTTTACACATTTAACACTATAACATCTCAATTAAACAAATATTAATAAATAAAAAATAATCAATTAATTTAATATAATTAAATTACTTCCCAGCCTAATCCCCTTTAAACCCACAAGCCGCTGCGGAACTAAAAACGCAAAATTCAAATAAAAGAAAATTAATAACTACTAAAAATTTAACCCATATATTAAAAATACAAACAATTCTTATACAAAAAAACATAAATCATATACATTTAAAACATATACTAAAATACATAACATTCATTAAAAAATCGATATTTTTAACAACTATATTTTTGCAAACGATATTGAAATCGATATTACTTACCTTAAGTCGATATTCTTGACCACGATATTCTTGCTGTCAATATTTCTGAACCACGATATTTCTGACTCGATATTTGTGCGACTCGATATTTTAAACTCGATATTCTGTCTGCACACTCAAGAAAGTATCAGTCTAGCTCAAACTGCTAGCCCTTGTCCCCTCTGCATGAGCACTCATGTAACAGTAGGTGAGTTACAGCATCAGTGATTTGAAGCTGGTGTTTTTTTAGCACAGTGAGCAAAGGCATATGGTATCAACTCCAGAAGACTCAACAACAAAGCTCTAGGAACACAATAGGGAGCATTTATGTAATTGTTTAGCTCAGACGTTCCATCAGGATAAATTATGAATAATCTCTGTCTGTTCAAGACAGCTCTAGAAGTTCCTGATTTTCCTTTAAACTCTTACCGTGATGGACTGGGCAGTTGCCTAGTGGCAGAATATCTCATGGAGATGTAATTCTTAGTAACAACAGCTGTATCTGGGATATTAGTGCACATCTGTGAAATAAATTTAGGTACCCGATGTCTTTAACTTCAAATCTTTTTTATTTTCTCCATTTAGTAAACCAAGTGAAGGATTGATCCCTTACCTTCTGGTGCAGCAAACACCAGCAAAAGATGCTTTATGTATACTGTTTTGCTCCATCGGCCATTCCAAAATATATGCTATGGTGTTGGGTTATCAAATCAATATTCCTAAATCCTGTGTATCCTGCTGATGCTACCTCAAACCGCCACTGCTCCCAGTTCCTGACAACAGCCAGTACACTTTTATCTTTGATTGGTATGTGTACAGGCATCATGGCAGCCTCTAGAGAATTATCTTGGCCTATCACAACAACTGAGTGCCCAAAAAAACTCAAACTGAGGGATGCAGGAGTTTTTCATATGAGAGGCTGGCTCCTGCTCATGAGACTACATAAAGAGAGCCCTTAAATGAATCGTTTACACATCCTGATAGGGTACAGGGGCTTTTATCAGTACTGTAGGAAGCTGGTTCTGCATATACTATACCAAAGTAAGGTATAGTGTGCACAGAGTCCTTTGGAACCCCAAAGGTAGGCAGAGGTAAAAGTAGATAGTACCTTACTCTCTATTTGCGGTAGTGTGGGTGAGCAGTAAAGCCTTTTCAGAGGGTAGTGCTAAGCATTTATTATATGGCTCAGGCAAGAAATGGTTTCACACACTCAAGGACTGAACTCTGACCAATTGGTTTATATAAAAATTATTATTTAGTTATATTTATTCTATAGAAACAAGCCAGGCCTGGTATAGGTAAGTATCAGAATACTTTGCAAGCATATGCAATTTAAATACAGTTTGAAATGCAGTGAATTATTTACAGTAGTATTACTTTGTATTTGCAGATAGCCAGAATTACTTTGCAATTACTTTTCTTACACAGCCAGGTATCTCTAGATACTAGGGGGCCGATTCCGATTCAGGCCGGAAATCTCTCCGACCGAGCCGGACCCGGAGAGATTTCCGACCGAACCGGACTCTTGCAGTCCGACCGAACGAGTACGATGCGGCTGTATGCTATCGGACTTGATTCGGTCGGACTCCCATTGAAGTCAATGGGAGCCGGTCGTACAACGCGTACACGGGCTCCCATTGACTGAATGGGCACGTCTCGAACAGGGGGGCCCCCTACAGTGGGTAAGCGTCGGTGCGACTCGCACCGTACATGCATGTTTAGGAGGGACCCTTGGGCCCCCCTGTGTGCGACTCGCGCGGCTACGCGTGCAGGGGGGTCCGACACGGACCCCCAAAGTCCGGCTCCGACAGCTCTTTGGAGCCAGACGGCGCGAGTCGGTCGGACTGTTCGAAGCACGCATCGTACTTGCTCGGTCGGGTAACGTCTCCATTGCGTGGTGCGAGTCGTGTCCGTACGAGTCGGTCGGAGCGGTTCGGACCCGGGAACGAGTCGGTCGGCGATTTCGCGTACGCTCGCATCGTACTTGCTCGCGCGGACGAACGTACGAATCGGTCGGAAACTAGGCCTCCGAATCGGATCCGGTAAAGCCGAATCCGATTCGGTGCCCTACCAGCCGAGATCGGACACGGCCCCATAGTCTTCAAGGGTGCCAATGATCTAAGGCTACCCACTTCCACAGGGCATATCAATCAATTGCATACTTTGAGATGAAGGACTTTATTGCAAAACTGAACTAGTTTTAGTATAAAGAGGAATAAAAAGCAATTGCGCAACAGAAAGAAACATAAATAAACCAAGAGTAAACTGAGCAGATCAAAGAAAGGGGCAAAATAAAAAAAGACGATGGCAGAAAGAGACTCAAAACGATATAATTTCAGAGTGATAGCAAAGTAAAGGTTTTACGATGGTCAGGTTGTCTTTGACTTACTTTTAGCCTATTCTTTACTCATTTGACTTTTTGTCTACTTATTCCTTACTACGGGATTATTATTTCCTAATTCCCCACCTACATGAGTTATGCTTTACTTATTCTTTACTTATTCTACAAGTTCCACTGCTTTGAAGCCCTTGTGCACATTTCCACATCCATCCCCAGCAGCACTGATTTGCAGAGACACATGATTTGTGAATAATTCTAAGTAACTGTTAGACTGTGACCTTGGAGGAGCACGTCCACCTGCCCTGAGGAGGGCACAGTGCAAGTTGAAGTGACACGGAGCGCGCGTCTGGTTAATGATTAGTAAAGTCTTACATCTAACCTAAGCATGTGGATGACTGATTATTGTGTAACTTGCAAAGAAACAATGAAACACCAATGCTAGACTGCTACAGACCCTGCTGAGAGGCATGCGACAAGACACATTCACTTTTACTAATATTAAACTGGCAAAAACATAAGTTACAAGGGCAGGTAAAATACAAGTGTATTTGGGCATTGCATTGGGAAAACGATAACATCTTCCAACCTTCATAATGCTCAAACGTTTTGTGACAGCATACCCAACTGCCAAACTCTAAATTAGGCCCAATTTCTGGTTCTCTGTGCAGTACATTTGTCATGGTCAAGATAGCATGGAAACAGTGATAACCTCTCTTATGAAACTATATTTTCTATATAACAGACTTCAAAAGAATCCACTATATCTAAATCACATGTGGGTGTTTGAATACTTATGGGTTTAAAGATAATTTGTAAACAAATGTGGTAATCAGGGTTATGGATGTAAAACTTACATCATGATGAATAGTAGGTTGATTATTTTTCTTACATCACTCAATGAGCAATAGCAAATTGGTATTCAATAATGATGCAGCCCCTTTATTCCATTAATATTTTGCTTACTAAATTACACCAAATTAATTTTGTGGGTGTATATTTATGAAAGTACTTTAGTCACTTTCTGTTAGAAAATGTGCACTTTTTGGTTTCTCACGGGCATGCCTACTCACAACATTTATTATCCAGTTCCCTTGAATAACATGGCACTCATTTACATGTGTTAATAGGAAAACATCCCAGTTTGCTTTTTTTCTAATGTGATCACAGATATTCATTTATTAATGTGGAGGGTTTTGATTTAGTTAAATATTATATTTTGTATATATAATACATATGAGCACATTTTCAGGACTACATGGCTATGCCTCAATATAAAACACTGGCCTCGTACTAAAGAATACATAACAGGACAGGGCCCAAATCTCATTCCAAGGTTCCAAGGGGGAACCTGATTCACAAACAGACAAATCTAGACAATGGCTCCCACAGAGCCGTTCAAAAATGTATTCATGAATCCTGTGTGTTGCTAGTAGGCCAAATGCAAGACTTCTCTTCAGCAACTTAGCAATTTGCTGGCTCTGTTTTAGGGGTCAACAGGTAGAGCAATGCACTGTGAGGAAGTGCTTCTGGCATAGTACAGAAGTCCTTTTAGTACCTATGTCGCACTAAGCTGAACAAAAAAGTATCATCCACTGATGCAAATGACAGATCCTCACTCAAAGAATCAGGATCCACAGACATTTTTCTCGTTATAATTTGAGGTTAAAGGGTGGGATCACAGTGCACAAGACGAGGAGCAGGGAACAGCTTTAAGATTGGGCTGAACACCCCAGCGACCTCCTTCTACTATGGCGGACGAGCGTTCCCGCCCCCCACCCCTTCCCTCCCGCCAGCAGCCAACAAAATGAAAAATAAAACGATAAAAAATGCTTGTTTATTATCGTTTTATTTTGGCTATCAGATCCGAGGCTTGGGGCGGGGCCAGATATGACAGGCTGGTGGAGGAGTGTTTTGCACTGTATAATCAGTGTGCATGACCATCTTAGGACGGTCAAACCATCATGCACACTGAAGCTCTCTCCAACCCCAGCTGCATTGCTGGGTTTGGGAAAGCAGGCAGAGGCTCCCAGTCTACCTTGGAGCGCAAATCCACTGCGCTCAGGCCAATCCTGACGCTGCTTTCATGCAGAGTCAGGATTGGCCGCAGGGGACTCTGGGAGCCTGTGCCTGCAGTGGACGGAGCAAGATCAGAGCATCGGAGCCAGAGTGTTGCATGGATGCAGGTAAGTTATTGCCCAGATACCGGCCGCTACTGATCCTGAAAGCCATTCTTTTATGTGCTTTCACAAACCCAAACAAGTACATTTACTCCTAAAAAAGACAAATGTAAGTGTGCAAATGTAATGGCAAGATTCCACCTACACCACCATGTTTTAGGTGGGCACAGGGGTAGTCATTTCAATGGACTGAAAGGTATTTTCAGTGTGGTGAAAAGATGTAGAACAATATGTGCATAAATGTGGATTTCCACAATGCTGAAACCGTAGGGGAAAAATCCTATATCTCTGCCTCAGCATTGGCAGTTAGGGAAAAAGAGTAGTAGCAGGTCTTACGCATGGCTTCTCCTTTGCTAAAACTCCCACACCCTTGCTCCCCGTGGTCTCAGGTTCATAATAACCCCCGCACTGCGCCCATTCCAGTGTACATGCACTACAAACAAACCAACCTTGTGCTCCCTAATAAACAGCCAACATGCGTTGTGGTTATAGTGGTCGTTGTTGGCCGCAGTTTATTAGAATTATATACATATACTTCGGTCATAATTGTATGACCCCTGTTCATAAATCATCATTTGCGAACTGTCATATTTTGGGTCATAAATCATATACTCAGCATGTCATACATATTATTTTGCGGTACATTGTATGCACATCACATGGCATCGAAAGTTCTTTGGTTAGTCCCTTGTAGTCCTCTCTCTTTTCCTGTCCCTCCGGGGACCATTGTTTGGTTGGTCTCCATGCCCTTTGCGTGTGGAGGGTAGCTTCTCCCCGGAGTTAGGCCCCAACTCGCTACCGTGTCCGTCTCATTTGTGCCCTGCCGTCCGGCGGGGTCTGGGCTGCGAGTGCCGTCTCCGTTTGCTACCCCCTCATTTGTTAGGCCAACTCACCCTGCCGTGCGGCATCCAAAGTGAGTGGCCCTACTCCTATACACCGCCCTGTCGGTGTGTCTCCATAACCAACCATTGTACCATTACTTCTACGCAAACGCTTGTTTGCTGTCCAGCACTGCGGCACTGCTGTTCCTTAAGTGAGGATGGGTGGGACAAAAATTCCTCGGTGCGCCGCTCCCCTGCTCCCCGATGATAGGATCTACCTGGGGGAGCGGTGGCTTATATCCCCCCCACACTTTCCTGCCTAACCGTTGGTGCTCTGCCATTGGGGGGTTTGTACCTTGCCAGGCCCCCCATAGGACGGGGGCCTGGCACCACTCTGTCGCCCGTGGGGAGGGCGCAGGGCTACCTCTTTTCCGCTTCTAGGCGCTCACGGGCACCCAGAACCGGTTCCTTGCAGGGCTCGGCGTCGGTTATGGCGCCAGCCCTCGAGGCCCCCTTTGGGGGCGGCCTCTGCGATAACCCCTGCACTGTGCCAATTCCAGTGTACATGCACTACAAACAAACCAACCTTGTGCTCCCTAATAAACAGCCAGCATGCGTTGTGGTTATAGTGGTCGTTATTGGCCGCAGTTTATTAGGATTATATACTTATACTTCGGTCATAATTGTATGGCCCCTGGTCATAAATCATCATTTGCGAACTGTCATATTTTGGGTCATAAATAATATACTCAGCATGTCATACATATTATTTTGCGGTACATTGTATGCACATCACCAGTTCGTAAATGGCACCGAAAGTTCTTTGGTTAGTCCCTTGTAGTCCTCTCTCTTTTCCTGTCCCTTCGGGGACCATTCTTTGGTTGATCTCCACGCCCTTTGCGTGTGGGGGGTAGCTTCTCCCCGGAGTTAGGCCCCAACTCGCTACCGTGTCCGTCTCATTTGTGCCCTGCCGTCCGGCAGGGTCTGGGCTGCGAGTGCCGTCTCTGTTTGCTACCCCCTCTTTTGTTAGGCTAACTCACCCTGCCGTGCGGCATCCAAAAGTGAGTGGCCCTACTCCTACACACCGCCCCGCCCTGTTGGTGTGTCTCCATAACCAACCATTGTACCAGTACTTCTCCGCCAGGCCATCAGGGAGGCTAACGTCTTCCTGCGGCTCCCCCCGTCTCCTTATTTCTCTTTTTTTTTTACTTGCAACCTGCCAGGGCCATTGCTCCCCACAAGTTATCCCAAAAGAATCGCATCCCTTCTTCCGATAGATGCACCCAGTTATGCCCATACAGCTCCGGGTGGCCCCATGTCTGATGCTTTCCAGGCCGTTGGTCTTGCAAAATTTACTAACTGCAATGTTCAGTTTTCTCCTTGAGTTATCCACTGCATTGTGTGACTCGGCTCCCCGCCAGACCATTCTACTGATCACTTCTGACCAAGTGATGGTCGTACTCCCAAAGCACTTGGATGCCCCCGTGAGATCCGCCTGGATGTCTTGGAGGAGGGCCTTCCTCCCCCTCTGAGGAATGTTGTTACCCCCAAGATTGATTATCAAGATGTCCGGGTGCCAAGCTGTGTCCGCCTGCAGGTCCTTGAGGACCGCTGGTAGTTGATCAACATCTCATCCCGGTTGCCGCAGCCAACTTATGCATGTGCTGACTGGTCTTACTGTCAGCCTGTGCCCCCCCCGCCCCCGCCACCAAGGCTGCATCCTGAATAAGAACGAGTGGCCCACTACCCACAGCAGGCGGGGGCGTTTTCCTGCTGAAGAAGGGGCATAAATGTCAGACGGTCTCTCGTGCAGGTGGGTGTACCCACCCCCCCCACGGTGAAGCCCCCATTGCCGTACCGAGGGAGGGCTCTACAGTAACTGGGGTCTGATGTAGGTCCTGTATGCCATCTGCCTACTGATTGTATCCCTGCTTCAGTCATGCCGTGTAGTGCTACTGATGTTGCTGCGCCAATCCTAAAAGAGTGGGAACCAAATGCCGCAGGGGGTAGCCCCGCTTTAGCTAAGGCCTGGCACATCACTGCCATGAATTGAAACTTGCTTAAGTGGCTCCCATCCTGATGTCTGAAAAGAGGGCCTTCCCCGGATGGACGTGTCGACATGTATGTGTGCAGGCAGCAGACTGTGCAATATCTGTGATCTTTGATGCACTTGAGCTGTACTACCGCTCCCTTGCCGGCCTAATCCATTTTTGACCGCCTTAGTAGTAGCTCAACCGCGGCTGCCTTGGGTCTGACATCGGCTGCCTGCAGACACCGTCCTGCTGGCCCATTCTTCCTGGGTGCCACTAGTTCACTGATCCGAAATGCACCAAAGAATGCTGTGGAGAAGGCCACCCTGAACAGATGTAGCTCAAAATTGTCCCATGTTAATTCCTATGGCGTGTCCATAAGCTAGCCCAATTTTGTGAAGTCTATTGGGTGCCTGCCGTCTGCCTTTACCCCCTCTGCCCGCTTCCATCCTTTTATTGCTGCTTTAATGTACAGGGATGCAGTGGGGTCCTGACCAGTGTGAATTTTAATGAAATGGGCAACAGCTGACAGGTGGGCCTGTGCCCATGACCTAGATTTTTTGTTGGTGAATGCCCACTGGATAAACTGCTCCACTGCTCTTCGTGTTTCACAGATGTTCTCCAGAGTCTGGATTCCTCCTATTTGCGTTACTGTCCCTGCGTATTTCTTGCAGCGCTTGGTGGCTTCCGGGGCAAGTGCTTGATTCACTGACGCTGACAAGTCTATCCCGCCAGGCCCCACAGGTGTTCTGGAAAAGGGGTCATTACTCTGTCCGCCCCTGGGGCCAATTCCCTGAACCTGCTCATCTGTGCTCTTGACAGGGCATCTGCCACTGCATTCTCCTCCGCTGGTACATGACGGGCCTTCAGGTCTATGTTCCCCTCCAGCTGCCATTTAACCAATTGCTGCATTAGTCTTAATGTGTCAGGGCACCTCGCCGATCCCCTATTGATTGCTTGGACCACCCCCTTGTTGTCTGACCACAGCGACAGTTTCATGTTCCCCAATTCCTGTTTCCAGACAGTTAGGGCCACTATTATGGGAAACAGCTCAAGGAATGTAATGTTGTTGGTGATGCCCTGTTTGTGCCACCTGCTTGGCCATTGGCCCGCGCACCATTTATCCCCCAGGATTGCCCCAAAGCCTGTGGTACCTGCAGCGTCTGTAAAAAGGGCTATCTGCCTAGCTGTCACCCAGCCTTCTCTCCAGATTAGGACACTGTTAAAATCAGTGAGGAATGCGTCCCACATGAGCAGATCCTGCTTGATCTCTGCTCCAAGCCTGACGTGGTGGTGTTTGTGAGTGAGACCTGTTGCTAGCTGGGTTAAGCGCCTGGCGAATACCCGTCCCGCGGGCATAACCCTGGCGGCGAAGTTGAGTTCACCAATCAATCGTTGGAGGTCGCGGAGGGTTGCCTTGCTGCGGCCGCAGAGGCCCCTTACCTCCTCCCTGAAATCCCTCACTTTCTCCTCCGGTAATCTGGCTGTTCCCGCCACTGAATCTAGCTCATTCCCTAGAAATGTGTTCTTCGTAGCGGGGCCTACAGTCTTCTCAGCTGCCAGCGGGATCCCTAACTCCCCAGCTAACCCCTGGAATGCCGCCAGTGTGTCACTACACTCTGCTGACCCGGCTGGACCTGTGAACAAAAAGTCATCTAAGTAGTGGAGTTTACCCACCGCGGGGTGCCTGTCGTGCAGGGCCCATTCCAAAAATTTGCTGAATTGTTCGAAGTACGCAAAGGACACTGCGCACCCCATAGTCATTGCTTTATCGATGTACAGAGCCCCCTCCCACTGGAAACCCAAGTGGTGCTCCGCTCCCCTACTACCCAATGATAGGAGCTACCTGGGGGAGCGGCAGCTTATATCACCCCCACACTTTCCCGCCTAACCGTTGGTGCTCCCCCATTGGGGGGTTTGTACCTTGCCAGGTCCCCCCATTGGACGGGGGCCTGGCGCCACTCTGTCACCCGTGGGGAGGGCGGGGGTTACCTCTTTTCCGCTTCTAGGAGCTCACGGGTGCCGAGAACCGGTTCCTTGAAGGGCTCGGCGTCGGTTATGGCGCCGGCCTCGAGGCCCCCTTCGGGGGCGGCCTCTGCGAAAACAGCCGCAGGAGCAGAAAGTAAACAAGAACATTAGAGCCCTGTTTGCTTTCTGTAGTTTCCATTTTGTTGCCTTGCCATAGCCCTTAGGCAGAAAATAAGAGTTGTTACGCATGGAACAAGAGGTCATCCCTGTGATGTCACCAGGGGTCAAAGGGTGCATTATACCATCTCTGCTACTCCCAGCACTTTGTTAAATCGATATTCTTGAGCTTCAGAAAAGACCTCAAGACCCTGCTCTTCAACCAACACTTAGTCAAAGTTTAATGCCAATAATCATGCCTCTGGAAGTATACTCTTGGCCACAGAATTATGCAGCAGTAGAAGGCCATCTTTTGTGGCAGGATTGACTACATTATACAGCAAGAAAAAACAAACTATGCTGTAATGAAAGGCAAATGAAGCAGAACGTTATGGGATAAAAGTCAAATTTTGCAAATGATTCTGTGGCATTGTTGCCTAGCTACATGAATACTATTATAACTCATACATAAACTATTGCAGTGCAGTTTCTTAAGAAAGAAAAATAATCACATCCAGCAGATCATATTCAAAATATTATGAATCACTAATTTAGCACTTTGTCTTTCGTGAAAGCACAAGGACTCCATTTCATAACAGTCATCTTACCTCTCAGATTGAAACTGAATTTGTGAACCATATGCAGTGCAAGTACAATTATATTTCAACACATTTTCAGTCTTGGGTGTAATCTGTTTTCTCCTCTGAAAGCATCTCTTTCTGTTTTGATACGAGGCTCTTCATTCCCGCACTGCAGACAAAAGTCCTTGCCGAAGACACGCATCTGAGAATGTTTATTTACACTGTCTGGCCAAATTTATCTCCAAAATCTGTCTCTAAAATCTTCATTCCAGCAATCAACTACTGAAAGGTGACCAACAAACTTTTGCAACGTGTCTCGCGTGATGCTGCACTGTTCAGCGATTTTAGTAAGTTTTGATCAATTTTACATTGAAGCACATTTTTGTTCAAATCTACAAATTCTACGGCAGATGATGGATTATGTGAGCAGTGTAACAAATTTATATTCATGCAGAACATCTTCAACCGCGCAATCCTGTTTTTTCAGTGTCCAGAGTACAGCCTCCCCTTATCCTTTCCTAACTTAGGCCTCTGCAGGCTCTTTGCCCACTCCTCATCTTGGCCCTCCTTTCCCTCTCACCCGTTTCCACGCATCCATCCCAACATCGTTACTCCATCATTGTACTTGTACCTCCCCACAATGTACATTGGGGCTTATTTATGAGCCCTCTGCGCCACCGTTGCGTCACTTTTTGAGATGCTGCGGGGGCGTAACAAATGCGCCACGTTTCGCCATATTTACAAAGTGATGCATCTAAGCCCTGGGCTACATTATACCTGTGTCAGGTATAATGTATGCAGGGTGGGTGTTCCCCCGCAAAAAAGGGTCATAAAAGTGGCACCGTGAAATCTATGAGATTTCACTACGCCACTTCTAGGACGCCACTGCATCAAAATCTTACGCCTACCTCAGAGCAGGCGTAACACAAACACAGACGCCTTTAACATGGGACTTGCACCTTGTGTAATGACCCATTGCTGGAATAGCGTCACTTTTGCGACACACTCCAGCAATGCGTCATTACTGCGCTTACAGATACGTCAGAAATAATGTTGTATCTCTAAATCCTTTTGACATGGAGTGCCGTACAGTAAATAGGGAGCATCCATGGTGGGCGCACTGAAAAGTGTTGCATTGCTGTTTTCACGCAGCGATGCCAAACTTTTCATAAATGAGGCCCAGTGTTTGTAGCTAGACTTGTGCTATTATGAATCCATATATATATATACATAGATAGATTTTTGTGTGGTATTTTTATTGCGGAGAATCAGACAAGGAAAAATACCTTGTGAGTCTCCGATCCCTCACCTCTGTTTGCAGAACGGCTGTGTGTCTTTTTAACTAACTATTTACTGTAATTTCCCAGGCCCCAAGAGTGCTGCAGCTTCTGGTTCATAGGCACGCGTTTAACACCACTGTGTTTACCATGGCAGTGCAAGACACGCCAGCAACCGAAATATAAGACACGAAATCGAGACTGCTTGTTAAACAAACCATAAAAAGCACACCCTAACAATATGATGTAAAACTTTCGCCGATGGGGCTAAAAATCATTAATGGTTGATAGCTGAAACACACGAAAATGTGCAAGAGGCCTGTGAAACTATAAGGCTGGTTGAAAAAGTGTTACAAGCCCTACCTTCCCCGGAGGCCATTGCAGCTGAGCAATTGCACATCTTCGGCAGGAGGGTTCCTTCAGGGACTTCGTCTTAGGCGGCTGACAGCGAGATCATTCACCGGACGGGCCTGTAAGGAGAGAGATAAAATAAAAGACGAAATACGGTGCAGGAGTGTTTTCCGCATTGTAATGTGTTTAATGGGCACTTCTGGAAAAGGGAACAGGCGCCTATCTTTTCAGTACAGACACAGGCCGTGATAGCCCATGGCTGAAGTTAATGCGAAAAGACGCGCATTGTTTATTTTTGCACCCAGAAGAAAAGCTCTGTTGGACTGATAAGGGAATTTATTTGTTCTTCAGGGTACAAGTAGGAGAAATTGGGTTTCCACGTAGCAGTAAATAAAAGAGAAACCGACAAATGTTCCAATTCTCTAAGACGTTGTGTTACTACATATGTCAATTTCCATTTGGTGCGGTTTTTTTGTGAGTTTTTTTAAAAATATCTCCACACCAAAGTTTCCAGATTGGTGGTTAGGATTGGTATGCCGACTAGTTACCATCATTCACTAAATCAAGTGACATGCGAGCCAGGGGCGTAGCTTCCATTTGGGCAGCATGTGCAATGGCACCAGGGCTAAGATGCCTGAGGGTCCCAATACCCTGATTATTGCTGTGTTTTGCTGTAATTCTGTATTAAACAGCGGCCTGGGGGGTAATTTCCATCCCTGCACTAGGGCCAGTGACACACTGGCAACGCCATATTTCAGTTGGGTTTAGCCCAGCAGTGTAGCGTGGGGGGGGTGGAAGCGGCAGAGGGCTGGTTGCCCCGCGCGCACAATTCTTAGGGGTGCAACATTTTAAAAGAAAAGTAGAAGGAAACTTGCCTTGCCCCTGGCACTGGCAACCAACGCTATGCCGGTGGGTTAGCCACCTGCCTTTTTAGGACGAGCCTAGCGGCAGCGCGCATATACTGCTTGCTCTGCGAGACTGCTGTACTAGAGTATGGGAGAGAAGCCGTGCCCACTCTCCGCCGATATTTTTCATTGGCTTGTGTCATTGTCTTTCGTAAATGCTGCCTTCGGATTCATTAATAGGCTTGTTAGTCCCTCCTTAGTACGGCCTTGTCTTCATTTGGAACCTCCCATGGCTACTGGCCCCTTTACTTAGTTGTTACATAGTACGTGTACTATTTTATTTATTGAGTTTTTCCTAGGTTAGCCACGACGATGTGCTTTGCTTACATTCAGCGGGCCATGCCCCCTTTCACTTTCGAAGCAGCCTGGACAATGGCAGGCGCTTGTTTGTAATGCCATAGGTCTCGCATTTAAATGCGAGACCTATAGCAAACATTGGCAATATTTTTTGTCCTTGGCAATCGCGGTGAATTGCGGGAGGATGTTTAGTTGCTTTAAAGTACCATCTGTGTTTACAGTACGTGATTACGTAGGTGAAATGCTGAAAAAAGGGGGCGGCTTTATCCCGACTTTCTAATTTTCTTGTAATGAGGTCTAATCACACGGTAGACGGCATGCTGGTCTTGACATGGTGAGTTTCTGTTACCCATGCTTATTTTGCCATCAACTAAGCTGCTGCTTGATGGGCCGGCAACCACTCAGTAAGTTCTTAGTGCTGGAGTTTTACTGTGACACGACTTGCTTTACACCTATACGCGTGATGGTTGCTCTTAATTTGCATGACCCACAGAATTGAGATGTACAGGGCGGTTTAAGTGAGACGCTTAGATAATTACACCGTATCAGATTAATACATGCTGCCTAATAATGTTAACGGTCGGATTATGTATTTATGACTTCACGTATATCCATTATTAGTGAACGCCTTATGTAATAGACTAGTTTTCTTTAATTTATGTCAAATTATACAAAATGTTCCAAATGCGAGAGACGTTGACATGTATAGGGACTAATGTAGATAAACAGCGGCGTCACAGAAGCATATAAGCTAAAGGAAATGGTCTCAATAAATTAGTGAGCAGCTGGTTTAATTTGTTCGATTAGCACATGATTGCGTGCAAATAGACTTCACACGAATATGCTGACGCCACGTTGTTGAGAGTAGAAATACTATAAGGCAGTTTACTGCTTGCACAAAGTGTTCGGATGAATATGGCCCCTCACTTGGTGGTTCGTTTCTAAACTGCTGTGCGCACCCCTCAGCCAGCACAGGCAGTAATTTAATGACTAAGATCAGGGAGGAGTGTTGGAACAGCTATCCATTACATAATAACAATCAGGGGACAGGGTACCCACATGGCGTTTGAGTGGGGTCATGATGATTGCGTCCACTGTTGAAAGGTGACAGTTGGACAAGAGAGGTAAACACTATGGTGTATGTATGATGCTCGTGTGCAAACTGTGGTCAGTGTGGGAGGGGAGGATAGGTGTGAGGTGTGAAATTTGTATTTACTTATTTAGGATCTTGCAGAAGTTGATCGAGAATCCTCAGGAAGGTGGGGGCAAAACAATTTACAACACACGAGATTCAAACAAAAGTGCTTTTTTTTTAACTTAAATTTAGTACAGAAGGCGATCACTCACATAGAGGAGCCACAGACAGTTGACGGTGTATGAATGAGACTGTGGCAAATAATTGAAATGCAAGGCAGCCTTTAGCATTGTGATGCACGAAAAGAAATGAGAGAGAAGTACAAGAGAAGCTTCAACATCGGGATGCTGTGAGGCGTGACCGTCATGTAGGTTGCATTTGGAAGGCTAGTAAACAAGAGATAAGCAGACAAAGTAGAGGAAGAGGTTAGAAATCAGGAGAGAAGAGAACGAGGTTGTTTATAGAATAATAGGACATTTTAGAGCGCTTGAGGTTTTGTGGCAGGGGCATTGCAGCATCACGCAATTTTTAAACAGTGCCGACTTCAAAAGCCAAATTTAAAAACTCTGAGACTAAGGAGCCTGGACTGCAGCTTAAGTTCCTGCTGTTGTGCAAAAAGGTTTAGCAATAAGCAAATTAGTGCTACAGGAGTTTACATACTTATAAATCCCTTTCTGACTTCCCTGACGGATGATCACGGGCTAGCAGTGCCACCTGGGCTGCACTTGCTCACACAGGGAACTTCACAGTGGTGATGTAAGCAGTCAATTAAATCTTTATTTCCCAGTGTCAAGTTTGGACACTTCTAACTGTTGCTGCTCGCATTGTTCTGGAAAGAACGCCCACTGCAGGTTTTCTAAGGAGTGTTAATGTAGCCAATTAAATCTGAAAGGCCCCTCTGCCCTCTCCCCCACTGGGCTGTTTAACCCTTCATTGCCTACAAGAAAAAAATGTAAGAAAGCCAGGAATGAACATTTATTTAGCATTTCACAACCCTATTCTTTGGTTGGAGGACAGAGGATACCATCTTCTATTTTAGCTTTCTTCAACCATGTGCTCGTTGCATTGTGGGCCTTGTAGTTTGGCCTTTTAACAGTTTCGTCATGGGCTCAAAATTTGTCTTTCTTACGTTTCTTAGCACCCAGGATAATATGCTGCATAGATAAAAATCTATAAGGTCCCAAAGGCGAGACTGATTGCATTGCAAATGCTTGTTCGGTATGGCTACTGACAGCCGTAGCCTTCCTCATTTTGTAAACACTTAAAACATACATAGAGGTGCTTAGGATCAACCCCCTTCAGCCGCGGCTTCATTCAAGTGTCTTTCATCTCTGAATCAGCCCACAAGAATAATGAGTAGCTTTCCATTTCGCAGTGGTGACCATCACTTGGACGGATGAGCCCGAGTCCAATGTCATAGCAAGAGGACACTACATGGAAGCAGGCTGCAGAAGAAGTACTTGTTTTTGATGTGCCCACAAAGTACAGAGAAATGAATCTGCATTGCAGTGTTTTAATTATGAAACTTATGACTTCCTTTTACATTATTTTTTTATCTGAAGTCAGCCAGTTTTGAGATGCCATGAAATATAGCTTCCAATGAATATTTCAGTAAGCCTTGAATAGGACATTAAGATGACCACCAACACCACAGTGAGGCTTGAAACACTGTGTAATTGGTGTTTCTCTCAGTCACATCTTTATATGCCCTTCACTTGTTCAGTGCTCCCTCCTCTCTGAAGACATGATCCCCATCTGTGCCCATGGCAGCCTTTTGACACACTGTGCTGCAAGCCTATCAGCAGTGCCTATGGTTTCTAGAGCTGAGGCCATGAAGAGGTTCCTTCATTCTTTCCAGTGCAGAGAGGCAACACTGGCGATGGTCTAATCCCTTGTCAGAAAGCGGATAACTAAATTCCTGATCCAACAGAACATTTTTGCACTTCACAGCTTTCATGGGCAACCATTCACAATAAGAATATGGTGGGGAAGGGGAATGGGACGCAAGTGAAAAGAGTGACACATAATATTACCACTCTGATTCTTCAGACTTCTGTGGTGGTGTCATCCACACTGGTCTTAGTGGATCATTTGAAAACAAGATTGCGCCTTTAATGAGTTGTATGAATATTCATCTGAACCCCTCACTATAAGGTTGTGATATACCAACATAATATCTGTAAACTTCAGGCTTTTGGGAATATTGGTGAAACTGTGGTGAATCCTTGATCTGAAATGTAAACAATTTCTATGAGTTTAATATGGACGTATTTCAATCATAACGTTTCTTACTCTACTAAATGCAACTTCCCTGTGTTTGATTACATTCTCTCTGGTTTCTCATATGCATTCAAGTTATTTCTCAAACTGTAACATAAACATTTGTCAAAATACTATAATTCTTATTCTCACTATCTAATCACTCTCTTAAGAAGACACCACTACCTTTGGGACAAATGTATACATCACGACGAATCAACAGTCTCTAAATTTGTTGAGTAGCCTTTCCATTCCTAAAGTAGCTTTCAATTACTTAAGAAAAAACAGAAATGTTGAATTTATAGTTTATCAGAGTTATCTCCAGAAAGTACTTTGAACTGAATCAAATTCATTTTCAAAATACAATTTAATTTCTTGTAATACTTGTCTGTATTTAGCTTCAAACATTCTCTCATGCTTCCAAAGGAAAAATACTCCAAGACTTTCAAACCAAAGTGCCTGGAAGAAAGGGCATGACTGCCTCAACTTCATGTCTTGATTGCCTACCAAAAATGCTCTGGTCCATGCAGAACTCAATATGTTCGAAATGTCCATCGATATTTGGAAAACACCCATGAACTCATGGGAAATGTAGTTTCTGATTCTGAATTTGGGTGCCTTATGTATAGTGCATCCTCAAGAGATACAAATCAATTCGTTAATCAGCGCCATGCTCATGAGTTCAGAGAATTATGCTTAATCATCTGATGAGTACACAAGGATAAGTTCAAGTCCCTATTAAATGTTATGACAATTGGGCACCGCTGTTTGCAAATGACCCTGCTTCTCACCAAGGCACCTATGCAGCTGCACAACACGGCTCTCTCCTGACAGGACAGAGCATGTCAGGAGGTGCCAATACGGTCTCACTGGGAAAAGATATAGAAGAGATCATGAAGCTGATGAGGAGGGAGGGGCAACAAGTCTTTTTGGTCCTGAGTGAAGAAGCAGAAAGATTCATGCAGCATGGCCACGCTTTATGTAATGACTAAGAGACAGAAGCAGGTAGATCTGTGCAGGCTGCACTAGGTACACAGAGCAACACAGGATGTGTGTCTTGTTTGATAAGTAAGAAGCTGCATCATTTCATATCTGGTGTATCATGGCAGGAGGTGCAGTTCCAATCTGAAAATAAATCAGCTAGCTCTTGGCCAATGGCTGCTGTATACACAAGTCCCCCACTCTCCAACTTTAAACTTGCCCAGTCAGAAGGTCACTGAATTTGCCAATGAATGCCCATTGCCAAATCCCACCTGAAGTGCTAATTATCTGGATGGATAGTGCTAATAGACTGTGGTCACTCGCCTGTACAGTGCAAGCTCTGCAGAGAAATGAGGGGATAGTTGCTGACTGCCTAGCAGTTTCTGTCTTGCAGGGCTGTATGAAGATGTCTGATGCAATGATGGACATGTTGCTGAGCCAGGCAGACAAACAAGATATTGCTTGATATGCATTTTCTTCCTTTCATAGCCAAAGTGTTTAAATGTTTTGAAAAAAATATTCTGTAGTTTTAAGAGAAACATTCCCTTGCCCTTTATCAACCATATTGTCACCTTCAATATTCAATGGCCATGCAGCATGACCGTTCTGACTTCCTCACTCAAGACTGCAGAGATTTGTTGCTCTGCCTTCATCAACTTCATGAGTGGGACAGATTGCCAGTGATTACGAAGATTGGGACAACTGGATTGCCCATCCTACCACAAAAAGGGATTCAGTTTCCTTTCTCTGACATGCTCGGTATGCTGACCACTTCTATATGGATGCCAGAACTAGAGACTTAATATTACTCAATTCAGACAAGCCACTTCAGCTAACACTATTACACATCCCTTATGATTTCTAAAGACATGATGTTATGTTTCGACCGCTTTTCTCATTAGCCTTGAAAAAGCCCCAGGGCTGTGTGCCGCACAAGGGGTGAAACTGTCAGATTTCTTAAGAAAAATCATACACTGCCAATAATTTTTTTATCTTATGTTGTTTGCATTGAATACTACAGATTTATCTAATTGAAAAACTTATAACATTGTCAAACCTTCTACTCTACATATCCATGAATAAACCAGCTTTAGGCATCGGACCAACAGATAGAGGCAGGCATGAGTAGGACTAACCAGTAGTCTTCTTGAAGAAATACATTTTTGCAATCTCCTGAATTAGGGGAAGCCAGATTCCATGTGAAGAGATAGAAAGCACCACAGGGATTGGCACATGAATGGTCATTCCTCTGAAATTAATGTAACAACTAGAAGGGGTGACGTAGGAAGCTGGCTCTATATATACTATACCAAAGTAAGGTATAGTGTGCACAGAGTCCAGGGAGTCCCCAGAGGTATAGCAGAGGCTAAATTAGGTAAGTACTAACAGCTCTCTTTGTGGTAGTGTGGGCGAGCAGTTAGGCTTATCCAGAGGGTGTTAAGCATTTATTGTATTCACTCAATCAAGACTGATGCACACACTCAGAGACTGAATCCAGACCAATTGGGTAAGTATAAAAAAGGTACAGGGGCAGCTCCTCCGCTAAGATGGAGGAGCGTCACCCTACTGCTCTATGAGCAGTGCAGAGGAAACATAAAATGATAATAACAAAGCGTTGTTATCACTTTATATTTCCTTCCTAGGTGCCAGGAGGGGGGGGCTGGCTAGAGCAGGGGTCAGGGGGAGGAGTGGTTTTCACTCCCAAAGTGTGCATGAATGTTTGACCGGCCGTGTTGGGCCGACCAATCATTTATGCGCACTTTGCATGTTCCCCACCAGGCTGCATTACACAGCCTGGTGGGGAACATGCACAGGCTCCCTGTCCCCGCCTGAGCGCCGAACCATGGTTCTCAGATCAATCACAACGCTGCAATGCAGTGTTGTAATTGGCTTAGGGGAACTTAGGGAAACCAATCACAGCGCTGCATTGAAGCATGGTGATTTGCTTAGGGAGCCTGGGAGCCCGGGTGATTCCTGCGAGGAGGCGAGGCAGTGGCTGGGACGCACCTGCAAGTACGTTTGCTTTATTTTTTTTTATTTTCTCGGACCCGCCCCACCCCCCTCCAATTTATCTCCTTCCCACCACCACCATTTCCTATCAGCTGCCACTGGTGTGAATAAGCATCTCTGTGCACTGATTTGGAATACCTTTGCATCTGTTCTGCCATTTTTTCGTTTCGGTTTTAGCCGAAAGGGTTGGTTGCTTGTGACTTTTGATTGAGTACATTTATTTGCATGGAAGTTTTAATTGCTTCCTTTAAGATTATTATTTTTTTTTTTTTAAAGTGCCTGAGTCGGAAATATGTGGCTGCGTGTTTCTTAAAAATATGAATGAATTCTATTCATTAGTATCTTGTGGAAGGTGCTTGGGCTGCACTGACTCTCACTCTGACTGTGTTCGTGACCCTGAAACTTTCCTGAGTCCGACTCGGACGGCCGCGTTTAAAATAAATGTTTTACAGCACCCGCCAGGGCCTATTATTTGTTTGTGCATGGGGACTGGGATGTGTAACGTGCTTAACTCCCTGTACTTGTGTTTGTGTGTGACAATACCTGAAGTCTTCCTGATTACGAAGCCCATATTTAAAAATCACTTCACTTGACCTATTACTTTCTGCATCACACACACAGTGCACAACTTACAAAATGGCAGTAGTTGGGCTAGTAGTGGTACAAACCCTGAAATTCACTATCATTTAAGACTTTGGGCCAGATTATGATCTCGTTAGGAAGGCCTCCTGATGGGTACCGGAACGTGCGAATCCTATGGTCCTATGTTTCCGACCGAGTCGTCACCCGCTCCGAACGACCAAGTATGATGCGAAGATATCATCCGCGTCGACCGAATCGTTTCTGGAACCCAATCCTGTCCGACCGACACGTTCGCAGACGAATCGTGCCGCGCAATGGAGCCGGATTCTGACCGCGCGAGTACAATGCACGATTCGGTCAGCTATATCTCCTCGGTCTCAGCAGAATGAAAAGGCTGTCGGAATCGGACGTTGGGGGGCCGTAGCAGGCACCCCTTCACCCTGAAGACCTTTGAATTGGTCACGGGGGGTGCCCATGGGTCCCCCCGATCCATGCATGCACAGTGTGGCGGGCAACATGGGGTGCCCGCCACAGGGTGTACACTTT
Organism: Calotriton arnoldi; assembly: GCA_963921515.1. Lineage (NCBI taxonomy): Eukaryota > Metazoa > Chordata > Amphibia > Caudata > Salamandridae > Calotriton > Calotriton arnoldi. The sequence goes on along the minus strand of CAWUFW010015814.1, from coordinate 97,602 downwards.
TCCCCACCCACCCCTTTTTGCTATGGGAGCCTGTTTATGCGTTGTTACACGGGCTCCCATAGAGTTCAATGGGAGTCCGAACGAACCTAGTCCGTCAGCATACGGCTGCATCGTACTCGTTCAGTTGGACTCGCACAGCGTGATTTGCTTTGAAAGCCCTCTGGATCAGAGTCGTAAGGAGGGCTTTCCTAGCAAGATCATAATCTGGCTCTTTGTCCTTAAGTTAACATTTTATCTCAGAAAGACTGAGATGAAACGTTAACTTAAAGACATAGTCTTAAATGTTTTTGAGATCAGTGTTTGTGCCAGCCAGACTGCCACCATTTTTTCACTGGTGAGACTGCTCTATGTTGTATCTTCTCTGTGTGACACTGGCATTGAAACATCTCTCGACGACGCTGTGTCACCTCCTCCTGTGTCAGCAGTAGCACTAGTCAGTCACACAGCCTTAGTGTTATTGAATCAGGTTTGGCGAAGTCTTCTTCACAAAGGCATTCAACCCGGGCCCTTTCTCGTCATACAGCGCATTGCAGTTCGAAGTTTGCACGAAGAGGCACCCTGTGACAGTGTCTCATGGTGGCCTACATGCAATACTTTGGGCTCACATTAGGTGCCAGTTTAGATGTCCAACCTCAGTAGAATTTCACATGCAGCTGCCTGGACTGGACCATGTTGATGGAAGTTTAATTAATTGAGCAGACGGTCTAGTTTACTCGGAACACCCTGATTGCAGTGCATGTGTAGTCAGTCGGATCGTAGATGCCTGCCTCAAAGAATGCCTGTGTTGTGGCACGTCTTTCATATGTCGGGGTGCCTCACACAGCAATTTTCGACTCCCAACATATTTTCTCGCTAGTGGAGAATGGTTTGTGCATTTGCTATAAAATTCACAGACACTATCGGGTTCCACGTCACTTCCATTCCTGGCCCATGGCTAGGTTGAAATAGAGGGCAGAGACAGAGTTGGGCGGCCTTTAGTTGTATGCTTGGTACCCTTTACAGCACCTCACATGCAGCGCCTTCTGACTATGAAGTGATACGTGCTGTATGGGATCGTAAACCTCGTGTTAAGACCGTAAACCTCATTGATTTCAGAAACTCAAATATCCGATACTGGCCTTTTGCCTTTTAAATAACCCTCGTGGGTTGCCGGCTGAAACCCATACACAGACACTTGCCACATAAAATACCCGAAGAGTATTCAGTTCATTTGAATGCTCACTTTCCAGGGGTCAAGTTCAGTTTAGGTGATGAGCTCGCCCCGCACCAGAGAAGTAAAGCGTTTTTATGTGTGTGTTTGTATGTGTTTTAGTATGAGTGTGTGCATACATGAGCGATTTTGTGCATGTGTGTGTGACTGTGCATGTATACGTTTTTGTATGTAGGCATATGTGCAGGTATGCAGTTTTGTGTGCACAAGCATGCATGTGTTTGTGCTTGTAAGATCTTGTGGCTGTATGTTTTGTGTGGGCAGGCCTCCCTCATTCTTCCTATTCTTTATAAAGTCCTCTATCTCATTGGTATGTTTGCTGTTCCTTTCTGTTTCGGTTCATCACCTGTCTCAAGTGACATGCTCTTGATTTTCTTATTTCTTGTGACTCGGTACCTCTCTGCTTTTATTTTCATCGTACTTTCCTAGTGTCTTTTGTTCATCTATTCTGTTCCATCTCGCCCCTTAACTGGCAGAGGCAGACCCTTCGAAATGACATTTCTGAGTTTCATGACATATTAAAGAGTACCTCACATAGGGTAGTGACAGTTGGGCCTCTCTTTTCATTGAGGACAGGATAAACATTGCTGTCTGGAATCTTTCATCTGCATATGTGAAAAGAAGTACAACTTCAAGATTGGTAAGTACTTCGTTTATTGTGTCCCGTCTTGGCAGCTCCCAGGCAGCAACTGCCAAAGCAACACATTCCATGTTCCACGCAGGGAACAGTGCCACGAGAGAATTCTGTAAGAGAGAACGTGATGGAGATCCCAACACACCTCCCTTCCCACACAGTAGAAGAAAAAGAAAAGAAGAGAGAAATAGATAACAGAACTATAAGATAAATAAAAGAGCAAGAATCATAACAGTAAAAACATAGTATAATAAATGCATAACAATAACATGTCTTGACATTTAACCGGAGTAGATCTAATCCTGGAAGAAAACATAGTATCATCAATACCTAACATAGGGGCTCATTAGTATGGCGGGCGGACTTTGTCCGCCCGCCAGAGCCCCGGAAAACGGGACCGCCCGCACTGCATGCGGCGGTCCCGCACTCTACGAATAGGATGCGCCCGCCACACTGGCGGGCGCATCCACATTGCTAACATTGCGGCTGGCGGTGCTGAAAGCACCGCCCGCCGCAATGCCACAAAAGCAAGTTGTGCATTTCAGTGCACAACATGACAGGCACCCCGCGGTGCCTGCCACGTTGTACATTGAAATGCCCCCAATGTGCACCCCCCAGAATACCTGGGGGCCCGCTACGGGGGCGAGAACCACATGCCGCCACGTTGCCGCCACGGAAAGGCTAAACCCGCATGCATCATAATATGGATGGCGGTGTCTACCAGACACCGCCACCATATTAACAGCTTTTCCGCCCAGTAGGTAATCGGGCAGATTGCCTACCGGCGGAAAGACCGTCCGCCGGGGGTCCCCCCCGCCATAGTAATATGGCGGGGGGAATTGGCATGCGGGCAGGCACAAATGTCGGGCGTATCGCCACCGCCATGCGGGCGGTGGCGATCCGCCCGACATGCTAATGGGCCCCATAGTCTTGAAACTTAACTGGAGTAGATCTCATCCTGGGAGGAAACCTTTTGAAAGAAGAACAGTCCGAACGAACATTCCTATTGGAAGGAACAGCATTAGAAGAAGAGCAACTTGGAAGAACAGAAGTTGCATTAGCGGGAACAAAATGAACACCCATCTTCCCACCAACGTACACAATTTTAGATCGAGGAACAACAGAAATGGCACACTTGTTCCAAATTTTCCCATTCTCCAACACCACCACACGGTCTCTCACTTCTCTCACCTTAGCCGGGGCTGAGAACTGAGAATTCCCCTTGCGAACGAAGCCAGGCTTCTTGATTCTTACCCAATCTCCAACACACACAGGAGAAACACTTTCAGAAACAGTGGTGTACTTTGATTGAACTGCAGTCCTCACATCCGCTACCTTGTCAAGTCTAGTTTGATCGACTTCTTTCCTAGACATCCAATCTTTGTTTAACTTGGAACCGGCAACTCTTCCCCTAAGCAGAGTGAAAGGAGACATCCCAGTACTAATATGAGGAGTAGTTCTGATTGCCCACAACATGTCTGCAATGGCCATTCGCCAGTGTAAACCATTCACCAAAGCCAATTGCAGTTGATCTTTGATAACACGATTAAAGCGTTCGACCAATCTGTTGCTGCGAGGATGATAAAGTGAGGTTAAGACATGTTTGATGCCATGCTCTTTAAGGAAATTTTGCATTTCCAAAGACACCAACTGGGTCCCGTTATCTGTCACTAGTTCCTCAGGAAACCCCTCCTGGAGAAACACTTCTTTGAGAAAATTAATAACAGATAAGGAATTCACACACTCCACAAACTTGACCTCCGGCCACTTGGACATATAGTCCACTAAGACCAGAGCATACAAAGGAGAACCTCCAGAAATCCCAAAAGGACCAGCAACATCGAAAGCTAATTTGCACCAGGGTAGATTCTTGACAACAACAGGATCAATGGGAGAGGGATGAGTTACTTGAGTCTTATCGCTCAGAACACATGCACAACAGTCCCTGACGTAATGCTCGATGGACCTGTCCACCCCGGGCCACCAAAAGTCCTCTCGGATTCTGCGTTTCATAGCGCGAATACCAAGGTGACCCTCGTGAGCTAGATCTAAAACCTTTTTTTGCATGCATGTAGGAACGACCAAAAGACCACCCCTGCGTAAAATTCCATCCACCATGGACAACTCATCACAAACCCTTTTGAAAGGAATTAACCCAGACGACAAATCCTTGTTGACAGGCCAGCCATGAACCAAGAAGTCCACAACCATTTTGATTTCACTGTCCTCTGATAGAGCTTGCAACCATTCATGCTCAGAAAGTGCACCCTTCACAATGTCGACAACAGCACCAACGGCACATACAATATCAAGATCCTCCTCAGAAGATTCGCTGATGTCTTTGGCAAGGGGTAAACGGGATAGACAATCAGCAATGTTGTTTTTGACACCAGCCACATACTCCAAACGATAGTTGAATTCCTGTAGTCAATATTGCCATTTGGCAATTAGGTAGATGGCACGACCGCCCCCTTTGGTGGTGAAGAGATCAACCAAAGGTTTGTGATCGGTCCTGAGGATGAATTCATTTCCCCACAGGAAATTCCGAAAGTACTGGACACCCCACCATAAGGCTAATGCCTCTTCCTCAATGGTGGAGTAAGAACTCTCAGCACCACGAAGAGTCCTGGAGGCAAATGCAATGATCTCCTCACGACCGTCACTCCTCTTTTGCATAAGAACAGCGCCCAACCCTATGTTGCTGTCATCAGAAGAAACAATGCATTTGTCATTGATGTTAAACAATTTCAAGGGGCGAGCTTGCACAATTTCCTTTTTGAGAAGATCAAATTGACCAACACACTTTTCGCACCACATGAATTTAACATTTTTCTTAAGTAATTCACGCAAACAAGAAGTCTTATCAGCAAAATTCCCCACAAATTTGGCATAGTACTCCACTAGTCCTAAGAAGGAGCGCAATTGATCTTTATTAGTGGGTGAAGGTGCATTTTGAATGGCATCTAAAAATTTATTTTGGGTTCAATTCCTTTGCAAGAAATATGGTGACCCAAATAATCTGCACCCTCCCGAAAAAATGTACACTTGTCCTTCCTTAAAGTTAGCCCATGAAGTTTCACAGTATCTAGTACATGTTTAACTCTGCTGTCGTGCTCTACCTCAGTCCGTGCATATACAAGAATATCATCTTGGAAAAACACGACTCCCGCTGTGTTTTTGAATAAGTTCCCCATGAGGCGCTGAAACACAGCGGAAGCCGATGCCAGACCAAAAGGCATTCGTTTGTAACGGAAAGCTCCTTCCTGTGTTACGAAAGAGGTGAGACGTCTGGAGTCCTTGCTTAACTCAACCTGGTGGTAAGCTGAGGAAATGTCAAATGACGAAAAATACCTGGCTCCATCTAGCGTCGCTAGCATTTCATTAATATTGGGCAAAGGCTGGCGGTCGATCCAAATATTAGCATTCAGATCGCGCAAGTTTACACACATCCTAAGAGACTTCTCAGCCTTGCGTGCAAGAACTATAGGGGCCAACCATTCGGATCCTTCAATGGCTTCAATCACATCCATGGTGCATAAGCGTTCAAGCTCATGCTTCAATTCCACACGCAAACTCAGGGGTACCTTACGCACCTTGTGTGCAACAGCCTTTGCACCACTTTTTAGGATGATGCGGTGCTGAAAACCTTTTAGCTTCCCAAGTTTGTCACAAAAAACTTCGGGATACTTCTGGATCCACTCATCGCCTGATAAATGTCCCACTACCAACGCATTAGGTGGACTGGAAGATGAAGAAGAAGTGTAAAATTTGCGTGCTTCACGCCTAGACAAAACCATGTCAGGATGATTGGGATCAAGAATGATACCGAGTTCTCCTTGCTCTTCCCATCCCAACAAATTTGCACCATCCTCTACAATGTATACAGTTCCTGTAGCAAGATCCCTACAGAATTCCAAATTTGCTTCAAATTTACCAAGAACTTCCACTCTTTTGCCCCCATAGGCAAAGATTCTAATGTTAGACTGGTGCAACTGAATGTCTTCTAACCCCCAAAATCCTTGGCATTGATAAGGGTAAATGGGGAACGGGGAATCGGCCAAGAAATTTACATTTTCCCATTCACACAGATAACGTATGCGGGGTATTTTCTTTTACGCAAACCACCCATGGACGCAATTTCAACAACACCCTCAGATTGTAAAGATGAAGAAGACAACATTAACAACATATTGTCACTATCTTCACTAGAGTCAATAAAGTCTTCCTCAATGGACTTGACGATTTGCGTGTTTCCTTTGTTGGACCCCATGGCTTTACAGAGACGTGCCATATGACCTTTTTTCCCACATTTGAAACAAGTCTGGTTCAAAGCAAAACAGAACTTTGCATTACCTAAGTGATTTTTGCTCCCACAACGAAAACAAAAGAGTTGTACTTTTTCAGATTTGACCTTAGACAAAGGTAGAGAAGGTGAATTTTGCGTTGTATTTTCAATGGGAACTTTGGTAGACTTAATATTATGCTTTGATTACAACAGTTTAACTTCAGTGGTTTTAGGAGGATTGCACATTTCCTTCATGCAAAATTGAGAATGTTCAATGGTTTTTGCAAGAGTGATAGCTGTTTCGAGGTCGGGGTCGTCTGATGACAAAAGCTTCTCTTGAATTATCTTGTTACATGTGTGCTCGATTAGTTGATCATGTATGATTTTATCCCTAAATTCTCTGTAGTTACAGGTGATAGATAGGGTTCTGAGTGCAGAGACAAAATCGTCGATAGATTCACCAGGGACCTGAGCACGTTGTAAAAACTTGTGACGCTCAAGTACAACATTCTTCTTGGGGTTGAACCTTTTGTCTAAAGTTTTGATGAGTGATGCGTAGTCATCAATGAGTAGGGAATCACCGTCCTCACCACCACTCACACGAGTGCTGACGACCTCAAGAGTCAAAGTTTTCAAAATGCTTCTACCCTCCACACCAAGATTATACATAAGAAGTGCTTTCTTCTTCCTTGTAGTAAACGTATCACCATCAATGGCTTCCAGATAACTCTCAAATGTATCCTTCCATTGCTGCCATATAATGGGAGGAGACCCAGGAGATTGTAAGAAGGGTGGCGGAGCTAGTACGTGATCCATACTAAGACTGTGCGTGGGTGTGTTGCTGCCCACACGATTGCAACTAATTTCAAGGTATAAAATGATACTCCTTATGATACACACTGTGAGTGCATCAGAGAAGTAAGCAAACGAGAACTTGTGGTAAAAGTAGCTGTGCACGTTAATTAAGAAAGACAACAATGAAAAAAAATATGCTGTGCACATCAGCGATTATTCCATCAAATGTGCACATACAATGAATGTCAAACAGCTGTGCGCATCAGCGGTGAAGGCAACACTAAGATTGCTGTGCTGGTGCACTGACGAAGGAAACATGGTAATCGGATGAAACAGCTGTGCGCGTCAGCGTGAAGGCAACACTGTCATTCCTAAGGTAACGTGCAATTGAAGAATGAATGGCCCAAAATGGCAGCACGCAACAAGGGACGTCGCGTTGAGAACGTCAGGCAAGTCAGGCAGAGACACGCAGCACGTCAAGACTGAGATTTCGTCACTGGGGCAAGGCGCGAGAAGCAACGTCAGATTGCTTTGATTGCGCGCACTTGTAACAAATAACAACAGTACCTTGAAATGTCTAGAAATAGCCAAAATCGACGTTGGGGCAACCAGGACTGCAGCCGGACCAAGGCAGGAGTCCACAAGGATGGCGAAACTGGGAAGAAACGCCGTGGAGTAGGAAAACGCCACACCGGAGAAACTGGACTCCAATCATCGGCTGGAAGGAAGCAGGTTCACTCCAAGAAGGGGAGGCCGAAGACGGGACAACTCATCGCCAATGAAAGGAAGTACAACTTCAAGATTGGTAAGTACTTTGTTTATTGTGTCCTGTCTTGGCAGCTCCCAGGCAGCAACTGCCAAAGCAACACATTCCATGTTCCACGCAGGGAACAGTGCCACAAGAGAATTCTGTAAGAGAGAACGTGATGGAGATCCCAACAATATGTCTAACGAATTTGTTTTCCTCAACAGTTTTCATTCTCTCTTTTTTGTGTATACTTAGTCTCCTCTCCTCCACTTCTCTATTTGCCCTGCGCACCCAACTCCACAACTCCACTCATCCGTGAGCAATGCATTTTCTTTTCCTTTCTTGCTGTATGTATTTTGACAGCTGATTTACCTGTGGGATGTGCTTTCCAACAACTGGCACTTTACCATTTTCAAGGTGCTCCACAGAGGCCAAGAAATAAATGTGCCCCTAGTGTGAACATCTTTATGACCCACTGAGAGGCGCTCAGGTCCAGAGTTCTCAATATTGCTCTGTCTCAAACACCTCCAACAATCTGAACTCACCCTAATAGATATGTTGAGGCAGGAACTGTTGAACATTTTTAATGCAGTAGGATATGAGGCAGACTTTAATGTTTTTATATGTTTCAAGACTACACGTTCAGAATTGTTTTATAAACCCTGCTTTCTCACAAAATCAATTATTAAAATTAGCTTTAAAATACATTTGCCCCTCTTTTATCAAAAAATAATTCTCAGGGAAAACCCACAAACTCCCCTTACGTCTGTTCAGCTCTCTCACTTTGCTTACTCGTTAAGTAAAACTCAACCCCAACTTTTTCTCCCTACCACTTTGAAATGTCACCAGCCACTACTGAAAAGGTATACTTGTATTTTATTTCTAGAACCAAGCAGGACTTGGTACATGTAGGCAAAATATACTTGTAATGCAGGGTTTCACAATGAAATGTAGTTATGATTGAATTTTGCAATAGTTGCAGGTTGGTAATGATTCAGAACGCAGTTTGCATTTTACAAGAATTACTTTTAGAACACGTTTTAGTTACTTTTAGATTACTTTGAGTACTGGGGGTGGTATGCCTAGATACCACCCTTAAGGATCTTACAATACACGGTAAGTAAGACTTTTTATACTTTGCAGTTTAGTTCTCTTTTCTCCATACAAACATCAGTTCAACACAGAACATTTTAGGAACAAAATATCATAACATGGGGTAAGTACATGAATTTTGAGTGGGAGTTTTGGGGGTTAGGACCAAGGTTCCCCAAGGTCTAGATGGGCACTCGAGTTGAACCACCAGCGGCACTGGGGTGGCCGGGTGCAGAGTGCAGGGGCCCAATGTTAGCCAATGGGGTTAAGGGGGCCTTCGGTTGGGGACTGCTTATGAGCAGACCACTCGGGTGTGGGAGAAAAGCTCCTGGGGTTAAGGTCAGGAGCCAACGACCAGCACAGGAGCTGCACCACCAGTGGCACTGGGGCGGCCGGGTGCAGGGTGCCAAAAAGATGTCGTGGACCCAGTGCTTTTCAATGGAGACCTTCGGTTCGGTGAAGTTGCTACAGGCTCAGACAGGGAGACGTACTAAAGACAACCCCCAGCTGGAGAAGTAAGTTGGGATCTTGGGGGATGCCTGGACACCATTGGTTGGGCCACCCAAGGCCGTGTGGCATTGGTTGCAGGGGTGTCTTCTGGCGTCAGGGTTTCTTACCAGCTCCGGTTGAGGTTGGAGGGACCCTTCAGGTTGAGGCTGGAGGCATTGTCTTTAAGCTTAAGGGAGGTCGAGGATTACCAAATCCCAGGTCAGGATCGCTGAAAAGACCTCCTCATGGTGTTGGGCCACTCATACCCGGGCGTGGACGTCGGGGGCAGAATGGTGCAGAATCGCGGAGTCGCCTGAATCCGGATTCCAGTCTTGGAGTCTTTATTGAGCAAATCTGGTGCTCACGGGAGACAGCATCTGTAAGGTGAGTGTAGGGCAGGTCCTCCTGACTCTGAGGGGCTGCTGGACATGCCGATTTCTTTGCTGTAGGCAGGACGAAGTTGGGACAGGCCGGTAGGGCTGGGGCCAAAGCAGTAGGTGTCCTCTTCTTCCTGGGTCAGCTCGGCTCTTCGGTCCTTCTTCTTTCTTCCTGGAATCTGAGGAGGCAAGGTTCAGGGTTGCCCCTAAATACTAAATTTAGGGGCATTAAAGGGGTGTGCAGGTCGGGGCCAATGGGTCCCTTCCTTGGGGTTGGTACACCCCCTATTATGCCACCTTCTAGTGGGAGGGGGTGATGGAGCAAGGACTCACAAATGAGACTTGCTCGGATGCAATCTTCTCACAGTATTAATTTATTAAACTTGTATTGTTCATACTAATAATTGCATACACCAACATAAGTAGCAAGGAAGCTTGCCTATGTGTCTAAACTAACAAATAACGCTTGTCTATTCTAAAATGGCCGCTAATGCGCGGGAAACCCTTTTGCGCATGTGTCAACCATATCACGTGGTATGACGTCTTTCTTTGCTTGGTGGGACATTCTTGCTTCTGCGCTGTGTGCATTAAAATGGCTGCTTCATGTTTTCACGTGCTACAGCTTGCTCTCATGTTGCAATTAAACTGTGGTATTCTAACGCTACTGATGCGGGATAGAATTTATAAATAAATGGGAATAGAGTAGAAAGAGTGGGTATACAGTGAAACAATTTATTTGTGATTTTAATATTTTCTTCTTTGACTTTTATTAGTTCGTAATTTGGGCCTGGGGTTGATGAACTGAAACTCGAGAGACATTGGTTCTGCGCATGCGTCCCACATGGCTGCCAAGAGAAAAAGGATGAAGTCAACCTGGACGTCGTCCAAGGCCGTGACCTGATGGCCAACACTGCTGTACCCATGATGTCCCCACTGAATAGCAACAATTTATATGAACAATGTATAAGATTTGTCGTGAGACGGGTGGGAAATAAAGCAAATGTATTAATTGTGATGGCGGTATTTTTAAACAATGGGCTTTAAGAAATTGAACCAAATCGATATGGTGTGAGGATCAACCCCTGTCCCCATCCAATCAGAAGTAGTGGGCCCATATTTTTGCAACATTAATGGGAGGTACATGGGCGTAGAAGGGTATAATAGATATAGCATTAGTTAATTAGTCAGAACAGGCGTTCACACAGAGAGGCATAGGCTCCAGACAGACAAGCTGATCGATTGCAGACTGAACCGCTGTCCGGAGAGGTCCTGAGGAGGGGGCGGCGGAGTCCATTAGAAGGAAGGCACGAGAGAATCGAGGAGAAGCGGAGTATCAGAGAGGGGAACGACGCAGGCGTCGTTGGTAGAGAGGTCACCGGTCCTGTCCTGAATCCGGAGGAGGTCCTTGCTCTTCATTCTTCCTGGGTCCTATCTTTTCCAACTCCTTGGCCAAGGGGTTTGGTACTCGCACTTTTAGGTAAATATAAATGCAAACTTTAGTTGCGCTGCTGTCTCTATCTTCTCCTTTCTGAGGGACCGTCATTGAACGCTAATAGATTATTATGCTTCATCCTTGATATACGATTAAGTATCATGTGGTTTCTGTACTTTACTCTGCTAAATCTTTAGATAAACATTTTAAAACTTCCTGACTCAGTAATTATGTATTATAATGAATGTCACTCATTTTAAATTTCCCAATTGACAGGGGGTCCATTGGTAAGTCATTACTCTTCAATCAGAAAAATAATTGGTAGCAGGGATTTTTGATAAAGAGTACAACTGACCTACCAGCGGAAAATACTAGCGTAGTATGAATGTATGTGCCCAAGTGAGTATTTGGTGTATGAATGCTCGTTGCTAGTAACCCGCTGGATCAGTTTTCTGATTATCAGAGGATGGTTGCACTTTGTTAATTGGGTAATGAGAGTTTTATTTTTATGAACTAACATCCGTGTGTTTAAAGTTTGTTTTATGTTGTCCAGAATTCCCCGGGGAAAATGGAATAGCGGATGGTAAATGGAAGCCATACTGCAGTGAGGTTATCTGTCAGGCAGAAATAGTACTGAAAAGTTAAGCAGGGCTATCAGTATTTGTTAGGAAATTTGTGAGTAATAGCAAAGGAATACGCTGGTAAAATTTTGATGTTATATCACCTAGAAAGGGTAACATTGAAGAAGTAACAGGTATTTCTAAAGCTTGCGTGAAGAGTAAACGGAAGGGTTTTACTCGTAGTGTATGTTTAGTAAACGGAAAGGGTTTACTAAGTGTGAGAGAAACTATCTTTTTCAATTTAGAGAAACTGACACGATAGCGAATGTTTTATGTTGTTATTGAATTTTAATAAGAAACGTAGAGAAATTAAAGTTTTGTGTACAACTTTGTAAAGGGAGGGTCAGTTACCGGAGAGGGGACTGACATCACAGGTGCCGCGCTGGGATTGGTTGAAACAGCGGGCGTGGAAAGACTCTTGTAAAGGAGGGGTCAGTACTCGAGAGTAGTACTGACGTCACAGGTGCCGCGCTGGGATTGGTCGAAACAGCGAGGGACAGAAAAAAAGCGCAGATTGTAAAGGAGGGGTTGCCAGACAAACGTCACAGAAAGGCAGCGCTAGGATTGGCTCAAAGACAAAAGTTAGCTGGCATTTGATTGGTTGTTACCATAGAAGCTGAAATCCTAGTGGATAGGAGATTGCATGTTAAAACGCGATCCAACTTTAACAGGAACTCGTCCGGATAGGAGATATCTAGGTTTTGCAGAATATAATTTTATACATCGAAATTTACTCAAAATGTACGGAGAAAAGAGAAAAATGTCATTTCTACAAAAGATTAAGAATTATTTTAAAAAGGATAAACGAATCAAAACTAGGGAAGGAATTATCATTCCACCAGCTTAAACACCCGCTTCATTCATGATGATGGAGAGAGGTTATCATACTTGCGTATGGATAGAAAACTGGATAGAATATACCAAAAATGATGGGATATTAGCGTTCCCAGAAAATGGCACTTTCAATGGGAGAATTCTTCAAAATTTGAGATTGAGGATGAATGACTTAGAACCCAGACCTAGATTAACTCAATACGAAGCCTTAGAGGAGTTGGAAACTGAGGCATTTGAACGGGACCGATCCAGAAGTAATAGGGGTTATCGAGGATTTTTCCCGAGGAACCAAAATGAGTCAAGGGACGGTCAGATGAAACAGTGGAGAAGAGCAATGCTTACAGAGGGCCTGTATCCAATATTAATGGCAGATGAGCCATTAGGGAGCAAATGCACAGAAAAGACAAAACACTTGACTAGATTTGGAGATTCCGAAGATGAATTTATGGAGGATATATTAAAGAACCCACCACCATATCAGGAAGGGACAAGTGGATGCACCCCAGGTGCACCCCTGTTAAGGACACCGTTGGTACCACAAGTATTGCATGAATCCCCAGTTAGTAGAGTACTTCACGATAAAGAAAATGAAGCCATAGATAAAAACAGAGCAGAATTAATACAGAAAATAACACAGTTGAATGTACATCCTGATTCCTTGACCATACCTGTAACGATTGGTCCAGTGGTTCCCTTATATGGTGACAAGGTAAATTACTCCAAACCTCTAGTTATGCCCACACCTATGAATGTTCCTAAACCTGAAGCAGTAGTAATGGTTGAGGATCATTTTAGTGATTGTGAATCTATGATTTCATTAATGGACTTGCCCATTCGAGAATCTGCAAATAGTACCCCCAGAAGAGCTACACCTGGTTGCTCAAGAGATGTAAGTATAGTAACCTCATCAGGAACCAAAAGTGCCACAGTCGTAACACCAGAAGACTTAGAAAGATGGGCACAAGGATCAGACAAACAGAGTTCACCCCAAAAGATCATGGACATTTATAAATTGAAGGTTGAATTAGAAGAAATAATAGCAGGAAATGTAGGAGTAGATCATCTGAATACTTACGATGAAGAAGAATTATTGTTCGTGTGCAGAAGTATCACCAGAAATGTAAAGATATTCCATGAGAAATTATCAGATTTAGCTCTGCAGATAGGAATTGAAATAGGGAGGTCAAAGGTACTACAGAAACCTTATAGAGCAGATTTTTCGGACAAAGTCTTAGAAAACATGAATGCCTCTGGAAGAAAATTACAAATAAAGGAATTAATGACAGTCTTGCAGAAATGGGGAGACCTAGATAAATGGAAAGTTAGATGGACAAAGAAAAAGGAAGAGGCGCGATACAGTAGAACCACTTCTGAATATTTAATGAAGGAAACAGGGAAAGCAGATCAAATTTACCCGATGCGAGAAGTTCCAGGAGGGGGATATGTACATGTCCCATGGAGCAGACAGGATATTTTGTCATTTACGAATGATTTTCCAAAGTTGAGAGAAAAGCCAATTGAATGGTACAAGCAGGTTGAGAGGTTTGTGAAGGTGTCAAAGGTATTGTTGAAGGATTTGGATGGTTTGTTCGACATAGTGGTACCTGCCGATTTGTGGACAGATTGTAAAATTACCGTTGATTGGCCAAGTGAAGAGTATCCTAGAGATCCAAAGACAGGTGCCCCGCCAAATGATGTAATGAAAAAGTATCAGCAGGTAATAACTTACCTGAAAGGGAAAATACCACCAAAAGAAACAGATTGGGTGAAAATAGACAGAACTACCCAAGAAGCCAGTGAATCGGTACATGCCTACTATGAACGTTTATTCCAGGTATTCAAACAGTATAGTGGATTTGAGGACATTGAGATAAAAATATGAGTCAGTTTGTCTACCGATTTGTTTACGGTCTAAAGCCAGAAATTTGTCAGATGATTAAGCAGCACATGCTGTGCTGGCAGGGGAAACCGATTGATGAAATTTTGAAATATCCGAAATATTGTGGGGATGACATTGAGGATAGGCAAAAGAAATTACAGGAGAAGGTAATGTGGGCTCAGGTAAAAATGGCCGAGAAACAGGGAATTAATTTGGATAATCCAAGTGATAACCAAGGAAAAGATTCTGGAACGAATGGTGACACTGGGAATGGTGGAAAAATGAGAGGACGAATGAGTAGAGAAGAGGCTAAAAAGAAATTTCCTTGTCATGGATGCGGAAAGTTGGGGCATTGGAAGGATGAATGTAAAAAGATTCAGAATAATAATGGCCCAAATCAAAATTTAAATCCACAGACGCAGAATGACTCACAGCAGGGTGTAAATCCTCAGAGTCAGTTGCCACCTGCACCTATACAGGGTAATGTAAGCAGAGCAAAGCACGGTACAGACGTCGGATATCAAGGAGGAAGTGGTAAGAATGAGTATGTAACCTCACAATTTCTTTTACAGGACGATTTCTGTTCCTACAGTCAATGACGGTGTCCAGGAGAGGGGGAGAAGGAGTGCGTACTTGGCGCATCCTTACCGGTAGATCAGTCAGGTCCATATGTTGAAGGGAATGTGAAAGGTAATGATATTACTTTCCTTTTGGACACTGGTGCCACCAGGTCTACTGTGAGAACAGCAGACATCCCAGACCTTCCTCTCTCTGGAGAAGCTATCCAAGTTGTGGGGGTGGCTAATCGAAAGATTAGAACACCTCTTACTGAACCAATGGAAGTAAAAATCGGAACTTTTAGAGAAATGCATCAATTTGTAGTATGTGATTCCAGTCCAGTAAATTTATTGGGCCGAGATTTGTTATGCAAAATGAATTGCACAATTTTCTGCACACCGGATGGTGTGGCAGTTCAGACCCCAGATGAAGACCATGTATATAAGTTTATGATTGCAAAGCAAGGTACAGAAGTAGATGAGATGTTTTCTTTGATAACAAAAGACGAGTTGCCAGAAGAATTAAAAACTACAGTAAACCCCATAGTATGGGATTTCACGGGAAAAGAAGTAGGACTAATGGCCAAAATTGACCCAGTTAAAATTACAGTAAAAGAAGGTGCAATTTTCCCAAATACCAGACAATACAAAATGAGTGCAGAAGTAAAAGCAGGAGTCATTGAAGAAATAAACAGAATGGTAAAAGAGGGAATATTAAAAGAGGTAATGAATAGCCCTTGTAATTCACCAATCATGGGTTTGAAGAAACCTAGTGGAAAATACAGGATTGTTCAAGACCTGCGAAAAATAAATAAGATTGTGGAACCCTGTTGTCCTATAGTACCAAATCCTGCAGTAATTCTATACCAAATTCCTTGGAGTGCAGGATGGTTTACTGTGATTGATTTATGCCAAGCATTCTTTTCAATACCATTGCACCCAGATAGCCAGTATCTTTTTTCATTTAAATTTGAGAACAAAGTCTATGTATGGAATCATGTTCCTCAGGGGTACACGGAGAGTCCTTCCATCTTCAATCAGATATTGAAAAAGTGCCTAGAGAAACTAGTGATGCCAGGAAGCTCAGTCTTAGTACAGTATATAGACGACTTACTGGTGGCATCTAACACCAGAGAGGACTGTGTTGTTGACTCTATTGCATTGTTAAATCATTTAGCCGAAGAAGGGCATAAAGTTTCACCTGAAAAGTTGCAGTTCTGTACCACAGCAGTTAAGTATCTAGGACACCAGATTGAGAGGGGAAAAAGAAGAATAACATCTGAAAGAATAAAATTAATAAAGAAAATGCAAATGCCTGTCTCCCAACGAGAAGTGAGAATGTTCCTAGGGATAGTAGGTTATTGTCGACAATGGATACTAGGATTTTCTCTATTAGCAAAGCCATTAATTCAAATGACGAAAAAGATGGCAAAAGACCCAGTTGAGTGGGATGATGAAAGCGTAGGAGCTTTTGTAAAATTGAGAAATGCTTTGTGTGCAGCACCTGTCCTAGGCATGCCTGATTATAAAAGAAAATTCGCATTATTCTGTCATGAGAGAGAAAATTGTGCACTTTCAGTCCTAACCCAAAGGCATGGTTTGGACAGACGTCCTATAGCATATTTTTCTGCTACATTGGACCCAGTGGCAGCCGCGTTGCCAGGTTGCTTAAAAGCAGTGGCTGCTACCTGTTTGAGCATTGAACAAAGTGAGTGAATTGTAATGGGACACCCTGTAAAAGTGTTTGTTCCACATGCGGTTGTGATTCTGTTGACAAGAACCCGAACTCAGCATCTTACTTCCCAGTCGGCTGACTAAATATGAAAGAATAATACTAGGTGCTGAAAATGTGACAATTGTAAGGTGCACAATAGTAAATCCTGCTACCTTACTACCAGACCCATATCATGAGGAAGTTAAAGATGACGAAGAGGAACATGATTGTTTACAAGTCACAGAGTTATGCACGAAACCACGTCCTGATATTCAGGAACTACCCCTCAGGAAACCAGACAGGGAGCTGTTTGTTGATGGTTCATGCCAAAGGCATGAAGATGGTAAACTAACTGCAGCATATGCAGTATGTGAATTAACTGGAATAGTCGAAGCATCCTATTACCAGGAGTAAAATCTGCACAAGTAGCTGAATTGATTTCATTAATAAAAGCCTGCAAAATTGGGAGGAATAAAAAAGTAACTATATTTACAGATAGCCAATATGGTTACGGGGTTGTGCATGATTTTGGTCAATTATGGATGCAGAGAGATTTCATGACTTCTTCAGGATCCCCCATTAAAAATGGACAGTTCGTAAAAGAACTATTGGAAGCAATACAATCACCAAAAGAATTGGCTGTGGTGAAATGTGCCGCACACCAGTCAGGAGATGACTGGGTGGTAGTCGGCAACAGATACGCAGACTTGGTGGCTCAACACTGTGCCAAAAACAGGTTGTCAGTCAATAAAAGGGTTGAAAGAATGGGAATCAGCTGCCAACTTATGCTGTATGCACCTCCTGAAACATGGAATGATGTAAAACGATTACAAGATGATGCTGATGAAAGTGAAAGGAATGCATGGATTAAAATGGGATGTTCCCAAAGGGCAGACGATGATGTATGGATTTATGCCGATGGCAGACCAGTCATGCCCGACTGTCTGCTCTCACAAATGGCCAGGATGTATCATGGAGACACACATGTAGGGAGAGATGCAATGATTAGGCTCTTCTGACAAAATTGGTACAATCCAAGGTTTAGGGCCATAGCAGAGAGTCTTTGCCAGAGATGTTTAACTTGCCAAATGCATAATCCAGGAAGAAAAACCATAATTGGGTTTGGAAAAATTGGAAAGGCGGAGGGTACATTTATAAGATTGCAACTTGATTTCATTCAGTTACCCCCATGTAGAGGGCTGAAATATGTACTTGTCATAGTGTGTCTGTTTTCAAAGTGGGTGGAGGCTTACCCTACCAGAAGGAATGACAGTATTACAGTTGCAAAGTTGTTGCTACGAGAACTCATTCCTAGATTTGGTTTCCCAGTAACTTTGGAATCAGATAGAGGAAAGCATTTTAACAGTGAAGTGATTAAAATAATCTGTGAAGCATTCCAAATTGAGCAAAAATTGCACTGTGCATCTCGCCCAGAGGCTTCTGGAGTGGTTGAACAATTGAATGGCACAATAAAATCCAGACTGGGAAAAATGTGTGCATCAACATCATTAGAGTGGCCGGATGCATTGCCACTTGTTTTAATGGGACTCAGAAGCATTCCTGATAGAAATACCGGATTGAGTCCACACAAGATAATGATGGGAAGAGCAATGAGACAAGCACATGTTCCTACAAATAAACTGCTGAATATATCTGATGATATGGTTCTGGATTATTGCAAGGGATTGGCTGACCTAGTGCGTTCTGTCTCTCACCAGGTTGGAGAAGACGCAGTTTCCAGGCAGCCTGAACAAGAACATGATCTGAATCCCGGTGACTGGGTGGTAGTGAAGAATCGCACCAGAGAAACGTGTCTATCACCCAGGTGGGGCAAACCTTGTCAGGTCATACTGGTTACAAACACAGCAGTAAAGTGTGCAGGGTTTCCTAATTGGATTCATGTAAGCCACACCAAAAGAGTATCAGACCCTGAAGAAGAAAATCCTCAGACAGTATCGATCACTGAGGAAGCTGAAGGTTGTCCACCTGAAGAGTCTTAGGAGCAAGATTCAAGGGAAGCTGAAGAAGAACAACCGAGCACAAGTCAGGACTGGATACCGGTGGTGGAAATTCCTGAAGTTAACCACAGAACAAGAAGTCAAACAAATTTGGAAGAAATTGAAGAAGATCAGATAGGTGAAGAAGAAGCAGCTCAGGAAAAAGAAGAAGACACAAGAAGAGAACCTGAGCAGGACCAGATAGGGAGAGGAAACTGGGCTCAAATTAACGACGAACCAACAAATTTTGAGCAGGGACAGACAGGTTTAGAAGAACCCGGTCAGGCTGCAGAAGTACAAAGTGCAATAAGCCCTGATCAGAACCAGTTAGATCCAGAAAAGTACACAGAAGAAGAAGATCTCGAGAAACACGAACATGAAGAAATAAATCAAGAACAAGGTCGGTTATTAGAAACTCACAGTGGAGCTGCTGAAGAGAAACCAATAAGACCAGAAAAAGAACAAATAAAAGAAACTGAAATTGAAGAAAACCAAACTGTGCCACAACCTGAAAATAAAAGAATTTCTGAAGAAGAAATAAAAAGTAAAGAGACAGTGCAAACAAAGAAAACAAGAAAAGGTGATCACTGGCCTAGTGTCATTAAAAGAGTAAAATACCACATAACAACCAGAAGTGAAGATCCTGAACAAGTGAATGAAGTAACAAGCCAAACAGGACAAGAAAGTAAAACTGGAAAACGGAGAAGTAAAAGACTTAAACTTGTGAACAACAAATTTAAAGGCCCTGATTGGACTTATATCATCCTTGAAGACTACGAAAGTTCAGAGTCAGGTGAAAGTGGTGATGAAGGAACAAGTGCTGAACTAACTTACGAGAAAGAAACAAGACCGCCTTGATAACGTAAAGAGAATAGAAAATAGATAAGAAGAGCAATCTTCCTTGTCAAAATGTCCGACGATAGAGTTACTGGGAGATCAAAACAGAAATGTTGTAAAAGATGCTGTGCAATATGCATATGTAGTGTGGTAATGGTGCTTATAGTATGGTTAGTTCTGATCGTAGCAATTCCTTACCTTATGATAATGGATAAAAAGATTAACAACGAAACTAAGGAAAGGACAGAGAACTTGAAAAGTAATAGAGTAGATCTAATGGCAGAAAATGAACCAGAATTTCATCATGAAATAACTGATAACGATACTAGTTTAAATGTTTTCACAAAATTATTGTTTCAATATGTAGATACCATGGAAGTTAGTAATTGTTATGTTTGTATGAAGTTACCCTAATCAGTAGCAGAAGGATTAACATATCTTCACTTGCCATTAACTTATGGCAAATCATGTAGTGTATTAGCTAGTTTATTTTATGGAA
This sequence comes from Calotriton arnoldi, assembly GCA_963921515.1. Classification (NCBI taxonomy): domain Eukaryota; kingdom Metazoa; phylum Chordata; class Amphibia; order Caudata; family Salamandridae; genus Calotriton; species Calotriton arnoldi. Next base: position 77,603 of record CAWUFW010015814.1, on the reverse strand, counting down.
CAGGGAGACTTCAGTATTATTATTCCAATATAGATGTGATATTTTCTGAGGTTCCCATTCATAAGAATATGAATCCAGTGCTTAGTAGTAAAGATGCACAATTTATGGGAGAATTTTCCTAACAATGAAATCGATAGATATAACACATGCACATAGAAACAATCTAACATGTTCTTTACATGAAGAAGAAAAGATATTTTTGAATTTAGTAGAAGATAGAAGACAAGATTTCCAAAAGAAAGCTTCTGAGCATAAGGCTCATTTGCCACCTTGGGCTGAGAAAGAGGGTAGTTACACACCTGGCAAGGCTCAAGCTACTATGGGTCTGGATTTTGTAAAGACAGGGAAAATTTGTCTACATAGGTTAAAAAGTGAATATAACAATGTTTGCATCGGAACCAGTGAGTGTGAACACAATTTCTTAATTCTTGGAGGTTGGGGACTCAAAGGAGGAACAGATTCAGTTTTTCCTGGAATCTATTATGTGTGTGGGAATAAGGCTTACTTTAGGCTTCCTGCACGGTGGTATGGAAGTTGTTATTTTGGAATAGTATTTCCAAAGATATACCACATAAAAAGAAACACTGGCAGCAATGAAAATGATGGTGAATTAACACGAAGTAAAAGAGCTCGTTTTTCAGAAATTGTAGGTGATATATTTGGTGCATTGATACCTTCAGTGGGAATAATTCTGAACTCAAGGAAAATATGTAAATTATCTACAGTGGTTGATCGTTTATCAACGGATACTGCTGGAGGATTTCTAATGATTAATGCGGAGATGGTTGCGATTAGATCTATGGTTATGCAAAATCGACTTGCTCTTGATATTATAATGGCAAAAGAGGGTGGAGTCTGTAAATTATTGAAGACGAAACACTGTTGCACTTACATACCTGATAAAAGTGCAGAAATTGGAACGTATATACAGAATATAACTAAACTTGAGAAAGAACTAAAACCACTGGAAGTTGATAGTGTATGGGAAAGATTGACAAATAGTATTGCGTCAATTGGTACCTGGTTTGCTAATGTAGGAAAAGGACTTATAGGTCAAATATTAGTACCCTTAGCAGGGATAGCAATAATAGTACTGTCAATAATAATATGGTGCAAATGCTGTAGAAGGAATAAATCGTATAATGTGACAGGAAAAGGAAAGAAGCGAAAGTTTGATGAGATTGAACTAGAAGATTTGAGAAGTGAATTATACAAAAAACTGAAAGGGGATGTGAAGAATAGAAAGTGTAAAAATGAAAATGAAACTATTTTATGCTAAAAGTTGGCATCTGGTTGTGGGTAGTATTTGATCGCTCAGAAACGCCATCAGAGAGGGAATTGATGGAGCAAGGACTCACAAATGAGACTTGCTCGGATGCAATCTTCTCACAGTATTAATTTATTAAACTTGTATTGTTCATACTAATAATTGCATACACCAACATAAGTAGCAAGGAAGCTTGCCTATGTGTCTAAACTAACAAATAACGCTTGTCTATTCTAAAATGGCCGCTAATGCGCTGGAAACCCTTTTGCGCATGTGTCAACCATATCACGTGGTATGACGTCTTTCTTTGCTTGGTGGGAAATTCTTGCTTCTGCGCTGTGTGCATTAAAATGGCTGCTTCATGTTTTCACGTGCTACAGCTTGCTCTCATGTTGCAATTAAACTGTGGTATTCTAACGCTACTAATGCGGGATAGAATTTATAAATAAATGGGAATAGAGTAGAAAGAGTGGGTATACAGTGAAACAATTTATTTGTGATTTTAATATTTTCTTCTTTGACTTTTATTAGTTCGTAATTTGGGCCTGGGGTTGATGAACTGAAACTCGAGAGACATTGGTTCTGCGCATGCGTCCCACATGGCTGCCAAGAGAAAAAGGATGAAGTCAATCTGGACGTTGTCCAAGGCCGTGACCTGATGGCCAACACTGCTGTACCCATGATGTCCCCACTGAATAGCAACAATTTATATGAACAATGTATAAGATTTGTCGTGAGACGGGTGGGAAATAAAGCAAATGTATTAATTGTGATGGGCGGTATTTTTAAACAATGGGCTTTAAGAAATTGAACCAAATCGATATGGTGTGAGGATCAACCCCCTGTCCCCATCCAATCAGAAGTAGTGGGCCCATATTTTTGCAACATTAATGGGAGGTACATGGGCGTAGAAGGGTATAATAGATATAGCATTAGTTAATTAGTCAGAACAGGCGTTCACACAGAGAGGCATAGGCTCCAGACAGACAAGCTGATCGATTGCAGACTGAACCGCTGTCCGGAGAGGTCCTGAGGAGGGGGCGGCGGAGTCCATTAGAAGGAAGGCACGAGAGAATCGAGGAGAAGCGGAGTATCAGAGAGGGGAACGACGCAGGCTTCGTTGGTAGAGAGGTCACCGGTCCTGTCCTGAATCCGGAGGAGGTCCTTGCTCTTCATTCTTCCTGGGTCCTATCTTTTCCAACTCCTTGGCCAAGGGGTTTGGTACTCGCACTTTTAGGTAAATATAAATGCAAACTTTAGTTGTGCTGCTGTCTCTATCTTCTCCTTTCTGAGGGACCGTCATTGAACGCCAATAGATTATTATGCTTCATCCTTGATATACGATTAAGTATCATGTGGTTTCTGTACTTTACTCTGCTAAATCTTTAGATAAACATTTTAAAACTTCCTGACTCAGTGATTATTTCAGGATTATGTATTATAATGAATGTCACTCATTTTAAATTTCCCAATTGACAGGGGGTCCATTGGTAAGTCATTACTCTTCAATCAGAAAAGTAATTGGTAGCAGGGATTTTTGATAAAGAGTACAACTGACCCACCAGCGGAAAATACTAGCGTAGTATGAATGTATGGGCCCAAGTGAGTATTTGGTGTATGAATGCTCGTTGCTAGTAACCCGCTGGATCAGGGGCATAAGCCTCTCCCTAATTGGCTGAATACCCCATCTTCAAGATGGAGGGGACTGAGATGTGTGCTTCACCTCGCCTTCCCCAACTGAAGGGTAGAGTGGGGTTGGGAATGGTGGGCACACCTCTATTCCTAGTTTGGTTTTCCCACCAATTCTCCTTCCCAAAGTGGGGGCCAGAACCGGTGGGAGCCAGTTGCTGTGGGCAGCAAAAGGCAGAGACAGCTTCCAAAGGTGGCAGGCCTTTGAAGCTTCCCCTTCGTGGACCCAGCCCATCCTGGGGGAGGAGGCATGACACCTCTGCTTAGAATGGGCTTGGTTTCTGGTCCCAGATACAGAGGCTGTCTAACCAGGGGTACAGAAACCTGTCTGGTGGTGGCAAATGGTGGGCAGCTATTCAGGAACCACACCAGGGCTGGTCGATTTTCAGGGGGCATCTCTAAGATGTCCTCTGAATGCCTTTTACATTAAATCCCACACTGGCATCAATGTGGGTTTTTTTTTTTTTCTTCAAACATTTCAATAACAATACAACAACCAGCCAGTTGCTAATCAGTACATATTGGTCTATACATCCACATGTGTCTATTATTACAGATAATATTTCAATCGTGCACATTTCTCTACATATTGTATGGTAGTATTGGTAACCATCCCAACTCAGGGCATTTTATGACAGCAGGGTACTAATTAAGTTCAACACGTCACATCCAGCAATTCTTAGTGATGCAATTAGTCACGTAAAAAGGTGTCCATAGCACTCCTCATGCAATATGCCCCTTCCCCCATACATCAACCTTCTTCAGACCTTACTGCACTGGTCAACATATTCTCAGAAGATTCCGGATCCCCTTCGCCAGCCTCATGTTGCTCCCGAGCCCACATCACAAATGGCTCCCATATGTCTCTAGGCCTGGACGCTGATGGAATTAGTTCCCAAAAGGTGGTTAATTGCGAAAGGCCGAATGTTACGTCTCGTAACCATTCCTTTAGGTTGGTTGTCCCTTTCCTCCCCTAATGTATTGCCACGCAGCGTTTAGCAAACAGAAGTAACATAGCGTTGAGTTTCCGAATTGTAACAGGCGTGTCTTTTACATATCCCAGCAGTCCTAATAGAGGGTTTGGGTCATCTGGAGTACCTATTATCTTGTGTATCGTTGTGAATATGTTGGACCAGAATGCCGATAGCCGTGGACAACTCCATGCCAAGTGTAAGAACGAGGCTGAGGTGGAGCCACATCTCCAGCAGCAATCATCATCCTTTAGTCCCATACGGTATAAAGTGGCAGGGTTCCTATAAAACCTGTGGAGGTATTTAAAATGTATTAATCGAAGCTTATAGTTCGGCGACAGGGCCGTAACTTGGCTACAACAGTAGGCCCATTGTTCTTCCGTGAGTGGAGTTTGCAGCTCCTCATTCCATGCCTGGAGCGTCCGTGGCTGTGTGAGGGGGGCTGAGTTTTGCGTGTGATTGTATATACGTGTAATTAGTCTGCACGGAGAGTCCGACTTAAGCACATGTTCTAGTGCAAGCAGAGTGGGCGGGGGACTCGGGAAGGTGTCATGCAGAGACCTACATGTAGCCCTGAGCTTATAATACAAAAAAAGTTAGGAGAATGGTACAGCCTTTTCGTCCATAGCTTCTGGTGGGGGCCTAAACATCTCCTCTGGATATAGGTCTGCAAATGTACGGAGATCCATTTTTTGTGCTAGTGTTCTACTAATGCCCTCTTCCATCGTTGGTAGCATTGGGTTGTGTGCCAAAGGTATTGATGGGGCATATAGAATAGAGAGATGAGCTCTTTTCTTTAACCCGTCCCACGCCCACCGCAGGGTGTTGACCGTATCTATGTCGTCTCAGGATAGTTTGTAAATCTGATATAGTGCTACCTGCAGAGGGATAGGTGCTGCAGCATCAGTTTCCACAGCTGTGTGGGGTTGAAATGGGGTTGGGTGCACCCAGTAGTGTAGGTATTGTGCCTGTGCGCTCCATGAGTACAATTGCATATCCGGTGCTCCCAGACCACCCTGGTGTAAAGGAAGGGTAAGGAGGCCCCATGCAATTCGTGCCTGCCCGCCCGCCCAGACCAATGAGACCAGCAGAGTCCTAAGAGATTTAAAAAAGGCTTGAGTGAGGGAAATTGGTACGTTGACGAATAGATAGAGTAGATTTGGCAACACCACCATTTTGGCTAGCGCTATTCTCCCCGCTAAGGATAGAGGGAGTCCGGCCCACGCAGTGACTTTCCCTTCCAACCACGTTATAGCCCGCCCATAATTCATGTCCCATATATCCTGTATATTTCTGCTGAGCCATATCCCCAGGTATTTCACCGGTTCGTCTGCCCATTTGAGAGGAAATTCGGTGGGAGTAGGGGTAGTGGTGTCCGTCAGGGGGAAAATGACTGACTTAGTCCAATTAATGGAGATACCGGAAAGGCCCCCAAATTTGATAAACTCGCACAGTAGTGGTGCGAGGTTAGTTGCAGGGTCTGTTACATACAATGTAACGTCGTCCGCATAGAGTGATATTAGCAGGCTTCTTGTGCTAAACCCGATCCCCCTAGCGGTGTGATGTTGTCTAATGCGAGCTGCAAGAGGTTCAATGGCTATCGCGAATAGTAGCGGGGACAAAGGACAACCCTGCCTTGTACCCCGTGAGATGGCAAATGGCTGCGACAACATTACATTCACCCTGATCCGAGCAGACGGCTTCGCATATAGCAGACGTATTAGGCTCAGAAACAGAGGGCTGAACCCCATTCGTCCCAAAATTTGAAACAAGTACAGCCACTCAAGCGTGTCAAACGCCGCAGTAGCGTCAAGAAAAACTGTGGCGGCTTGTACGTTGGGGTGTAGGTAGTGTACCACTGTGAAAAAGGTCCTGAGATTGTGTGAAGTAGACCTCCCGGGAATAAAGCCCGATTGATCCGGGCACGCGATTAGCGGGAGTAGGGGCTGTAACCGATTCGCAACCAACTTCGCCAATATCTTCACATCTACATTTATAAGCGACAATGGTCTGTATGAGTCCAACTCATTCTCGGGCTTCCCAGGTTTCAACAACGTTATTATTATTGCTTCACGCGTTGTAGGTGGTAAGATACCCGAGGTCTGGGCCTCTTCATATAATGCAATCAAGTGCGGCGCTAATTCCTCCACATACGTCTTATAAAACGCAGTGGTTAAACCGTCCGACCCTGGGGCCTTATCCAGTGGTAGGCTTTTGATGATCTTGGTGACATCCTCTACCGTAAAAGGGACGTCTAGGTACTCCCTGTGCCCCCGACCTAGCGAGAGTAGTTCTAATGATTCTAGAAAAGGCTGGGGTTGCCTTTAGAACCCCAGCTTGACGGGCTATGCAATTCCCCCTGATTACCGTTTTAAACGCCTCCCACAAAGAGGCCTGAGTGGTAACCGAGCCCTCATTAAGGGTAAAATAGTCAGTGATATCACTTCTGATCTCCTCCCTAAAAATATCGATAAGGAGGGCCTCCGGTGGCAGCCGCCAAGTAAACATAGGTGGGGGTGAGTTCGGCAGCATCACTCGCAAGAGGCTGGGTGCATGATCCGACAAGGATCTCGGGAGATGTTTGACCTCATTGGTCCATGTGGCCACATCTCGTGACACTAGCCAAAAATCCAACCTGGACCATGCCCTGTGATGTTCAGAAATGTACGTCCCTTCCCTGATCAGTGGATGATTGTGTCTCCAAATGTCAATTAAGTCACCATCTGAGACAATAGCATTCAGCGCAGCACTGGCTGCGGGGTGTAGTGATTTGGATACCCCTTTCCTGTCCAATTCATCATCGAGTATAGCATTGAAATGACCTCCCCAGATAATTGTTTCGCAATTTGTCGCCCTCACTTTAGCCCATATGTCTTGGAAAAAACTGGGAGAATCGATATTTGGACCGTAGACTGCAACAAGTACAACCTGCAACCTGCCCAAAGTACCAAGTATTATAATGAACCTGCCTTCGGGATCCACCTGTATTTCACTGTCCTTCCAATCAAGCCCCCTTCTGACCAATACAGCCACCCCCCTAGAATATTTGGAATAAATGGATGAGTACACACATCCCCATCTACTGTGCTTTAGCCTGAGAGACGGTGCAACGTTTAAGTGTGTCTCTTGCCGACGACACCCAGCTGATCCTCTCACTCACCAAGGACCCCGCCACCGCCAAAACGAACCTCCACGAAGGACTGAAGGGCGTCGCCGACTGGATGGAGAACAGTCGCCTGAAACTGAACTCAGACAAGACGGAGGTCCTCATCCTCGGCTCCTCCCCCTCCGGCTGGGACTACTCCTGGTAGCCGGCCACGCTGGGAGCCGCACCAACGCCCAACGACCACGCACGCAACCTGGGGTTCATCCTGGACTCATCACTCTCAATGACCCAACAAGTCAACGGCGTCTCCTCCTGCTTCAACACCCTCTGCATGCTTCGCAAGATCTACAGATGGATCCCCACCGGAACCAGAAAGACGGTCACCCACGCCCTCGTCAGCAGTAGACTGGACTACGGCAAGGCCCTCTACGCTGGAACCACGGCCAAACTCCAGAAAAGACTTCAACGTATACAGAACGCATCCGCACGCCTCGTCCTCGGCATCCCCGCCACTCCCACATCACTGCCCACCTGAAGGACCTGCACTGGCTTCCAGTCAACAAGAGGATCACGTCAAGCTCCTCACCCATGCTCACAAAGCACTCCACAACGCCGGACCAGCATACCTCAACAAGTGTCTCACCTTCTGCACCCCGAATTGCCAGCTTCGCTCCGCCAACCTCGCCCTCGCCATCGTCCCACGCATACACAGAACCACCACCGGCGGCAGATCCTTCTTCTACCTCGCCGCCAAGACGTGGAACACCCTCCCCACCCATCTGCGTCAGACCCAGGACCTGCTGACCTTCAGGAGACATCTCAAGACCTGGCTGTTCGAGCAGTAGCTGCTACCCCTCCCCCCCTCATCACCTTGAGACCCTCACGGGTGAGTAGCACACTATACAAATGGATGATTGATTGATTGTAACACACATATGTCTATCTGACGGCGTATTAGATATGAGTGGACTAATCTTGTCTTCCTGCAATCGCTCAATCCACGAATGTTCCATGTTAGAAAATTTAACCTAGTCATAGGATGGCCTTCCCAATATTATACAAAGTTACAGTAGGAACAGAGCACGTTTCAGTGGACCATAATTCACAGTGGTGATATTCTAGTCTGTAAAGCATATTACTGGCTACAAACATAACAACAATCCTCCCCCCCAACCCACCTCCCACTCCAACCCCCCAATCAGGTTGTAGAAACCCCTTCCCGAACAATTTAGAGGGAAAAACCTCTGTTGGGAGCTCTCCCATAGGGGCGCAGTAACGCCAGCTTACTCCCCTGCAATAAACAGGGTGGCCAAGAAAATCTGCGGAGAGTTATGCTTATCTCACTGCGATTAGAAGTGCTACCAATGCATCGTGGCAACCAGGTCTGGAAAAGATAATAATCATGTAACCCTAAACAACTAAGTACTATAAGGCCTCAAACTAGCCCAGTATACAACAGAGTAGACAGTTCACATATCAGTACAATACCCATATCAGTCATTATCGCTCAGACGATCCACAGGTGAGTCCGAAGAACTAGGGCCCTGTTTGGCCCTCTTGCCCCCAACATCTTTGGCAAACTTTAAGGCGGACTTCGCGTCTGTGAAAAATTGGGCTGAGCCATCATGCGTCACCTTGAGCTTGGCGGGGTATAACAGGGAGCATCAGTGTGGGTTTAATGTGCTGAGAAGTTTGCTACCAGTTTTATAAGCCATTATGGAGCTGTGGAATTCGCAATGACTAACTCCCAGATGACATACTCTTTACGGCTTTACTACACTTACAGTATCTAAGAATGAACTTAGACACTGTAGGGGTTCATGGCTCATGCCACTGTGCCCTCACCTGGTGTCTAGTGCACCCTGCCAGAGGGGTGACTTACCTAGGCCTCAGGCAGTGGGTTGTAGGCATGACACACAGGGGTGTGTGCCATGTCGACTCTTCAGTTTTCTCTGCCCCAAAACACACAGCCTGCAGTGGCAGTGTGTAGGTGTTAAGGTACAGGGCCTCTAAGGGTGGCACAATAGGTGCTGTAGCCCTTAGAGTCCTTCCCTGGTCATGGTGCCCTTGGTACCCATGGTACCTTTTACAAGGGGCTTACCTGTGGCCATGGATGTGCCAATTGGGGGTACAAAGGTACAGTTTTGGGAAAGAACACAGGCCCTGGGTACCTCATTGGCAGGGACCCAGGGCACATCAAGTCAGGTTGCATCAGATGTCAGGCAAAAAGTGTGGTAGGGGGTAACCATGCAAAAAGGGGCACTTTCCTACAGGTGGACAGTAAGTTAAGACTGAAAGACAATAGACATCAGACATTTGCAGTTTCACTAAGTAGGACTTTGTGAAGAAGGCAGATGAATTTGAAATTTCTTCTTTCCTTTATAAGAGGACAGTGGAGGGGCGTCAGCAGAGGTGTGATTTTGTCAGGTTGTTTCAGGTCATAAAGAAGACAGGTAGGATGGTTCTGGACTCTTTCGAGTTTGCATTTTGATTTAGTAAGGAATGTAGTGCACAGGAAATTGAATAGTGGAGGTGACAATATGTTTGAGAAAGAGCTCGGGAACGTTTCTCATAGCAACATAGAGTATTTTTTCAAAATATTTAAACACTTTGGCTATGAAAAGAAGAAAATGCATATCAAGAAATATCTTGGTTGTCTGCCTGACTCAGCAATACGTCCACCATTGTGTCAGAGACTCTCAGACAGCCCTGCAAGACAGAAACTGCCAGGCAGTCAGCTACTATCCCCTCATATCTCTGCAGGCTAGTGCCCACAGTCCATTGGCACCATCCATCCAGCTAATCAGCATTTCAGGTGGAATTTGACAATGGGCATTCATTTTCAAATTCAGTTACCTTGTGACTACCATATGTTTAGAATTGGGGAGTAGGGAACTTAGGAAATGTATGTATGCAGTAACCATTGGTCGAATGGCTGCTGATTTACTTTCAAATTGGAACTTCCCCACCTGCCATGGCACACCAGGTATGACATGAAGCTTCTTACTTACCACATAAGACGCACATCCTGTGCTACTCTATGCACCCAGTGCACCCTGCACAGTTCTGCTTGCTTCAGCCTTCTAGTCATTACATAAAGATATTCACAACACTAGCCCAGATAAAGTCACAAACGTGGCCCACAATACTCAAACTCAGCTTACACACAGCCACAAAACTGGCTCAAACACAACCAGTCAGAGTGGCCCAGCTAGCACAATAGGCCAGTCCGACCCTCATCGAGTTTCCTCCTCCAGTGACCTCGTTTAGAGGTTATGAAGTATGCAATGAGAGTAATGTGATTCTATACTTAGAAGAATGGCTAACCATGTATTAATCAATAACATCCTTTGTTTCCTTATATAAAGTCTGCTGACACAATGCCCGAGTCAGCTAATCTGACTCTTGTTGGGGCTGGTCTTCTTGTTTTATTAGTCCATGTGCTTCTTCTTTAAGGCTTGTGAACCACAGTAAAAAATAACTTTCCAAACATGCAAATTCAAATAGATAAACTCTAGTGATTTCTATTTTATTATTTTATGTAAGACATTACATTGCTCTATTGATTTCCTTAGCTCACTTATGGACATGTTAAGTCAACTCTCTAGACTTCATTCACATGTTTTAGTGTTGGGAGATTTCAATCTACATATAAATGATTCAAGTTGTTCAGTGGCCAAACAGTTTGTGACCATTCTAGATGGATGTAATCTAGAACAACATGTGCATGGCCCAGCACATATGGCCAAACATACTTTGGATCTTTTTTTCTCTCATTCTTTGAACGTTCATATTAGCCCTGCTCTTAAGCTAATTTGGTCTTATAACTTCCTGATACCTTTTATGATTTTTACTAACCTCCCTAAGAAGCAACAGGTGGCATTTCAGAAAGCTTCAAGACCTTGGCACCAAATTTCGGAACTTCTCCTATCTGAGGCTCTCCAATCCTTTTCTCTTGAATTATCAGGCTTGGTTGACTTTGATTTCGAATAGGTGAAAAAATAATTATCTGAAGACTTTGATCTCATTGCCCTGATAAAAATGGTATGACCGAGGAGAACGATGAAGTCAGCTTCTTGGTTCTCGGCTGCTTTAATAGAGGAAAGGTCGCAGTGTAAACGCCTTGAGCGTAAATGGAGGAAATCTTATGACACAGAGGCAAAAACTGGGTATAAGACAGCCTTGATGAACTTTCGTGGATCCTCTTGCTCCCCCTGTTAAAGAAACCCAATGCTGACCCCATGGTGACTTCAGAACTATTTCACTCTTACCTGCAGAAGCAAAAATGTTGGAGATATTGGTCAACAGACAAGTCTCCCATTTTCTGTAGCCAAATCATTTATTACATGATACACAATCTGGCTTCCATGCAGGGTGTAGCGCAGAGTTTGCCTTATTGGAGGTTTGAGAGTTTATAAAGGACATTCTCGATCAGAATTCTGTGGCAAGGGTAGTCCTATTGGATTTATCATCTGTGTTTGATATGGTCTCTCACTCTATTCTTCTTAACAGACTAAAGAATATTGGAGTCCAAAAGCAGGCTTTGGCCTGGCTTAAATCGCACCTTGAATATAGGACACAAGCGATATTTCTTTCTTTACCTCAGCCGCCAAACCACTTGATTGTGTGATGCCTCAAGGCTCTGCCTTGAGCCCTACCCTCTGTAATGCTTATTTGGAACCTCTTGAGAACCTTGTGGAATCTTGAGGCCTGCGGGTGATTTCCTACACTGATGATACTCAGCTCCTTTTGTTGTTCTAGGATAATGATGTAGAGACTCAATTCGTTTAAGCTTTGCTTGAAATCAGTCTGTGAGTGAATGAGAAACAACAACTGCCTTAAATTGAACTCTGATAAAACTGAACTTCTCTTTTTGGCTCCAGTCATTGCACAGACTCATATAACTGGGGGCCTTTGGAGTTAGGTGCCCCTCCTTTACCATCTTCACTTGTGAGAAATCTAGGTATCAAATTTGATTCAAACTTGTCTTTTAAACTGCAAGTGAAAGCATTATCTGCAAGTTGTTTTGCAACTCTTAAATCTTTAAAGAGGATGTTACATCTGATAACTGAGGTCACCCGTAAGAATATTGTCCACTCTCTGGTGACTTCCAAGTTGGACTATGCCAATAGCCGTTATCTGGGCTTGACGTCTTACCTGTTGCATTACCTGCAGATTATTCAAAATGCTGTAGCTTGTCTAATCTTAAAGGTTCTGGCACACCTCTCAGTGTCTGCCTTCTTCTACCAACTGCACTGGATCCCCATTGCTAACCAAATCAAATTCAAGGCACCAACATTTGCATATAGATCCTTTGAGCATTTGAGAAGAAGCCTCCCCTGTATCTAAGAAAATGGCTTAAAGCCTACTGCCAGTCCAGATCCTTGAGATCCAATGAGCTAAAGTTATTGCAAATGCCTGGGATCCGAAAGGCAAGAAGAGGGGGAAGATACTTTGTGCTTCTTACTGCCAAACTTTGGAACTCCCTTAAACCAAATGACGCAACAAGCTTGGGCCCTTGTTGCTAAAGACCTGGAAAGTGAACCATAAATGTCTAAATTGTATCATTTTTTTAATAGGAAGCCAATGGAGTTTGACCAGAGGAACCGATGCAGAATGGTGTTTAAGCAGCCTCAATAGAAGGTGAGGTGCAGCATGTTGGACAATCTGCAGTTTTTTTTAATGTGGATTGGGAGATACTCAGATATAATAGATTTCCATAGTCAAAGCGACATGTGACTAAGGCCTGGGCTACAGTTCTCTGGGTGTGTTTCAGCAAGATCTTCAGGACTTTTCTAATGGATGACAGACTGCAGCCAGTTTCCTCACCTGGACCTCAAATGTCAACTTGTTATCCAGCCAGATCCTAGATTTTTAAAGACTGTTTTAGGCTGAGGCTGAGGCTGAGGTGCAAGGCTGTCTAGCCAATATTCAGGAGTCCAGCAGTTTGAATTGTTTCCTAACATTATTGACTTCCGTTTTCCCACCGTTAAGTTTTAGACAGCAGTTAGCCATCCACTTGGCAACTTCTGTGAGACATGGCTTCAGCTGGGTTGCTTTGGAATGCTGTTCTGGAGCCATGGAGATAACCAACTGGGTTTCGTCCACATTGGAAATGAAAGTAAGATCAAAAGACTAAACAATGTCTGCTAAATGAAAAACATGGACATTGAACAGAGTTGGACTCGAAGAGGATCCTTGAGGTACTCTGCACTTGAGAGGTAGAGAAGTCTGAATAGAAAGGCTTGTCGCGAACCCAGAAACTCAGAGGCAAACTATTTCTAGGTCAACTGTGTCATCCCTGAATTGTGTAACCTCTCAAGCAAGATTGTGTGAGAATCCATGTCAAAAGCCGCACTAAGATCTAATAAGATCAAAGCCGCACGCGGTGTTCCCTTGATCCAATGTAAATTTGAGGACCTCATCCACAGCCAAGAGCGCGGCCTCAGTAATGTGGCCTGAATGAAATCCTGTCTGGGAGGAATAAAGGAGACCATTCTGCTCCTGAAATTCAGAGAGTTACTTATTGACATACTTCTCTAGAACCTTTCCTGAAAAAGAAAGAAGTGAAATTGGCCTGTAGTTTTCCAGTGGTGAGGGATCCAAAGAAAGTTTTTTAACAGAGGTTTGACGTCTGCATGTTTCCAGGCCTGTGGCACCAATCCACTGGGGAAGGAGTGGTTCAAGATCTCCTTTAGTATAGGATTGATAATCTCTCTGGCACGGTTGGTAATGTGTGGAGGTGGGTATAATGGTGAGCCTGATTTGACCCTGTTCACAAGGGCTACCATACATTCATCTTTTGGGGGAGGAAAGCTGGAAGAGTTTCATTAAGAAGTTCATGTTGACTGGACATTTCATTCAAGAGAGAGGTTGTTGCTTGGCCAGAAAAAGATGCATAGATGCTTAATATTTGCCATGAAAAAATATAGCTAAATCATTACAGCGGGCTGCGGATGGAACCACTAGTGGATTCTTTATGGCTGAACACATCTTTCACTGAGTTGGCCACGTTGTCAATTTTCTGAGAAAAAAAAGTTACCTCTGTTCTTCTGATAGCATGGTGATAAATCTTGATAGCTTTTCAATATTCACATTTACTAAGGTCATCATAGGGCTTCCTCCACTTTCTTTCTAAAATTCTACATTTCTTTTTCAGTTTCTGTAGGGGCCAGCCCTTTAGACCTAAAGCTCACATATTTCCTAGATGAAACAGTTTTATCTAAAGAGGTGGTATTACAGTCTCTGAATTTGTGATCTTCATCTATCACATTTCCACCCAAGCCTGGCTTGGTGAGAGTTAATATATGCTTAAATTCTACGGAGTCCACTTTTGACCAGTATCGATCCATGCTTAATGTCTGGAAAAAAGATTAGTCTGACCACGTCACTGGAAAAGGCACATTAACTAGCATGTCATGTACATTAGAAAACACAGGATCGAGAAGCTGAGCCATCTTATGTGTTTGCAAGTTCACCAATTGTTTGAGTTAAGGGCTCGAAAAATCAAAAAATTCTTACTAGACCTGCAGGTCTAGTAACTTCAAAAATCTACTCGACCTAACTGTAGTGCACTTGAACTCTGTGAGAAAATGTGACGAGTTAACAAGATTTAAAGGCATTTTTATTGCTCATTAACTTTGTGAGCAATAAAGATGCCTTTAAATCTTGCTATCTTGTCACATTTGCTCTGCTTTCAGAGACAGAGGTCAAAAGTCAGTCTTCCTTCCTACTCGCCAGAAAAGGCGAGTAGGACCTAAAAATAGCTCGCCCTAATTAAATCTGGCTTGCAAATGCAGGCAGGTGAGTGGATTTTTCAAGCCCTGATTTCAGCTAGGTCTTGTAATACGTTATCAGCCTGCATGCAGTGTATGCCATCTAGATGAATGTTTAGGTCACCTAAGAGTGCAATGTTAACCATTTTAAGTGCCTGAATAGCTGTCACCTCGGGTAAAACCTGTAAGAACTGTGTAGGTGGACAATGGGGACAATATACAAGGACTCCTGAGAGCTTAAACATAGCTCAGAACTTAATATTGAAGAGTAAACTTTCACAAACTGGTAGCTGGAGCAGCAAAATTACACAACGTAAAGCAGCATTGTAAACAATGGTGATTCTGCCTCCATTTGTTCCTAAGCGGTTGCATTTGGCAATGTTGTAGAGTGTGAGCACAGGGTTTACAGGTAAGCAGTAATGAATTGGGACTTATAGAGTGCTGGCATTTTGACTCTACACTTGCCCTATACTCTAGTAGTTGAGATGCTGTGTAAGTAAGTCCACAACCAGACTTTCATTAAATAGTGTGGCTGGAAAAAAGAACACTGTATCTTGGCTAAAACAGATCACAGATTCAATCTAAAAACAGTTCTCAAATTCAGTTTAAAAAGAATGCTCAATGATTTCAAGTGGCAGCTAAAAGAATAAATAACTGACAGCTAGTCATTGATCCAATGGGGTTAAAGCAATGTCGGACTCCTAATCCAACTTTGAAGGTGCGTTCATGCCCTGACCTTCATTAAATAGTGTGACCGGAAAAAAGACCCAGAGAGCTAACAAAAACGGCATCTCTCCGTGTCCCAACAATGGTGACCAAATCTCCCACCACAATTGGAAAGCGGACCAGGGAGTAAGTTAAAAGGCAGTTTGACTGAGTTCAATCACAAGATTAAGGTGTGAAATACAAGTAGCTACAAAATACAAGAGTAGGGAGTGAAGAGGTGCGCCTCGTGGGCGATAGAGTTGGATACGTCCTCCTCAAATAATCATATGAAACAAAAAGATCCACCTCAGAAGAGGTTTTTTAGGGAAATGCGTTTCCAATCTTGGTAGGATACACACAGTGTTTGCTTAGATGCCCCTCACACACCAAAAGGGCCCTTGGTGTCATGCTTCATCATAGGGGTCTTCCCGCCTCGCTGCGGGACGGGGTGTGCTACGACCAGCGACTACTCGGGAGCACTGATATTTGTAGTGCTATGTGTGGTGTAGAGGTAGTGAGAGGAAGGGTCAAGGGTGAATGCGGGGAGTGAGTTAAAAAGGACCTGGCCTCATGGACTTTAGGAATTTTAATAGGTCAAAGAGGCTGGTGCTGTTAAAAAGGTGGTTCGGAGATGTCCTGCATATAATGTGCGGATACTCCTGATTGCGTCAACATGTTTCGAAGCAACAAGGCTTCTTCATCAGGACTAGAAATGATCCCTTCAGTACTCACTATGTTGCTATCAATAATTGTTGGAATAATGTGCTATATACAAAAAAGTGAAAAAAATGCACAATATCATGCACTCTATACAGTACCCAATCAAATAATGCTAAAATGTGAGCCCACTCAGTATTTCTGAAATGTAAGCCTGGAAAAGAGAGAGCACAGTTAGTTTTTACAAGTCCGCCTCCCAATGCGCAAACATATTTAGCCTGTGAATACAAAGCGTTAAAATGTGACTGTGGTGTCCTTAGCCTTAGTTTGTAACTTTGAACCAAGTGCCGTGACCTGTTAGGATAAAAGAGACAAAAACAAGACACACATGTCAACCACCGTTTTGAAGAAAAGATTGGATGAACTCAACCAACAGATGAGTGAATACGAAATCTCATTGAAACAGAGCAAGTACAAGAAATTGAAAAAGGATACTACAGCTTTCAGCCACGAACGTATCTATCCGTATATAAGAGATGGCTATGTGACCAAGAAAACTCATAGTGTGCAGGGATCGGACAGTGATTTATCTGATGCAAGCTCCAACCACTCGCATTCTAGCCGGGGTAGCAACACAAGGAACCAGAGAGGAGGAGCACAGTACCAGAGACCCTACAGACCAAGAGGAAGGGGCTGGGACCATTTCCAAGGACCACCGGGCTATACGTACTACCCTTATGGTCCACCACCGATGGGAGGACCATTCCAACAATGGAACCCACCACCACAAGAATTTAACTACTATGGACCACCTCCTTTTTTAGGGTCACGCCCTGGGCCACCGAGAGGAAGGAACCGGAGAGGCAACCAGGTCCATTGGAGTCACGAGCCAGGCGATGTGGCGAGAGTATCAACAAGGAGTATGACAGCAACAGCAAACCAACCGTCAACCAGCAGGAGGGGCAACTAGTGGTCAACTTAACAGAATATACTCTTACAGAGCCCCAGAAACACGTCCTGGAAAAGGGCCTGGGCTTTGTCACCACAAACAAGATGGACAAGTTCAAATTATGCCTAGAAATGAAGGAGTTCATGCGCAAGCTTAAATTACGAGCTTTCTTTGCGAACCAAAATGAAACAGAGATAACAGAGGAGCTGACATCTGACACTGTATTGCGAAACAAATCCACTTTCACCCCCTTGGACTCCGCACTACCAGTCGAGTTGCTCGCTTTTGTAAAAGCAGTAATAGAGGAATTAACAAACCTACCAAGTGAGGGTAAAAGAACATTCCAGAACACCACACGATTGGAAAAAGAAGCATTACAACAATTGGCTGATAACACCGACCTGGTCATAAAACCGGCGGATAAAGGAGGTGCCATTGTTATTCAAACGAAACACAATTATGACACCGAATGTATGAAACTCCTGGAAGACCGCAGAAACTACGAAATCCTCCGCGATGACCCTACAGAAGAGACCCGGGTATGGATCATGGTGATGGTGGAGGAAGCCACAGCTCACGATTGGGTGTCGAGGAAGGAGGCAGATTTCCTCATACAAAAATCTCCTAAAACACCCTATTTCTACACCATCCCGAAAATCCATAAGAATGTGGTATACCCCCCCGGCCGTCCAATTGTATCCGGTATTGGCTCTATACTAGAACCCCTTTCCAAGTTTGCTGACGCATTCCTACGGCCTTTAGTTCAAAAAACCTACTCCTATCTAAAAGATACCAAGGCCGTACTACAACTTATCGAGGATCTCCATTTTGACCCAGAACAACACCTCCTCCTGGGACTCGATGTCGAAAGCTTATATACGAGCTTACCCCACGACGAAACACTGGACATCATAGAGGAAGTACTATTCACCACAACATGGGATTACCATACACCTCGTAACGTGGTGATGGAATGTATTTCCCTGGCCCTGAAAAGTAACTTCTTTCTGTACGAGGGGGTACATTACCTACAAAAACACGGGACCAGCATGGGGAGCACTTTTGCCCCCAGTCTGGCTGGTCTCTATGTACACCATCTAGAAACTAACAGGATACTACACCACCACAACCCGTTCAAAGACAACATCATTGTCTGGAAACGGTACATTGACGATATCCTTGTAATATGGAAAGGTGACGCTGAATCCATTGGAGCTTTCATGGTATGGCTTAATGAACAAAACACTTTTTTAAAGTTCACCCATACATTTTCCAACACAAATCTGGTGTTCCTTGACCTGAACATCTATTCTGACCGGGGTAAGCTCAAAACTACCACACATTTCAAACCAACACCAAAAAATTGCCTATTACTATACAACAGTTTCCACCCCAGGCATCTTCGGGATAACCTCCCCTATGGACAGTTCCTCCGCCTCCGGAGGAACTGTTCCGAGCTCACGGATTTCAAAAAACAAGCCTCCGACTTGGAAAACAAACTACTGAAGCGCAATTATCCAGAATGGATTGTAAAGAAAGGTTTCAAGCGGGCCAGAAACAACAACAGAGAAGCTCTGCTAGAAAACCGCGCTCCCAAAGAACAGGAAACCAGGCCTATATGCGTTACCGCTTTCAACACTCACTCAAATGAAGTGTCCAAACTAGTGAATAAGCACTGGAGAATTCTCAATTGCGGAAGTCTCAACTTTCCCAAACCTATGTTCTCCCATAAAAGAGGCAGGAACCTGAAGGACATCTTGGTCCATACCAGACCAAGGATTATACTTGAGAGGAGTCTGGCCACCACTACCCTCCCACCAGTACAGGGTCATTACTCGTGCGGTAACTGTAGCACGTGTAATCTCACTAAGAAAAGCAAAAACATAACTTTCATGAATGGCTCAGTCTGGGTACAAAGAGGCTTCACAAACTGCAACAGCAGGAACGTGATATATATGATCACCTGTCCGTGCAGACAAGAATACATCGGCAAGACTTCAAGGCCAATTAGGATCCGCATCGGCGAGCACAAGAGCAATGTGCGCTGCAAAAAAAGCACCACGAAGATGGCAAGTCACTACCTCACTATGTCGCACAACGTGGATGATTTGAAGTGGACTGTGATTGAGCAACTCCACAACGAGAGTGGCCTGCTGGAAAAGGAACAACGTTGGGTGTTTCGTCTGGGCACTCATCTAACTGGTCTAAACGATGATATTCCCTGGGCTCAACTGACCTAGACCGTAGATCTTCCATAGGATACTAATATGGATTAATCAACATATCATGCGGTCATTCCATGTCTGGCTTTATAAAATCACTGTCACAGAAAACCGCCATAGTGGTCACCCCACCACCTCTTCTGACATCTGGACTCTCGGTATATCTCCTCTAGATAATCATCTTTGTGGCTCAGCCACCGTGTATCTCCTTGTGGGCATTTAATTATGAAACTCCTCCCAACCCACAATCAGTGTAATCTGGTGTTAAGTCTTGGGTTTGTTTTTCATGTCTTCACCTAGACGTTCGGCATTCCTATAGAACAGGAACACTTCTGTTTGCACATGATTAAACACAGGCAGCGCTCTAATATCGGGATCATGTCCATCTGACGAGTGCATTTCATATTTACTGCTCGAATTTGTATGTTTCTCCGCGCCACCCCCCTCTGTTTGAATGAACTCTTCGACCATACGTTTCATTATGTACGCACATGATGTTCGGCATTCTTTCACAACCACTTCCGGTTGTACCTCAACAGGAATGGGTTAGCGCACTAGCGTTAGAGTCACTTCCGCTTACAGCACATTATCGCTCTAGTCTGCGAGACATCGCTAGCTACCAGCATCGATTTCCGGTTAAAACTTCGGCACAGGTGCACCCTTTTGTAGACTAATTGACTGCCACATAAATAGAGCCTCCCCGCGGTCTCACTCACACTACGGAGCCGCGGGATGGCGTTATCGGAAGCGAGGAGCTGTTGACCATGACGTGAGTACGGCATAGCCGTGTAGGGAACCAGTAACTTAGGAGTCTTCCTAAAGAACTCATGAAAACGCCAGCCTTGTGTATTCTCTACCAAATCCTCTGTGAACAAACGTTTTCTTCCCGCATTTTCTTCTTTCTTCAAATAGAATACAGTGGCAACACCCTTCCCACCGCTTAAAAAGGCTCAGGGAGCATTATCTCCTGCTTACTCTAGTATGTATCTTCCATGGATCATTGTGTTAACGTACCTTTAACCATTATTTACAGTGACTTTGAATCCCAAATATAGAGAGTGTGTTTTCTGTTTTTTGTATGTGTGTCTTGTTTTTGTCCCTTTTATCCTAACAGGTCACGGCCCTTGGTTCAAAGTTACAAACTAAGGCTAAGGACACCACAGTCACATTTTAACGCTTTGTATTCACATGCTAAATATGTTTGCGCATTGGGAGGCGCACCTGTAAAAACTAACTGTGCTCTCTCTTTTCCAGGCTTACATTTCAGAAATACTGAGTGGGCTCACATTTTAGCATTATTTGATTGGGTACTGTATAGAGTGCATGATATTGTGCATTTTTTTCACTTTTTGGATATAGCACATTATTCCAACAATTATTGATAGCAACATAGTGAGTACTGAAGGGATCATTTCTAGTCCTGATGAAGAAGCCTTGTTGCTTCGAAACATGTTGACGCAATCAGGAGTATCCGCACATTATATGCAGGACATCTCCGTACCACCTTTTTAACAGCACCAGCCTCTTTGACCTATTAAAATTCCTAAAGTCCATGAGGCCAGGTCCTTTTTAACTCACTCCCCGCATTCACCCTTGACCCTTCCTCTCACTACCTCTACACCACACATAGCACTACAAATATCAGTGCTCCCGCGTAGTCGCTGGTCGTAGCACACCCGTCCCGCAGCGGGCGGGAAGACCCCTATGATGAAGCATGACACCAAGGGCCCTTTTGGTGTGTGAGGGGCATCTAAGCAAACACTGTGTGTATCCTACCAAGATTGGAAACGCATTTCCCTAAAAGACCTCTTCTGAGGTGGATCTTTTTGTTTCATATGATTATTTGAGGAGGACGTATCCACCTCTAGCGCCCACGAGGCGCACCTCTTCACTCCCTACTCTTGTTTTTTGTAGCTACCTTGACAGCGTGCAGCTGTGGGAGTAACCCAGCAATCCTGGTCTTTGGGTGTTAACGGCCAGTGTACCGTTTACCTCATCCCCTGTCTCCTTCCTTTTTTCGGAAGGGAAACAATATATAGTTTCTCTCCATACAAACACACACTGTTTTCAGAATAACACACACTCAATTTTTTGACATTTTTTTTTTGACATTCATAACATGGCAGAGACAGCAGGCCTCACCTTTGATGAGGATGAAATCGACAGAATCTTGGCAGCCCTCAATCCTTTCGAGGGACTGAGTAGCAACGATCCGGGTCCAGACAATGCGGACTGGGATGAGTTAGCAAACCTGAGGAGAACACAGATATAAACTGCTTTGCATGGCCTTCTAATGACAGAATACCTCAGGGCCAACGCGGCACCGCAAGGCCTGATAGTTCGGAATGAACCTTTTATATTCCAGCATGACAAATCCTTTAAAAAAGATTGGTCACTAATATCGTGGCACTGCACAAGGGATTGGCTGGTCCTCATAATCAAGACAGCCACCCGATTGGCACAAGAACTTAAGATCGACATACAGAAACTTGAGGTCCAACTTAAAACCTATCAATCAACCACCGTTTTGAAGAAAAGATTGGATGAACTCAACCAACAGATGAGTGAATACGAAATCTCATTGAAACAGAGCAAGTACAAGAAATTGAAAAAGGATACTACAGCTTTCAGCCACGAACGTATCTACCCGTATATAAGAGAAGACTATGTGACCAAGAAAACTCATAGTGAGCAGGGATCGGACAGTGATTTATCTGATGCAAGCTCCAACGACTCGCATTCTAGCCGGGGTAGCAACCCAAGGAACCAGAGAGGAGGAGCACAGTACCAGAGACCCTACAGACCAAGAGGAAGGGGCTGGGACCATTTCCAAGGACCACCGGGCTATACGTACTACCCTTATGGTCCACCACCGATGGGAGGACCATTCCAACAATGGAACCCACCACCACAAGAATTTAACTACTATGGACCACCTCCTTTTTTAGGGTCACGCCCTGGGCCACCGAGAGGAAGGAACCGGAGAGGCAACCAGGTCCATTGGAGTCACGAGCCAGGCGATGTGGCGAGAGTATCAACAAGGATTATGACAGCAACAGCAAACCAACCGTCAACCGGCAGAAGGGGCAACTAGTGGTCAACTTAACAGAATATACTCTTACAGAGCCCCAGAAACACGTCCTGGAAAAGGGCCTGGGCTTTGTCCCCACAAACAAGATGGACAAGTTCAAATTATGCCAAGAAATGAAGGAGTTCATGCGCAAGCTTAAATTACGAGCTTTCTTTGCGAACCAAAATGAAACAGAGATAACAGAGGAGCTGACATCTGACACTGGATTGCGAAACAAATCCACTTTCACCCCCTTGGACTCCACACTACCAGTCGAGTTGCTCGCTTTTGAAAAAGCAGTAATGGAGGAATTAACAAACCTACCAACTGAGGGTAAAAGAACATTCCAGAACACCAGACGATTGGAAAAAGAAGCATTACAACAATTGGCTGATAACACCGACCTGGTCATAAAACCAGCGGATAAAGGGGGTGCCATTGTTATTCAAACGAAACACAATTATGACACCGAATGTATGAAACTCCTGGGAGACCGCAGAAACTACGAAATCCTCCGCGATGACCCTACAGAAGAGACCCAGGTACGGATCATGGTGATGGTGTAGGAAGCCACAGCTCACGATTGGGTGTCGAGGAAGGAGGCAGATTTCCTCATACAAAAATCTCCTAAAACACCCTATTTCTACACCATCCCGAAAATCCATAAGAATGTGGTATACCCCCCCGGCCGTCCAATTGTATCCGGTATTGGCTCTATACTAGAACCCCTTTCCAAGTTTGCTGACGCATTCCTACGGCCTTTAGTTAAAAAAACCCACACCTATCTAAAAGATACCAAGGCCGTACTACAACTTATCGAGGATCTCCATTTTGACCCAGAACAACACCTCCTCCTGGGACTCGATGTCGAAAGCTTATATACGAGCTTACCCCACGACGAAACCCTGGACATCATAGAGGAAGTACTATTCACCACAACATGGGATTACCATACACCTCGTAACGTGGTGATGGAATGTATTTCCCTGGCCCTGAAAAGTAACTTCTTTCTGTACGAAGGGGTACATTACCTACAAAAACACGGGACCAGCATGGGGAGCACTTTTGCCCCAGTCTGGCTGGTCTCTATGTACACCATCTAGAAACTAACAGGATACTACACCACCACAACCCGTTCAAAGACAACATCATTGTCTGGAAACGGTACATTGACTGATATCCTTGTAATATGGAAAGGTGACGCTGAATCCATTGGAGCTTTCATGGTATGGCTTAATGAACAAAACACTTTTTAAAGTTCACCTATACATTTTCCAACACAAATCTGGTGTTGCTTGACCTGAACATCTATTCTGACCGGGGTAAGCTCAAAACTACCACACATTTCAAACCAACAGCAAAAAATTGCCTATTACTATACAACAGTTTCCACCCCAGGCATCTTCGGGACAACCTCCCTATGGACAGTTCCTCCGCCTCCGGAGGAACTGTTCCAGCTTCACGGATTTCAAAAAACAAGCCTCCGACTTGGAAAACAAACTACTGAAGCGCAATTATCCAGAATGGATTGTAAAGAAAGGTTTCAAGCGGGCCAGAAACAACAACAGAGAAGCTCTGTTAGAAAACCGCGCTCCCAAAGAACAGGAAACCAGGCCTATATGCGTTACCACTTTCAACACTCACTCAAATGAAGTGTCCAAACTAGTGAATAAGCACTGGAGAATTCTCAATTGCGGAAGTCTCAACTTTCCCAAACCTATGTTCTCCCATAAAAGAGGCAGGAACCTGAAGGACATCTTGGTCCATACCAGACCAAGGGTTATACTTGAGAGGAGTCTGGCCACCACTACCCTCCCACCAGTACAGGGTCATTACCCGTGCGGTAACTGTAGCACGTGTAATCTCACTAAGAAAAGCAAAAACATAACTTTCATGAATGGCTCAGTCTGGGAACAAAGAGGCTTCACAAACTGCAACAGCAGGAACGTGATATATATGATCACCTGTCCGTGCAGTCAAGAATACATCGGCATGACTTCAAGGCCAATTAGGATCCGCATCGGCGAGCACAAGAGCAATGTGCGCTGCAAAAAAAGCACCACGAAGATGGCAAGTCACTACCTCACTATGTCGCACAACGTGGATGATTTGAAATGGACTGTGATTGAGCAACTCCACAACGAGAGTGGCCTGCTGGAAAAGGAACAACGTTGGGTGTTTCATCTGGGCACTCATCTAACTGGTCTAACGATGATATTCCCTGGGCTCAACTGACCTAGACCGTAGATCTTCCATAGGATACTGATATGGATTAATCAACATATCATGCGGTCATTCCATGTCTGGCTTTATAAAATCACTGTCACAGAAAACCGCCATGGTGGTCACCCCACCACCTCTTCTGACATCTGGACTCTCGGTATATCTCCTCTAGATAATCATTTTTGTGGCTCAGCCACCGTGTATCTCTTTGTGGGCATTTAATTATGAAACTCCTCCCAAACCTACAATCAGTGTAATCTGGTGTTAAGTCTTGGGTTTGTTTTTCATGTCTTCACCTAGACGTTCGGCATTCCTATAGAACAGGAACACTTCTGTTTGCACATGATTAAACACAGGCAGCGCTCTAATATCGGGATCATGTCCATCTGACGAGTGCATTTCATATTTAGTGCTCGAATTTGTATGTTTCTCCGCGCCACCCCCCTCTGTTTGAATGAACTCTTCGACCATACGTTTCATTATGTACGCACATGATGTTCGGCATTCTTTCACAACCACTTCTGGTTGTACCTCAACAGGAATGGGTTAGCGCACTAGCGTTAGAGTCACTTCCGCTTACAGCACATTATCGCTCTAGTCTGCGAGACATCGCTAGCTACCAGCATCGATTTCCGGTTAAAACTTCGGCACAGGTGCACCCTTTTGTAGACTAATTGACTGCCACATAAATAGAGCCTCCCCGCGGTCTCACTCACACTACGGAGCCGCGGGATGGCGTTATCGGAAGCGAGGAGCTGTTGACCATGACGTGAGTACGGCATAGCCGTGTAGGGAACCAGTAACTTAGGAGTCTTCCTAAAGAACTCATGAAAACGCCAGCCTTGTGTATTCTCTACCAAATCCTCTGTGAACAAACGTTTTCTTCCGCATTTTCTTCTTTCTTCAAATAGAATACAGTGGCAACACCCTTCCCACCGCTTAAAAGGCTCAGGGAGCATTATCTCCTGCTTACTCTAGTATGTATCTTCCATGGATCATTGTGTTAACGTACCTTTAACCATTATTTACAGTGACTTTGAATCCCAAATATAGAGAGTGTGTTTTCTGTTTTTTGTATGTGTGTCTTGTTTTTGTCCCTTTTATCCTAACAGGTCACGGCCCTTGGTTCAAAGTTACAAACTAAGGCTAAGGACACCACAGTCACATTTTAACGCTTTGTATTCACATGCTAAATATGTTTGCGCATTGGGAGGCGCACCTGTAAAAACTAACTGTGCTCTCTCTTTTCCAGGCTTACATTTCAGAAATACTGAGTGGGCTCACATTTTAGCATTATTTGATTGGGTACTGTATAGAGTGCATGATATTGTGCATTTTTTTCACTTTTTGGATATAGCACATTATTCCAACAATTATTGATAGCAACATAGTGAGTACTGAAGGGATCATTTCTAGTCCTGATGAAGAAGCCTTGTTGCTTCGAAACATGTTGACGCAATCAGGAGTATCCGCACATTATATGCAGGACATCTCCGTACCACCTTTTAACAGCACCAGCCTCTTTGACCTATTAAAATTCCTAAAGTCCATGAGGCCAGGTCCTTTTTAACTCACTCCCCGCATTCACCCTTGACCCTTCCTCTCACTACCTCTACACCACACATAGCACTACAAATATCAGTGCTCCCGCGTAGTCGCTGGTCGTAGCACACCCGTCCCGCAGCGGGCGGGAAGACCCCTATGATGAAGCATGACACCAAGGGCCCTTTTGGTGTGTGAGGGGCATCTAAGCAAACACTGTGTGTATCCTACCAAGATTGGAAACGCATTTCCCTAAAAAACCTCTTCTGAGGTGGATCTTTTTGTTTCATGTGAAATACAAGTAAACAGCAGGTGAAATATGCTTTAAAAATGCAGGGCCCGATTCACAAAGGCAATCTGAGACAAAAGTCTAACTTTATGACTTTTGGTATTCGCAGAGGTCATTTACGAGTCATATCTTTACGTCCACAGTCGGGTCGTAAACTCCGGCTCGGGCCGTAATCTCCGCACCTGGGGTGGAATCTCCAGCTCGGGGCGTATGAAGTGTAATCAATGAGCCGGAACACAATTTTTACAAAAAGGAACATTAGGGCCGTGAGATAAATGGTGGAGGAGGTCCTGAAAATCAGCTTGGGCAGGGAAAAGGGTGTGGCCAGACACTACATCACATCCCAGAAAAGTTTGCTCCTTTGCATAATGGTACATGCAGTCCACAATTTGCGCTCCCCTCAGTGTTGACTGTAGTGTTACACCAAAGTTGCACTGAGTAAATAAATAACTGACAGCTAGTAATTTGATCCAATGGGGTAAGAGCAAGATCAGGCTCATATTCTAACTCTTTACCGCACTGAATGCTGCACCTATGTCTAGTATAGGGAACTAAATTCTAGATTTGTATAAAAGATAGTCAAGGGCACAATAAGGCATTCCATTCCAAATTTTGTGTTACTTTTTTTTTTTTTTAACTCTTTTCATTTAAACAAAGCAACAAAAGCACAGTAGTACAGTTAGTGATTTGACAGTGTCTAAGCACAATGTAGTTACATTTCGTTTGCAGAACGGCACTTCTGAACCTTCCTACTATCCTATCTCTAACCCGCTTCATTTGGCAAGACTTGCAGCCCCTCCACCCTTCTGCGAAGTTCGATCGTAGGGGACAGGCACATCTCACTTCTGTGTGTATTCCATGCCGCCCACTTTTGATCCCATTTTTTGGGGCACCATCTATTTTTGAAAACATCCTTCTCGGCTATCGTGGCCCGATCCATATCTCCTACCCACCCGTTTAATAGTGGTGGTTCCCCAATTCCCCATTTTTGTGCAATATTACGCTTCGCCAGGGCCCACGCCAATGAAGCCCTTTGTGTTACATTTTTGTTGCAGTATTGATGTGGTTGTTTTCCACTTTCATTTATACAGAATAAGAAAAAAACTAATATTAGTTTTTAAAAAGATGAAAAAGGCGAAAAGTAAACACAAAATATGTTATTTTTAAAACTATTTGAATAAGTGTCATAGAATTCATAGCCTTATAGTTGTTACTTTTTTAACTTTGTCAAATAAAGTAAGCGGTTTTTGCAGATGAAGGAAAATAGAAAATATGTGTTTTACACCTGCCACAGGCTAGGCCATGTAGCTAACCACTGTTGCACACAGCTAGAGTTTTATGTAGCAGTGGTTGGCTGTCCAGTGAGGTAGGAGCAGTCCTAGCCAAATAGACCAGGCCCTAACCCCAACATATTGGGTAGTCAACCCTCATTCTGCATGTACATTGAACTGCAACAGTCTGTGTTAGTAGTGAGGGTTGGCTGCCCACTAGGTTGGGAAAAGATACTGGTGGTCAGGTCCAGGAGCAAAATCTTGCTGTGCACATCCAAATGGTATGCATTGCAGCAATTAGTTGGTCAGTATGTGGAGGTAATATAACACAAAGTAACACAAATTCACAGAAAAAATTCGCTAAAACCCTTATGGTTTCTTTGCTGATAAAGCACGAAAATATTCAGAAAACGTCTGAAATTCAGGGGAAGAAACACAGTTAAAGTGATTATGAAAAAAACAAAAACCTCCCCAAAATGGCAAGTTGTGGTTAGCTATGGAAACCATCGCTCACACACCAGCTGTGCACTGCTCATGACTTTTTTACCATGCTGGAGCCAAAGGGGGCAGAGGGGGGCTTCAGGCACTTTACCAGGATTTAGAACATCATACCTCTGTCCATTGGCACTTTAGATCATGATGGGAGCGGGTATGTACGATGGGGTAAATGGCTCATAGGCATTTCAAATACCGGCGCATATTTCCACAATGCACATTGGACTTTGCACCCGGTACTTTGTCGCAAAATGATGTGGGTTCAGAAACTGCGGGTAAATTTAGGCAGCCCCATGTCAGTTTGTTTTAGTATTTCAATAATGAAGGACCGCCCCTCCCCATGCAAAGATATAGCATTGTGATATAATGGTACAAACAGATGCATTGCAAATACTCACCTACAATGCCAACGGTCTAAACAATAGGCGGAAGAGCAGCGCAGTTGAAGACTGGATAACAAGTTATTCCCCTGACATTGTTTTAATCCAGGAGACCCACTTTAGGAAAGAGGGCAACCTGTGCCCTGCTACGTTCAAAAACTGTGCCGGATTTATATGCTTATCCAATGCAAAAGCGGCTCAGAGGGGGGTGGCCATATGTGTGAATAAATTCATGAAATATCACATAAGCTTCTTTCAGACGGACAGGGAGGGAAGATGGGCTTTGGTAAGCAGAACCATGAATATTGCTCGAGTTACAGTCGCCAGAATCTATGCCCCTATAGTGGATGAGCCAGCTCTGCTGTGAGATCTCTTCCAAGCTTTGTCACTGATCCCGGGTAAATTAATTCTGGGCAGAGATTTTAATCTTCTGCTTAACTCGATAGTAGATTCATTCACATGCACTTGAAAGCTAAACTTTTGATTATATGAAAACCCTGCAGTTGGTGGACAGTTGGAGAGACAAATATCCAGCCAGGTATGAATTAACTTGTGTCTCCGAACGCTATAAGTCATCAACCAGGCTAAAATAAATTCTGCATTCTCAGGGTGTGCTAGTAAGGGATTATAAGCATATACCAAATGGGTTTACAGATCATTCCCTAGACATTGTATCAGTTTTAGGGATGCGGCCAGATAAATCCAGTGCTAGGTGGACTTTCAGCAGAGTCAAGCTAGAGGACGAGGACTGGGCCAAAGAGGTTTAAACAGAGATTGACTACTACTTTGAAGTTAATCAGCAAACATCCAGTTGAGAAATGGTGTGGGATGTCTTTAAAGCAACCAAATGGCCACAAATAACCTTGAAGAGTATAACTGAAAGGAAGAGCTTGATAAGAAGGAGGACTGAGTTAGAGAAGGGCCTAAAAATACGAACATAGAAGCTCTGTGTCATAACACAATTAATAACCAACGAGAGCAAAACTATTACTGCAGGATTACTGTTATGAGAGAGCCCACAACGCCAACAGAGTCTACCAACAAAAAGTATACAAAGAAAGCAAATACATGGAGGTTTCTGGCCTGGCAGGCCCGAGAAAAAAGGCCTCGGAACACTATAGAGCCACTTTACATTGTGGAAACTAAGACCAAGATCACTGATCCAGGAAAGATCAGAGCCGAGCTTTTGAAACCCTACGAACACATTTGCACGCACAGGACTGACGTCAAACATCTTAGACGTTCTTTGGGAACTCTTTCTATCCCCAGGTTTAAACCAAGACAAATACTGGGTTTGACAGCACCATTTACTATAGGGGATGAGGTGGAAGTCATTAAGTCTCTACCCAGTGAGAAGGCCTGTGGCGAAGATGGCCTAATGGACGATTTTTATAAAAAATATCTCATTTTGTTAGCACCTAAAATAATGCAACTCGCTAACCACATACTGGAGGGGGGTAATTTATCCTCTATCTTTAAACATGGCTATAGAGGTGAGCTTTTTAAAAAAAGACAAAGACCCAGAGAACATTAATTCGTACTGGCCTATTAGTCTCCTTAATACAGACTATAACATAGTCATGAAATTATTAGCCAACTGTATGTACAAAGTAGTAGGCGCTCATCTTCACCAAATCAGTGTGGGTTCATCTCAGGTAGGCAGCTGTCAATGAACACCCATTGTCTGGTTGAGGTATTAGATCATTTTAAACAAAAAGAGATCTTGGCACATATATATTTTTAGGTTGAGCATTCGAGACCTCTTGTATATACTTTAGTATATACTTATATGTGTACGTACTTTGTGGGCTCTGGTGATCAGCCCTAGGACTTGTCTGCTTCAGCTTAGGGACTTTTTTTTCAGTTCAACTGCCTCTATTTAACTGTCTTGATAGAAAACGACCAGTAGAGGTCAGTAAAATACCAGAATTGCTTTCTGCTTGTTCAACTGCCTCTATTTAACTGTCTTGATAGAAAACGACCAGTAGAGGTCAGTAAAATACCAGAATTGCTTTCTGCCTAGGGACTTTCTTTTTTTATTTTTCTGCCAACTGCCTCTATTCAACTTTCTTGATAGAAAACGACCAGCAGAGGTCAGTAAAACCCCAGAATCATTTTAGCATTCTCTAGATTCCAGTCCATAGAAATTGTCTTCCACGAGCACCCGTAGACAATAATATTTTTTTCAAATCTTGTATTTTCAGTGATATGATGTTACACGTCGAGCTTCCTGCGCCCTGGCTTGGGTGAAACTACTCCCTGCTACAACTCCCACAATGCACACTTATTAGAACTCCAGTAAACCTTGTTTGTGTGCTACCACTGAATCTCACCTGAACCTCATTGTAACGTAACTGGCTTGAGATAAAAGAAGGCCTCTCCCTTCCCACAGTGCTTGGCTTACTCATTTGTTGTGTTGGACCACGCCCCCTGACCTGGATTCCCTCATTCCACTTCCTGACTTGCATCGAAAGCCTTTGGAGTAACGTCGTGTCTGGGACATATTTGTAAGGATCCTTTGGGATTTGATTGTACAGGAATACAAAATTAAGGACTTCCTACTTTTGACAAAATCACAGAAAAAAGTTTGCTATAAACTTTTACAATGGCTTTTAAAACATAAGGGATAATTTCCTTTGGGATTTGATTGTACAGGAATACAAAATTAAGGACTTCCTACTTTTGACAAAATCACAGAAAAAAGTTTGCTATAAACTTTTACAATGGCTTTTAAAACATAAGGAATAATTTTTTCCATATTTCAGTATACCTGCTGTTAATTGTTCCACCCGCCTTACTGATATTTCCGTAGGCCTTGTTCGACAGGGGTATCATCCATAAATGGGAATCTAATGGTTATCAAAAGGTTGGGGAATTTTAAGAGCGGAGGTCTGGAAAGAGTGGATAAATATAGAACCTGACTTTAGACACTGGAAGACCGCCCTTTGCTGGTCCTTCATTCGTGTGAGATAAATTTTTAACGAGTTAGACCCGATTAAAATTAAGGCCAGCTCAGAACTAGTAGAAGAACAAATAGAATCCAATAATCGAAGGCCTGTCAGACATTGGATGGCTATATTTCGGGAGTACCTACAGGGTGATCTGTTTAACAAAGTCAAACTAAAATGGTTACTTCGAGGAGGAGTATCAAATTCGGCCGAGGTTTGGAGCATGATAAACAGATTTAATTTCTAGGTGATAAGAGGAGAAAACCTCTGCCGGATGCAATACTACACAAAGTGGCTCCTATACAGAACACCTGAATTTTTACTCTGCATTAACCCACACTCAACATTGATTTTGTATGGGATACTCAAGACATCACATTGGTTGTTTTCGCAAATCCCAGACTGCGGATTGAAGATAAAAAGATGCTGTTTTTGGTCACACTGATAGCCAGATCCCTAATTCTTCAAAATTGGAAGTCTGAGGTTTCCCCAACCTTAGCACACTGGTGGTCCAAAATAGAGAAGATTAAGGGTCTAGAATACTGTTATGGTTTCAGATCTGGATCATGTAAGAAATTCAGGAAGCTATGGGCAGGGCTATGAAATATGGTGTTTGGAGCATGCCTGCTACCAGAAATCCTTTACCGGTGGGGGGGGGAAGGAGTGAGCAAGAGGCTCGATTGTTGTATTTATCTATTTAATCAATGTACCTGAATGCACTATTTTATATCCTCTATTGTTATGTGAAGTATTCATGTGAACTCTTTGAATAAAAATAATTTTAAAAAACAAATGACATCTCAAATTACATAATCATTGACATCACTGATAGCAATTCAAATGTCATCCTTGATGACAACACTGATGAGATCATATATGACATCACTAATTACGTCTAGACAATGTTGCCAATGTGCACTCGTGTTTATGGCAAAATCAACAAAAAAGAATCAATTTAATCGGTGTGCATCCTTGCCGATGCACCGTGTCCAAAGGCGCCGAATAACGATACACCAAGTATGCTGGGAGGGAGAATCCCTCCAAGCTGGCAGGAGCACTTATCAGGAAACAGAAGTGTCTCTTATTGTCTGTTAAACAAATTCAGCCAATTTATACACTTGGTATGTTGCTGAAGCTTCTTTTTGAATTTTATTCATTCGATTAGTAGCATTCTACCAATGATTCCTTGGTAGTTGTAGGAAAGTAGTATCTGCTTCTTATGGTTACCCCCACTTTTTGCTGATGTCTCACTGTTTTTGGACTAGTCTGACTGGGATCCTGCTATCCAGGACCCAAGCCTATCTGCTTTCTCCCTTAAATTGCTATGTATGTACTTTAGGTACACTCCAGATTGGATACTGGGGTACCCTTATCAGTCCCTAGTATATGGTACACCATGTACCCAGGGCATAGGTACCCCAGAGGCCTCCCATGGGCTGAAGCATGTATTATGCCACCCATGAGCGGCCATTCAAAATGACACAACAGGTCTGCTACAGCAGCCTGTGTAAGCTGGTGCTTGCACCACTTACTTAGAAATAGGTTCACTATATCTATCTAAATCACTACACCTAAAAACCTTTCAGTCACCCCTATGGCAGGCCTCATCAATCCTGAAGGCAGGGTGCTGGGTTTTACGTGAGAGGGTGCCCCTGCATGAGCAGAGCCCCTCTGCAGCCTTCGGAGACCATTCTCCGGGGTTGTCTGTGATGCAGCCAGACATATAGGTTAAGTTGCATTATAACCTCGCGGTAAATGCTAACTTTAAAACAGCTGCTTAGAAACATGTCGTGTTTGGTGTCAAACACCTTGGAATCATACCTCCACACCACTAACTGGTGTGGGAGGTATGATTCCACCCTTCTAAAACCACTACTGTGGGTCACCGGTCTACCCGGTATCAGCTTTCTCGACCTGGGCAGGACAAAATGGATGCTGCCAGCCACAGACACGATTCTGCTCTCCTGCTGCTGAGCCAAGCTCGAGCAGAGGAAAGCATGACAATAGGCATCCTGTCACAGGGAGGTGTGACCACCTCCCAGACAGGGTTTAGTGTATTGGGGCTGGGTGGGTGCACTCTGAGAGTGCCAGAAAGTCTGCACTGGGGCACATTTGGTGTCCCTGTGCATATGTTTATGTTTATGTTTATGGGTTTTGTAGAGCGCATGGCTGCCCGTGGGCCTCCCAGCGCTGCGGAACAGGAGTAAGTGCGGATGACTCTCAGCCTGGGAATAGCCAGGTCTTTAGTTTCTTTCTGAAAGTTTGTTCCTCAGTGGTCACTCTTAGCTCTGATGGCATTGAGTTCCATAATTTCGGTGCCAGATGTGAGAAGGATCTTCCCCCCCATCTGGATCTCCTTATTCTGGTTGTTGTGGCAAGATGTTCCGAGGAGGATCTCAGAGTTCTGTCTGGTGTGTATGGAGTGATCAAGGTTTTCAGTAAAGTTGTGCTTTTCCCTTTAGGACCCTATGTGCTATACATAGCGCTTTAAACTTAATCCTTGCATGCACAGGCAGCCAGTGTAATGATTTCAGGGCTGGCTTGGTGGATTCATGCCGAGGAATTTTTCGGAGAAGTCTGACTGCCGAGTTTTGGACCACCTGCAGTCTGTTGAGAACGTATTTAGGTGACCCCAGGAAGAGAATGTTCCCATAGTCCAGGCGTGACACCACCAGTGCCTGAACTACGGTTGTCTGTGCTTTCTCTGGGATGAGGTCCATGATATTTCGGAGCATCCTCAGGATTCCAAAACAGATGGCAGCAAGTTTGCTGGCTTGAGTTTCCATTGTGAGGTTGTGATCTAACCATACTCCCAGGTTTTTATGGAGTTTTTATGTCCTGGTGGGTGCCCTAGTTCTTCTGGCCAGTTCAAGGAAATTTGTGGATTTATTTCGTTGCCCAAAAACATGAGTTCTGTCTTGTCCCCATTAAGTTTTAGCCTGCTGTAGGTCATCCAGCTGGCTATTTTTTCCATGCACGGGGCTACAGAGTTGTTTTTTGATTCGGCATCCTTTGCCACAGAGATTACCAATTGGGTGTCATCTGCGTAGGTAATTATTGACAGCCCAAATTCCTGGACAATATCAGCTAGCGGCTGCATATACAGGTTAAACAGTGTGGGGCTCAGGGAAGAGCCCTGAGGAACCCCACATGTGACTTTGAAGTTGTCTGATAGAAATCCTCCTTCGGTGGTTTGGAAGGACCGGTCATTCAGAAATGATACGATCCATTTTAGGGTCTGACCTTGAATCCCTGCCCTTTCAAGCCTGGTTGCGAGCATCGCATGGTCCACAGTATCGAACGCTGCGCTCAGGTCTAGCAGAAGGACAGCGGCCTCACCCCCAAGGTCTAGAATGCCCTTCAATTTTTCTGTTACCAGCAGTAGGTCGGATTCGGTACTATGTGCTAGTCTGAAACCCATTTGGGTCGGATGGAGGATCACATTCTCCTCCAGAGAGTCCATAGTCCAGTCCATAGTCCAGCACAAACCAATTCTGGGAGCCATTGGCTCCTGCTCTGGCGCGAAACTGGACAAAGGACATGGGTGTAGCCACCCCTCTGTCCTCCCCTCCCCTAGGAGGGTCCCCTGAATCTGTCCAACCCTTTCCCGTGGGTATAAAGTGGGTTACCTGGCTACAGGACTTTGGATTTTACCTGGACAAGATTCTGCTAAGAAGAAACCAAGTACTTCGACTGTCTGCACACCGCTGGACGACTGAAGAATCTCCCTTGGAGTGAAAGAGTTACTCCCCTGCAGAAGCAGGCACCTAAGTGCATCTGACCGGCTTGCATCTCCCAAGCTCCTGAGGACTCTGAAGATTTCAGCAACACAGGAGGTGGGTTTCCGAAGGTCCCTGAGGTTGATCTGACCTCTCATCAATTCTGAGACCAGTATCCCTCGTGGGGGCCGTGTAACACGAACCCCTGTGCACCGCGTACATTTGCAAATGCATATGCTTGTTGGCAACCCCTGAGCTTCTGCATTGGACTCCGTGTAGTCCTGACCCTGAGCAACATTTGCACCGAAGATATCCAGCCTCCACTCACCGAGAGCTCTGTGGGTTGGTGCTTTGTAATTTCGCTTGAGGTCTCCTCACGATCCCTGGTCTGTTGATCTGTGGGTCCTGGCAAGGCTCACCTTGTTTGTTCTTGGGCTTCCCTGGTTGCTCCAGATGTGCCCTGACTCTCCATTGCTTGGAGAGTCCCCTGGACCTTGCTGGTCCACACCGTAACCTGTTTGCTCTGCCCGCGTGGGTTGCATTTGCCACGGCTTGTTGGTGCTCCATCCGGACATCGACCCCTCAGCACTCGACATCCTTCGTGGGACAGCTCACCTCCGGATCCTGGTCATCCTCAACGTCTCCTGGTCACCTTGGCTGCAGAGTCAAGCATCCCTTCTTCGCACCTGAAGCACCCGACATCGGTGGGCATTCGACTACCGAGCCCTTGGTCACCTGAAGTGACCCAGACTCTGTCCCCTCTGCTTTCAGGTTCCTCTCACCTAGAATCCAGGCTTGGATTCCACCGGACACTCTTCGCCTTTCCGGCAGCAGTACTTCCTGGCAGCTCTCCATTGAAAACGACGAAGGTTTCCGACACCACTCCGTGGCACGTTTTTCTGTATTTTCGCAACTTATGACACGTTGTTCACTAGGCTGCATGATTAACACATGCAAAATATGTTGTTCTAAGGAATTACAGGCAGCAGTAATTTCTGGGCTGTTTTTTGAAAAGTCTCCTGTTTCATTTACAGAATTTGTTAATGCGACCCCTGATGAAGGGCCACGTTTGACCCGAAATGCATTGGGATGGGATGTATGATTTCTGTTTGCAACTGAATATGATTTGACTACCAAGGAATCATTGGTAGAATGCTACTAATCGAATGAATAAAATTCAAAAAGAAGCTTCAGCAACCTACCATGTGTATAAATTGGTTGAATTTGTTTAACAGACAATAAGAGACACTTCTGTTTCCTGATAAGTGCTCCTGCCAGCTTGGAGGGATTCTCCCTCTCAGCATACTTGGTGTATCACTAATTACGTCATCAGCAATATTCCTGTTTTGGGCAATTGTATCATGATAATATATCACATACCTGGCAGGCACCTTATTCATGGTACAGTTTGAGAGTTACTACAAACATGTACTACCGTATGTTTAAACTGTGTTACTGACATACACACACTATGATCTACATAGATCACATCCATGGTGTCAAGTTTTGCACACCCAACCTTTCTACTGCATAACTAACTTAGCCAATAGCATTTAAGAATATCTTGCTCTAATTCAAAGTCTCTAAACATGAAGTATGCATGCTCTTAAACCACATATGGTACTCTTTCTCTCTATGCTGGCTCCCTGTCACACTCAATATAGAATTTGTAGTTTTCATGGGAGTTAGGAAGCATTACCTATTGCTTAACTTGTAGAACATACAAGACAGATTTAAATGGCCAGACCAGTGGTTCTTTATCTTTTGATTTCTGTGGATGCCCACTGAATCATTACTGTAAACGAGGTACCCCCACTGAATCATTATTGGAATCTGAGGACACCCACTGAATCATTACTGGAAGCCTTGGACCTCGGACTAACCTACCTCATGATTTGAACCTCAAAACAATACAGAAAAATACAGAAAGAAATTTACATCAAACAAATTCATAAATGATTAAATATTTAATTTAATTTTAAAACCAAATATAGAAAAATCAAACCTTTAACTTTAATGGAAAGGTTCAATTTGTATTCCTTCCTAAAAGACAAAGCAATATTCTACACTCTAGCTTATGACTTTTGGGCTGATTTAGAGTTCGTTGGAGAGGTTACTCCATTGCAATGGCAACAGAGTACCCTCTCCAGAAAACTGAAGGTCTGTCAGCCTGATTTACAGACGGACAGAACTTAAGTATGTCAGTGAAGAAGACCACTCCGTCTCCATTGCTGACATATTACTCTGATGGCCCGATGGAGTAAAGTCAATCAAAGTTTCAGCCATTCGACCACCTGTTCAATTTACAGTGGGCGGTTGAAAGGCCAGTTTTCACTCTCTATCACCGTCCTGTAAAACCTGGCATTAAGGGGCAATGAAAACTGCAAATTGACCCCCACACCATCGGTGACAACTCCCATGGTGTGATGGTCATTAGTTTTTGTATTTTCAAATGCAAAATATGGCTTTTGGAATTTGTTTTTGAAAATACAAAAACATGGTAATTGTTTAACAGATGGTACTGTTATGTTGATGCAGCTCTGCGTCATACTTATTATACATTAGCAGGATCCACCATGATGGCAGTTCCTGCAAATGCTGAGATGTCTGCTGGGCCAGCAGACAACTCTAAATTCATAGCACAGTTACTCCACCAGGGTGAAGAAGTAAATAATGTATTCTGAACTATAAATCAGTCGCTCGTAATGTGTCTCTCTCTTAATTGAGGCCACTCATCGTCCGTACTTGGGCTACTCAAACTAATCCATCTAACTTACTTTTTTGCCTCCAATTTAAAATTCCTTTACATTTACAGAACAGTTTTTATTTTTCTATTTTACATTTAGTTTTTTATTTGCATATACATTTTAATCTGCTAATATTAATTAATTTTCTAAACAGACACAGACCCCCTGAATACGAGCTGTAGACCTCCAGGATCATTAACACGCAGGATAAGAACCACTAGGCTAAACCATATTATCTCTATTATATTTTGTAAAAGCTTACAAACTTTGCTACTTTCTGATGTATAGTAAATGTGAACATCAACCATATGCTAATCTTTTGACAATCTCCTCACTTCTTTAACACACAGCACATTTATGCATGATGCATATTATGCAAATACTACACCCTTAAATCGCACTTCGAGGTCTCATCCCTTCCACCTCATATTAAGGGCCCACAGGTTTGGGTGAAGATGACCATTAACTTGTCCCTGTGATACACAAAGAGCAGACTGTGCCTAGTGCATGTTATACAGGCATTTTATTCTTCAAGCACAATATGAGATCTCAAACTTTCTCTCAATGTCCAATGAACAAACTGTTGGGATATTTTCTCTTTCTCACTGTGGGATACAATTATTTCTTTTGCTTGCTTGTTGTGCATGCAGTCTGCATCATACATAACTGATCATACAGGGACGCCCTTCCTGATGTTATTGGTGATGTCACATGTAATCTCATAAGTGGTATCATCAATGATGACATCTGAGATATCATCAATGATGTCACGTGAGAGACTTTGACACGCATAGTGTGCTCTGAACATAGAGTATGACCTTCAGTCACATCCAGCCCCCATTCTCCCTGCCAACAGTGCCATTTCAGCATGGTGGGATTCCTTATTTTAAAAATATTATCTCTCATACAAGCTCTGTGAATCCAAGATGATAGGATGCATAATTTATGGGGTCCTCAGGACCAACACAAAGCCTGAGCATCCACTGGACAATGTTTGGATCCACTGTTTTATCTATGCAAAATCATGTTTCTTCGAATGTTATGGGCTGGATCTGCTCTTCTGTTATCCTGTTGCATAGATCTGGGTCTATGCTTTGTTCCTTCAACCCCTTATGTTATTCCCACATTTTTTTGTCAAGGTCTTAAAATATCTGCCAGTCCATGACATCACAAAACGATGGCCGTATCAATCTGCTGTTTCCTTTTTCCAATTCAAGGTTATCATGCCTCAAATCGCTGCATCAAGCTGTAAATGTCCAGACTAGCCAATCAGATTGCTCCTATTCATTAATACCGAAACATAGACAAGTAGATTGTTCAATTATATTTGAATATGTTTAGAAACTTTTATTCTTAGATCCTGCAATAATCTGAATTTTCAGAAAATTTGTGAATGAGAAGTCAAGACATACAAAAGTTTAACACTTAAAATCCCATGTGCCTTGTATTTGTAAAACAAATACCTCAAAACCTACTGCATGGTTTCACAACAGGCCACAACATGCATTTTCAAAACTAAGACATCTAGCTTTTTGGTAGTGGAAGAATCTAATAATTGCTGGGCAACTTTGTGTGTGTTGCCACTAGCTAGGCTATAAAGAAAATCTCACAGTGGAGCAACATCTTGAGCTATATGTTGGGCAATATCTTTGCCAAGCAGACCCATAATTACCACAATTCAGAACACTGACCTTTCTAAGCACTTACTGGAAATAAAAACACAGACCAGAAAAACAACTTTGCTTTGACCTGAGAGAGGTGCTTAATAATTAGCACGTTGTGCAAAGTGCGATGGCCTAAATTTGCATTAAAGTAATGCAACACAGGGCAGCAAATAAAGTTGTATTAAAAAAGTAATGCAAACCTGTAGGGAGTTCCCCCTATTAGCGTGGTCACCCCTATTTGTTTTCTAGATTTTGTTGCTGTTTGTTTTTTCTCTGCACACCGGGACACTGCTGTCCGGTGAATGTGCTCTGACCCCTAAAACAAGTGAAATTACCTACACCATAAATTCCTAGTATATTATAAAAAAGAGTATCCAGGGCATGTAAGTTAAATGTCACTAGTGGACTGTAGCACATATTGTGCCACCACTATATTGACAGTAAAAAGCATGTCTCTATGCCTGCCCTGCAGCGTGGGTATGCAGTTTTAAAACTTCTGATTCAACCTGACAAAATAAACCTCTTGCTAGGCGTAAACCTTCCTTTTTAATACTTAAACGTCACCCCTAAGGTAGGGCCTAAGAGCTCATAGGGCAGGGTGCATGGTATTTAAAAAGTAAGACATGTCTATTTTATGTTTTACATGTTCTGGCAGTGAAAATCCTCCAAAGTGATTTCTCATTGTGGCAAGTCTGGCTCTCCCATAGGAAATCACCTTATAATGCTTAACCTCAGTTTGGGAGTAGCTAGAAAAATGCTTAAAGGACTCATTTTATTAGTAATTTAAAATGTAACTTAATGCTCAAGTTGAATTCTATATTACTATTTTGCAAACAACACTTTTAGAAAGTTGTCATTTTCCTACATGAGCCACATGTGGCTTTCTGCCAGTGTTCACTTTCACCCAGGAGTGAGCTGAATGGCTCCTTGATTAGGTGTGAAGTGACTCCCACAGCTGAGACAACGTGGAGAAGGGTTGACCTTACCCTGACATGATGGCCATTTGGGCTGTGCCCAGGAACTTAACTTCAAAGTGTGCCTACCCTGTCATGGGTAGATGTAGCTCAGACCTATGCATGCCTCCCTTTTGTCTCCATAGCCTTGCTGTCTCCAAACCCAGTGTGAGGGATAGCTACCCCAGAAATGGTTTAGAATGAACATGGGGAGGGTTTGTCCATTATCATAGCCCTGCCTCTGGGTGGCCACAGGGAGATCAGCACGGGGAAAGAAAAGTTCTGCTATGTTGGTTTTGGGTAGAGAAGGGCACTGTGGGATAGTTTACAGTAAAACACTAGAAGTACTGAAAAAGTGGATAGGGTTACCCCTGGGAACCTTTACCCCATTGGCTAGGGAGTGGTCAGGAGTTTCCCCCACCGACAATTAGGAACTAGGCATAAATGTGGTACCCCCAGTACCCTCTGGACCTGTGGAAGATAGAGGAAGGACTGCATCTGCTGTTATGACCTGTGAGGAGAATCCTGAGGGCTGGACTTTTATCCAGGATTGAGAAATGGACTCCAAGGGTCAGTTGGCTGATCTCCTGTTAAGCTCCAGAGACACAAAAGCTACAAGAAGAACACTTTCCTGAGAGAGCCCAGCTGACCAGTTACAACTCGACCTGCTCTGGACCCCATTTGTGGCTTCTACTGGAGTGAGTCCTGACCTCTAAGTGGTGTACCTAAGATCCTGAGGCCCTTAGATAAGTGTCAGAGTGTACTCCTCCTACATACCCCTAAAACCTGGGACTTAAAAAAAATGTCAAGGTTTTTTGCCTGGAGAATTGACAGGAGACTGGGACAAACCTGCAAAGTAAATCTGATGAAGGTGTGTTGCCACCGGGACAAAGATTCAGGTTACTCCCACTCAGAGCTTTTATGCAGCAGAAAATCAGTTTCAGCAGGACGTCGCAGAGAAGGCATTCAGCCATGTGAATTCCTGTTTGGCTACAGCTTGCAGACTTATCTCACTGGATGATTCCGAGCACCAAATAAGAGACTTAGTCCAAAGGTATGCATCTTCGCTGGGCGAAGATGCCAAAAGTATCCGGCTGGTAAGTGGCCTTCCTTGGGCGCAAATTTTAATTTCTCACGCTCAGCGCTTTCTGGCCACAAGTTATCTACTTCAGCAGGGCTTTGTTCGACGCTTTCTAAAGCCCATCTCATCCACAGCCTGCTGTCTTGCCGCGCCGAGGATTTCCAACTATCATCCAACCCCAACTAATAATCCACTTCCTCACAAAACCCAGTGCAAAGTGTTTGCAAATGTGAGTCCTTACCTTTAGTGCACCCATATACCTGTCAGAAGGTAGAATTAGTATGTCCTTTGGAAAGAACCACCACTAAATGGAAAAAATCAATAAAAAAATATTTGGTTCTTGAAAGGAACTTACGAGAACCTGGAGTAGTCTTCGTATTAATGCCCCATCATCTGTGTGTCTTTTGTTTTCTTGTCCTAAGTGCATTGGGTATGCCCAGACATGGGTCTCAGGCTCACTGTGTCAATGGATTCAAGCTAGCATGGCTAATGAGGGTTGATGCCTCGAAACCGGTCCCAGGATGCTTGTTCTGGTCCAGGGAGGACCTGGCTTGACAGTTCGGGCTGGACTGTTCCCATGAGGAACAGGGTCAAGACTGATTTGCATATCGATGGGTCTAAACTGGGGTGGCATGGTGAGCAAAAGAATGATGGATTTAACCCAGATCCTTCGACTGGGTGTGAATGTTTGATTTGCTGTGCATTCCATCCATCATCTGTGTGTCTTTTGTTTTCTCGCCCTAAGTGTGCCGGGTATGCCCAGACGTGGGTCCCAGGCTCACTGTGTCACTGGATTCAATCTAGCCTGCCTGATGAGGAGCGATGCCCCGAAACCGGTCTCAGGATGCTTGTTTCCGGTCCAGGGAGGACCTGGCTTGACAGTTCGGGCTGGACTGTTCCCGTGAGGAACAGGGTCAAGACTGACTTGCATATGGCAGGGTCTAAACTGGAGTGGCATGGTGAGCAAAAGAATGATGGATTTAACCCAGATCTCTTGACTGGGGGTGAATGTTTAATTTGCTCTGCATTCCATCAATCATCTGTGTGTCCATAGGTGTGGGAGTGGCATACATAATATGTGTAAGTAATAGGCGCATGTAACATTGCTACATATTGGTTCTATAAATATGCTACCAGTACTAGTCGTTTTATTGACGTAAGATCTTAATTTAGGAATGTGGTTTTGTGAATATAATGGGCGTATACTCCACAGTTGTTAAACTACTGAAATGAAGTCACACCCATGTATTTACTCCACAGTGACTCACACAACCCTCTCATGCTCTCTTCCTCATTTGCATGACTTACAAATTTACAAGTATCACTCCAGTTTTTACACAAAGTCGGTATCAGAGTCAGAAATCTCTCTCCCTTTTGTTTACTACCTATGGATTCCCCTCAGTAGGAGCCTGGGTTCCCATCTGATTTTTGTGAATGCAGTAATTCTAGGTTTCAGTGGTCACATACATGGGAACAGTGCATGAGAAAGTGGGTTTTATTTGCCATAATGCTGGCCGATCCTGTCAGCTCTACTTTGAGAGTCTGCCTGTTCTTGCATCTTCAGTATCTTGCTTGAGGTCATTCAGTAATCTGCTGCTTTTGCATTGCAAGCGCCCACCTGCAATCAGGTGACGTGTTCTTGTTTTAAAGGGTTTGCATTACTCTGACCCGCCAAAAAATGTTGTCACGTTACTTGGGACGATCCGAGAACTTTTATGATTTCTTCCTCTGTATCTGGCGGTACAAGGTGGCCTCACATGTCTACTCTCTCCGTAGCAGGTATTGGTGGAACACTTCAGTGAATCTTCTTAGCTGCCTATAAATCATCAGGTACATGATTTCCTTTGATTGGTGTCCCAGTTCTTGGCCCGATATTCACTGTGAGAGAGAGAGCAACACACCCAAAGGGTTACACTCCGAGCTTCACAATGAGGTTCATGCTGCCGAACGTCTAGTCATGGTATTTTATGGCTTCTGGGAATTTTGCTGCTAACTGAACAATTTTTTAAATAGTTGTCTTGGTTGTGCGTTCAGTAATGTTTCCATTAATCTTAAACTGGTATTGGTCAGTTCTTTCTCAAGGTTTTTTCCTGAAAAAGTATAGATTCGGTGTGTGTTTCATTAATTTTGGGTAATAGGTGTTACAGTAACCTGTGTTTAAAGTGAAAAGCAAAACACATATTCTGCTCTTCCTACGCCCTCCCGATGTCACCAAAGGTAATAAAAAAACTGAAATTTGGCGGAAGGATGCTCAAGAGTGGTTCCCAGTAGGGCAGAATCTGGTGGTGTTTCCATACCCAGTAAATACGGATGCCCCGGGTTAGGTATTTACAGACTGCAGTAAATACTTCTTAGACTCCTATTGAAGCGTCCCCCCCTTCCACCCTGTGGAATGATGCATAGCATGCACAATCAGTATTTGTTCCGCATAAACCCACATGTTTGTCTTTTTACTGGGTGTTTTCCCTGCATTAATTTTGCCAAATTTATCCTGGAGAAATCTGTCAGGGAAAACCAGCTAGGCACAACAATTATTATTCCAATCTCTGAGCAAACTAAGGATCAAAATGTAACCCTTAAAAGGGTGCCGTTATCCAGGTAAGGCTTTATTAAGATACAAGATACATCACCCGCTGCTGGGCAGCTCCAACTGATCCCCCAGCTGGAGGTTCCATCCCCT
Organism: Calotriton arnoldi; assembly: GCA_963921515.1. Lineage (NCBI taxonomy): Eukaryota > Metazoa > Chordata > Amphibia > Caudata > Salamandridae > Calotriton > Calotriton arnoldi. The sequence continues at coordinate 33,200 of CAWUFW010015814.1, read as the reverse complement.
TGGAGACCCCAACATTCCATAACCATGGAAACCCCTACAAGCCACGATTAAGACCCAACACAAATCTACTTGGATTCGTGGCCTCAGTGTACTGAAGTCCATTGCTCGATCTTGGTTCAGAGGTCCCTATCAAGTCATAGTCACTTCGGGTAAAAACGAAATACTTGTCTGACCAACAATCCATTGTCAGGATTCTCCAAAGTTGGTCCTGGAGGGCCGGATCCAGGCCAGATTTTTAGCATATCCCCATTTAGATAAATGTAGTTATCTTGAAAATCTGGCATGGATCCGGCCCTCCATGACCGACTTGGAGAACCCTGTACAAGGGGATGGAATCTCCAGCTGGGGAATCAGTTGGAGCTGATTCATCTACCTTGGGATAATATTGTGGAGTAAATTCAGCCGGTGTATTCTATTTAATATTTATTGTCTCCCCAGTAATTGAAGTATTTCCACTGCCCTCGAAAGTTTGAATAACAACCTCTTGGGAGGGGAGTCTGGGGAAGTTGGGTGAGGGCCTTGTCTGCCGCATTGACTGCGGCCTGGTGCACCCTTGCTCCTGGTCTTGCTGCATGGGGTTAAGGGAGTGTGAGGAGGTGAAAGGGGAGGGCTGGGCCTGACTGGGTGCATCACTGTCTGCTTTCCCAATGGTGCTTCAGGGGTTGGATGGGGACTGTTCCTGCCCTCAGCCCCTGGTTTCACCAAGTGTGCATCTGCCACCCATCCACTCAGAATGGCACGTGGTGGAACTCAAACCTCATTTCCAATTCTGGGTAGAATACAACCAGTCCTAATGCGGTCCATGGTGTGGGTGAAGTTCAACAAATCAGCATTAATGACTTTTAGGTGTGTTTCTTGGCTTAAATAGACCTTTGTCTGGAGTATTTGGCGGCGTGGACATGTTCACCTACCTCTTCTAGAAAGCAATCTGGGAGACCTCTTCTGTGCCATCCTGAATGAGAGAATCTACTCATAACAAGTTTCCTTCACTCAAATGCTTTGCATGCACCTTTACAAAGTAAATAAACCGCACCTAAGGACGAAGATTTCGCTGATATTTCAAAAATCCCTCAGCCCTTTCTTTCCACACAAGACCGCTTCAAATATTTTGGACCTATTGCCAGAGGCCTCTAGTCTGCAAAAGCTTCTTTAAATGATCAGTTTGTAAGCAGCTGCCCCAGTGCTAATGCAATCTGTCAGCTGTTCAGTACACATTGCCAGGCGTAATGCTAAATGTATTCACTGTGCCAGGACTGTGTTATATCTATAAATCCAAGTGTGTCAAATGGAATGACAGCTTGATGAGTCATTTCTAGATCAGCAAGTCTTGGCTGTGGTGAACAAAGGTAGCAATTTGCAGATAAATAGGCCACTGTGACACACCAGGCAACGCTCACTCAGTTATTGTTCCATGGAAATTGTTGTCACAACTTCTAGTCTCCCCTGCAAGGAATGATGTGCTTCTACATTTTTGTCATGTGAAAATCATGTTATATTATTGTTTCTATTATTTTCATATTCATATAATTTGTGGAACAATAGGCACCAAACACGTTTAGTGAGTAGGTAAACAACAACATGGCGCTTTCAGCTCGCTGGTTCACAAAGGAACTAGCTCTGGAAAGAGCAGCATGTAAGAAACTAGACAGAGTGTGGCAGAGTGCGTATTTGGACGCGGACCAAGCCATTTATAAACGGTCCCAGAAATCCTGTCGTAAAAATATCAAGAGGACTGGTGGCATTTTCTACTCACATTGAATTAAAGAGGCCAATAATGATGGGAGGGAGATCTTCAAAATTGTATCTAATTTTACTGATGCTAAAGTTACGTCCCCCCCCCCGTTGGAATCCAGCCAGTCCCATTGCTCTCGTCTGAGTGACTTTTTTTAGGAGATAATCATAAGAATCCAGGCGAATTTGGCAGGGGATTACAACACTCTGACAGGTCCAGCAGTAGAAGAACCAGTGGAGCAATTACAACACCCCCCACTGGTTACTTTTTTGGTGCCATCAGTAGAGGAGGTAACAGCTGCATTCTTGAACTGCAGGTCAGGGTCCCCAATGGATCCGATACCCCCCATATTTTGAAGTCAATCTCAGACATTATTCCTCCAGTGTATCAGAAGCTATTTGCTAGTTCCCTTGACTCAGGCGTAGTGCCCAATGACTGGAAAAAAGCCAGGGTGATTCCGTTATTAAAAAAGGCCAATGCTGACCCTGATTGTTTAGCAAACTTCAGGCCGGTCTCGCTACTCCCAGCAGCTTCTAAGGTGTTGAAGAAGGTGGCAAACCGGCACCTTACCACCTTCTTAGCGGATAACAACTTGCTCCACTCCTCGCAATCAGGCCACAGCACCGTGACCACACTGTTGGAGGTCTCTGAGTCCTTGAAGTTCAATCTGGACTCTGGCCGCAATGTGGCTCTGGTGCTGCTGGACTTGTCAGCAGCTTTTGATATGGTGGATCATCACATTCTGCTGCACAGGTTAAAACATCTGGGAGTAGTGAACTCTGCATTGAGTTGGCTGGGCTCTTTCCTTAATGGCCGCGAGCATGTGGTTTAGATGAAACCATATGCCTCGGGAGTAAAGAGTTGAAATGGGGGTTGCCACAAGCCTCCTCCCTCAGTCCTACACTCTTTTATATCTAAATGTCTCCCTTGGCTCATCTGGTGGAATCCTGTAATATCAAGATCATCTCTTATGCGGATGATACTCAACTCCTGCTCACGTACGATGGGGAACCTGAGAGGGCAAAGGCTGCCTTTGCTAACTGTATGGTGGCATTGTTAGACTGGTTGAGAGCTAACAGATTGCAGTGTCACCCGGATAAGATGGAAGTCTTATTATTCTGATGCCCCTTCTTGGCTGGGTTGGGGCCTGGGCTGAAAGTGTTCCCACGCTGCCCCCAACAACAGCGGCTGCAAGAAATTTGGGTATACTGTTCGACACCCAGCTTGCATTTGTAGCACAGGTGTCAGCTGTGGTGAAATCCTGTTTTTGGATCTCCCGCATGTTGAGGAAGTTTCTCTATTTCCTTCCTCATGAGGCCCATATCACAGTGGTTAGATCATTAATTCTATCTAGGTTGGATTATGTCAATTTTTATTTAATTTTTTTATTTGAAAGGCTTTATATAGCGCGAACATGACCCATCAGGGTATCAGAGCGCTGTACATGAAAGCAAGCAATTTAACCAGGAGCAGAATGAAGAATAGCCCAGGTCATGGGAGGCATGCAGCAGTATAAAATGCATTGTAGGACATTACAAAACAGTGGAGTAAACAGGAAGTACAGATTGTTTGGGCGATTTCAGGACTATTATTGCAAGTAGCTATTTAGGAACAACCCTTTGACTTCTTTTTTTAATGTGGCGAGCGATGGGTTAGTTCTGATTTCTGGAGGAAGAGAGTTCCATATTCTTGGAGCAAGACCAGAGAAGGATCGGTTGTAAGTTCCCTTTTTGTTGAATTTTTGAGGCTTCAGCAGTAGATTATTCGAACTTCTTAGGGCTCGGTTCAAACCAGATAGGTCACGTTTTTTTGCCAGGTAGACTAGAGTGTTGTAGTGTAGCACTTTGTGTGTCACGCAGGCTATCTTGAAACGAATCCTTGCTTCGAGAGGGAGCCACTTGAGTTGAATTAGGTCCGGCTTGATGTGATCGCGTTTTCTAGAACCTGTGATGAGTCTGGCAGCAGAGTTCAGGGTAGCCCTCAAAGGGGCCAGACTAGCTTTGGGAAGCCCAGCCAGGGTCACAATTCCATAATCCAAGCGGGAGATAACAAGGGACTGGACAGCTAACTGCATATCATCGGGAGGCAAGAACAGTTTGATTTTCCTTAAAGTATTGAGTTGATGATTGGCTCATCTAGTTGTTGAACTGATGTGGTCTTTCATGCTCAGGTGTTTGTCCAGCGTTATGCCTAAAGATCTGGTGGAATCCACAACATGTGGAGTGCAATTGAGGGCCGTTAGCTGTTTGAGCCAGTCTTGAATGGGGGTAGGATGATTGTGGGGGGCAATCAGTAGGAATTCCGTCTTGAGGGTATTTAGCATAAGGTGATTGTGAGTTAGCCAATGTTGAGTTTTCACAAGGGCAGAGTTAAGAGTTTTGATATTGTCAGGTGATGAAAGTTTTAGGTATATTTGAATGTCGTCTGCATACATGTGATAATATATGTTCGAACGGTTCAGAATTTTAGTAAGTGGTTCCATGCACAGGTTGAAGAGCGTGGGTGATAGTGCAGATCTTTGAGGGACCCCAATTGAGACCGGTGTTTTGTTAGAAAGGGAATGGTTGACTTTGATTCTCTGTGATCTACTGTGTAGGAATGAGGCAAACCAATATAACACAGTGCCTGCTAAGCCCATCCTTTTTTCAAGAAGATCAATCAGGTTATCATGTTTGACTGTGTCGAACGCTGAGGAGAGATCCAGGAGAATAAGTAGGCAGCTTTCATTTCGGTCAAGAAATCTCAGAGCGTCATCAGTAAAGTGTGTCAGGGCAGATTCGGTACTGTGACCCGCTCGGAAACCTGATTAGAACTGATCAAGGAGTTGAAACTGATCGATGTGATTACACAGTTGCGTGTGAACGCATTTCTCAAGTAGTTTGGCTAGGGTCATGATATTGGAAATGGGCCTAAAGTTGTTAGGATCATTTAAGTCTGCATTTGGCTTTTTATAGGTATGTGGGTGACTTGGCCAGTCTTGAGGCAATCATGAAGTAATGTCCTGTATCTTGGTCTCCCGTAATATTTGATCCAGAGCCTACAGGTCATGCAGAACATGGCAGTCCATTTATTATACAAAATTCCTAAATGCACGTCGGTCTCAGCATACCGAGCTAAACTGCACTGGCTGCCAGTTCGTCAGCGAATTAGGTATAAAGCTGTGATCCTAACGCATCAAGCCCTCCACAGTAAGGGACCTGGGTATTTAAAGGATCGCATTAAGGCTTACTGCCCAGGGAGACTGCTGCGGTCAAGCTTAGCTGGTTTTATTGTTTCCCCCCGCTTTTTAAAACAGCGGAGGGGAGGTGCTTTTTCACGGTTATGGCAGCAAATCTGTGGAATAAACACCCAGATTACCTCAGACGGATACCCGAGGAAGCAAAATTTAAAAGGGAACTGAAGACATTTCTGTTTAGATGTTAGTTGGGATCAATGGTTTCTATCCCTAGCTCTTTCTCCTTTGGTGATACCGAATAGTGCCAGGACACTCTTTGTGAGTAGCTGTGCGCTTTAGAAATGTGTTCAATTCAATTCAATGATATAATCTTTTCATTAACTTTTTTGCTTTGCTTATGATCATAAAGAAACAGTGACACATTAACATTTTATTTGACGTGCCACACATTACGTCTTGCAGGTAACTAGGAGGCGCAGGTCAGTGGAGGTAAATCATCTGCTTTCTTGGCAGCAGACCGCCCATCCTACCTAGAGATCACTGCCTGCTTTGTGGTGAACTCTGCTATAAAGGTAGACACCGCTATGGTGCCTCTCTTCACAGCAGTGAAGTTTGCCAAGCGGTGCCATGTTTAACATGCCTGTTTAGTGTCGTATTTTATTTTCAAGTAACAAACTTCCAAAGAAGGAGTACCTGCAGTTTTCTTCCAGTTGTCATCATTGTTTCTTGTGGCATAAATCATTTACCATCAAAAGCGATCAGAAACTTGAGACAGCAACCGGAACAAGGATGGAAGCCTTGCATACCACCTTTCTAGGCTTAAATTGTTGCAACATATTACTCTTCTGAGCTGTGTTGATTAATTTTGCCCAACCAGGGTCACAGAGGGCAGAAATATTTTTACATCAATATGCTTCAGACTCACAAACAGCATCAACACCCTTTCAATTGAAAGAGTTCACCTCAAATATAAGGATGCACCATATTTACCTAGAGAGTAAGTTACAAACTGTCCCTGAGGGATTTTGTGAATTGGACCTGCTGCTGCAGGATTATGTATGATAAGAACAACAAAAAAGGTACCCCTCTCTAAATAAACTCCTGGGTGGGGGGTCGGATCACTAAAAATGTTTGACTGACCCAAGTGCAAGACCTTGGTGGTAAGTAAGGCTGTGATTGGTGCAAACACCTTTCACTACCATTTTATGAAAGCGGATTTGTGGAGATGGTAATGCGTGACCAGAACAAGTATGTCTATTTGTTTTGTTGTATTATGTTGTGGTGGTTAGATGGTCTGTTCGTTTTTGTGCTGTTCCTTTTTTCTGATGCATTATGCATTGTGGTGGATGTGCTGCATTGTGTTTTGAATGTTATTTTGTGTTGCTATTTTGCTTTGTGTTATGTCATTGTGCTGTGTCCTGTTGTTAATTTAGAGACGTCAACAAATGCAGCAACATTTCCAGTCAAAGCAGCACATTCTTTCAACTTTACATTGGCAAACAGCCATTTACTACTGTTTAAGCTACTCAAGCTCTTTAATTGTTTCAGACAACTGTCAGCCCAAAACTGTGGAAGACACCTGTCTTAAATTAGCACTTCCAGGACTCGCTTTATATGATACGACCACAGGGGTAGAAATAAAATAGGGCAATGGCCATGTTCCTCTTTTGGTCACATTCTACTCCAACCTGGAGTTCCTCTGCAAGATATGTGGAAGCCTCGAATCCATTCACCAGTAAGATGAAAGTCTGAAATGTTAATCTGAATTTTTCCACAACATGTAGACTTCTCGAATGACAATAAAGAAAGTCTGAATTCTGTTACATACATGGAGTTGAGCATTATGCTTCTCAAGTCTTTGTTACACGTCGCAGTAGCAAATAAATCATCTTAGTTATATTTCTTCCTTCACAAAGGCTGCAACCCCAATGAGAACCTGGGGTAAACCCTACTATAAGTCTGCTAATCATATCCCCATATAGTATAAGCTCTAATTTTGTCCTTCTTCCTTCATCTTTTCTTTGATGTGAAGTCTAGGCTTTGCAGCCACTCTCACACATCAGCCGTCGACTACTTCCTGCATTGGCATTATTCTGTCTTCTGAAATTCCCCTATATTAAAACAATACCATTGTCAAGCAAAGAAAAAATGGACACCTTTTAAGACATCACTTAGACTCTTGTCAAAACATTAATCTTCTTAGCCATTACATATTCATAATAACAAAATTTAATTGTCTTAACATGATCAATCTCATCACTCTGCTCTTTATTCTGTAAGGAGGGAAATATTCAATTCTGTGTAATTATTAGACTTTCTTTAATATCATTCAGAAAATCTATATATAAATTATATAAGATTGGTTGCCATACCATCAATTGACTTGAAATAAAACTTTGCAAAGACTGACACCCTGACCAGTCTGCTGATTTCAAAATTCAACACGTTAGAGGACACAGCCCCTCTAACCGAATGAGCTCCAAAGTATTCTACATCCATGCCTGCTTGGTCCTTCACCTCTTTAAACCTCTGGCCCAACATAGTGGATGCTACTGCCCAATATGGTGGTCTTAACACTATCTACAATTGCCTTACTCCTACTGGTCTGTGAGATCTAGTCCTCTTCTCATTTTCCTGCAAGACCATCACCACACCAAGCTTGGGATGTTTGGGAAAGATTGGTAAGAGGCCACACTAGTCCTCCTAGATATCACAAATGTGACTTGCTAAGGTGAAAAGGACTGCCCAACTATATCCAGAGTTCAGACTTCTGACGTATTTTTACAAGAAATCAGATATAACAACATTAACGATTTTCCAGATAACTCAGTGGTTCTCAACCCGTTATCTGGCCAATACAAAAATAACTGACATCTTTCACATCCCAAATGGATGTATATTGAGGTTGTGGAGGTGCTTGCATTTGCACTCCTTTCAACATTCTGCACACAAATGATGTTCCCCAACCTGAACTCCATGAATATTCGCATGACCCACCACAATGTTTGATCAGTATGAGTTCACCTCTGGTATGCTTTGTAGTGTTCCACCGTCTCTGACAAAACATTAAGAATATGGACTAGAGCCACTGAAGAGGGATGCAAATCCAATTACGTACACCAACTGGACAATCTGTCCCACACTGCTTTATAAGCACTGATTGTGCCTGTGGGCCCATAGGCTCTCATAAGTTGCTCAGTGTGCTCCAAAAAGCCTCTGATGATCCACAGCATCCTGAAATCCTCCAGACCACAAGTTGCAAGAGACCGTCCAGCAGAAGCAGGTGAATGGTCCCTTGCTGGTTTGACAACAACTGTGGATGAGGTAGTAGAAACACTGGAATGTCCACTTTCAGCTCAAACAAGTCTGGGTACCTTGACTTGGACATCCAAAGTGGGGTGACCAAAAATAACTCAGCAAATTCCATCAATCAAGTACTTGTATAGGGCAACTACTCACCCGTAAGGGTCTCAAGGCACTGTGGGGGGGAGAACTGCAGTTCAGTCGAAGAGCCTGGTCTTGAGGTCCTTCTTCAATTGAAGCATTGACGGTGATTACCTGAGGTGTAGAGGCAGGGTGTTCCAGGTCTTTGCAGTGAGGTAAGAGAAGGATCTTCCTCTAGCTGAGGCATTGCGGATCTGTGGGATGGTGGCCAGGGTCAGTTGGGTGGAGCGGAGGTGTCTGGTGGGTGTGTAGAAGGAGAGGCGGTGGTTGAGGTATGCAGGTCAGTTGTCATGGAGGGCTTTATAGGCATGTGTGAACAGCTTGAAGATGATTCTTTTGTTGACTGGGAGCCAGTGGAGGTCTCTCAGGTGACCGGTGATGTGGCTGCGGCGGGGGATGTTCAGGATGAGTCTGGTGGACTCTGAATGTTCTGCAGTTTCTTCAGGAGTTTTTGGGTGATGCCGGTGTAGAATGCGTTGCCGAAGTCGAGTCTGCTGCTTACGAGCGCATTCGTGACCGTTTTCCTGGACTCATGGGGATCCACTTGAAAATCTTTCTAAGCAAGCGGAGCGTGTGGAAGCAGGATGACAATACGGCGTTGATTTGGCGGTTCATGGAGAGCGAGGAGTCCAGGATGCACATAGTCCATGGGTGTAGGGGTGGTTCGGAGCGCTGCGGGCCACCAGGAGTCATCCCAGGCAGAGGGGGGGAGCCCAGGATGAGGACTTCGGTCTTCTCTGAGTTGAGCTTGAGGCAGCTGTCCTTCATCCAGGTGTCAACTGCCTTTGTCCCATTGTGGAAGTTTCTCTTGGTGGCAATGGGGTCGTCGGTAAGGGCAAGAATCAGCTGGGTGTCGTCAGCGTAGGAGACTATGTTGAGTTCTTGGTTTCTGACAATGGTTGCAAGCTGGGCCATGTAGATGTTGAAGAGGGTGGGGCTCAGGCAAGAGCCCTGAGGCACTCCGCAGCAGATATCTGTGGGTTTTGAGGGAAACGGTGGAAGTTTGACTCTTTGTTTTTGGCCGGTGAGGAAGGAACGGATCCATTCCAGGGCTTTGTTGCAGATGCCAGCATCGTGGAGTCTTGCGCAGAGGGCGTAGTGGGAGACGCTGTCGAAGGCGGACGAGAGGTCCAGGAGGATGAGGGCTGCAGTCTCACGTTGGTCGAGGAGGGTGCAGATGTCGTCTGTAGAGGCGAGGAGAGCAGTCTTGGGGCTGTGGTTGCTTTTGAAGCCGGATTTGGAGTGTTCCAGGATGTGGTTTGTTTAGATGAATTTGGAGATTAGGGCGTTGATGGCTTTCTCGATGACCTGTACTGGGAAGGGGAGCAGAGAGATGGGTCTGTAGTTCTTGAGGTCCGTCGAGTCGCCAGAGGGTTTCTTCAGCAGGGGGTGATCTCTGCGTGTTTCAAGTCTTCCAGGAAGGTGGCGGAATCGATGGAGAAGTTGATGGTGTGGCAGAGTTCGGAGGCAATGGAGGTGCCGACTCTGTTGAAGATGTGGTGAGGGCAGGGATCTAAGGGAGCTCCGAAGTGAATGCTCTTTATGATCTTGAGGGTGTTGTCAGAGGTGAGGGGGTCCAGCTCAGCAGAGTCCGCTGGGTTCTGGAATAGTTGGGTGCAATGGTTGCAGGCAGTGTGGGTGGATCTTGGGTAGAAAGCTGTTGTAGATCTCCTTGATCATGCGGTGGAATAAGGTGCCGAGGTTGTTGCAGAGGTCTTGTGAGGAAGTGATGTCTACTGTCTCTGTGCTGGGTTTGGCGAATTCTTTGAGTACAGTGAAGAGTTCTTTGCTGTTGTGTACATTGGTGTTGATGCGTTGCTGTATGGCTGTTTTCTTTGTTTTCTGATGAGGTAGTGGTGTGGTGACAGTGGTTTTGAAGGCTGCGTGGTCTTTCGAGATTTTGCTGCTCCGCCATGTTTTTTGAGACATCTACAGGTGCGTTTGGACTCTTGAAGGGTGGGGGAGAACCAGTTGGCTTTCTGGGAGGGCTGCTGGCCTGAGGGTTTCTTGAGGGGAGCCAGTGTGTTGGTACAGTTGGACATCCATAGGTTGAGGTTGTGTGCTGAGGTGTTGTCGTCTGTGGATGGTGGTGGCATTATGCTGAGGGAGGTGGTGAGCTGGTCTTCGGTGACCTTGTTCCAGCTTCTGCGAGTGTAGCGGTGGGCGTGGTGGCTTAAATTAGGGTCCATAATGGAGGAAATTCATAATTCAACTCCTCATCCCAATCCTGTAGAAACACTTCTGTCACTAGAGTCTTTAGATCGGGTTTTCATGCAGCTCTCAATGTCTGTAAAAGTGGTTTCAGAGTTTTAAGAAACTGTCTTCCTCAGGATCTGCAGGTGAAATTGTGAGGCATAATTTCAGTGGAAAAGATCAGACATTTTTGTGATTCATGAAGGCTGACCTCAGCATCACGATGACAATCATTTCAACTTCTCATTACACAACTGTACCAGATAACCCGTTAGTAGCAATTACACCATTGTCAATCACTGTGTCTTAAGATCTGATCACAAAAATATAGAGTTTATTCTCACCAATTACACATGTCCACGGAGAGTACTCAAGCAAATATCTGTAAGTTACTCCTCTGATTTTACTGGTCATAGTAAGAGTCCCTCTCCCAAGGCTAGGCTATGTGATTCATAAGAACGTTTTGGTCGCTCTCTATTAACAAAGTAAACTTTAACCCTGCTGATCTTGGAAACTTGTGTTGCATTTCTAATTTCCCATACCCTGCTAAACACTTGGAGAATCACTCAGAGGTTGCACACCACTGAAGGAGCTTTTTTTGGGGCACCACCTACAAAATCTCTCAGAAGAAGGGGTGTAACGTAGGCCCCTGCAGTGCAGGGGTGGCACTTGAACCCCCAGGAGGCCCTAACCCTTTCATGGGGGGGCCCTATTCAGTGTAGGGCCAATGAATTTCTATAAGATATAGGAGACTCAGGGGTCCCTCATAACACCATTTGGGGAGGGGTGGCAATTTCTCTAACCCTACTTTTCCGAAGTAGGGTTCAGGTTGGATGAAGTACAATGTCAGTACTTTTGGCATTAACAGATGAGCTTTTCATGGTGCCTGTTGGACCTGACAACCTTGGCGTGGTTTTCCCCCAACTTTTTTGTTTTCCAACACTGTTTTGCTGACTTTGTTTGACTTTGTTTTTGCTGGCTTTAAGACTTTGCAAACTTTACCATTGTTGACCAGTGCTAAAGTGCATGTGCTCTCTCCTTCAAACATGCCAGAATTGGCTTATACCCAAATGGCGTATTTAATTTACTTGTAAGTCCCTAGTAAAGTGGTAAAACATGTGCCCAGGGCCTGTAAATTGAATGTACTAGTGGGCCTGCAGCACTTATTGTGGCACCCACTTACGAAGACCTTTCAGCATGTCTCAGGCCTGCCATTGCAGCATGTGTGTGCAGTTTTAAACTGCCATTTCAACCTGGCAAACTAAACTTTTTGCCAGGCCCAAACCGTCCTTTTTAATACATATAAGTCACCCCTAGGGTAGGCCCCGAACAGCCCAGAGGCCAGAGTGCAGTGTATTCAAAAGGTTGCACATGTACTGCCGTGTAGTTCCTATATTACCTATACAGGATCTGCACGTTCGGATAACATTAACTGTGGTATTGGTGGCGGACGGATTCCGTGCACCCCCACCGGATACGTTAGTCTGTCTGTATTAGCTAGCTCACAGTGCCACTAGAGTCTCCTCTTATCGGGGAGAGAATAGTTCTTGGCAACCTCAGAAATTGACAAACCTGATCCCTCACAATCGTGGAAACAATATACTACCTTTCGCTCAGTCAATCGTGCTCACTTAGTTTGTCTCAGAGAGATAAACAGAATAAACTGGCTGGGCGTTTCAATAAGTATTTATTGAACAGTTGTTATTCTAGTGTAGAATAGATGAGCTGCAACAACCATTAGACAGTAGCAGAGATATATGATTAGCAGTACTACGAAAGTAAAAGGATGGTAAAGTTCTAGTATCTTGCAGAAATCATGAATATATACACGTACATAAAACACATGATAAAAGGTGCGTACTCCTACGATGTCTCCCTAACTAGATGTACCTAAATGTACCTAGCATCTGTGTAGGTGTTATGCCAAGAATCCCTCTAGGATCTAGTCCACCCCATTACCTGAGAGTTTAGAGAATGTGGTACCCCATCCTGGTCTCGAGTTGGACACCCCGCGAGGGATGTTAGACCACTGCTAGCTGGAGCGTCTGCATGCAGGAACCTCAGCGTCTCTGGTCAGTGTGTCAGCCGGGAAGGCACGGTCTCCTCTCTCTTCCTAAGCAAGATGTGCTGTATATATACCCATAGGTTTCCCCAGGGGTCCTACCTTGCTGTGTTACTGTGTTGGCCTAAAGGATGACGTTGGGCCTGAACTTTATACAGAGATATTATACAGGAGACGGTAATCCTACTGTTAGTCCTGCTGTGCTTCGAAGAAGCCTCATGCATAATGTATGAGAATCGAACCAGGGAAAAACCCGCGTTCTGAATGCAGTGTCATATCTAGGTAAAAGGTCAGTGCCTAAGAACCGTTATGTATTTAATGTAGGGAAGGATGTAGGTGAAAGGTTGCGATGTTACCTGCGCCTATATAGGGAACCTATATGGAATATAACAGTACTGTTAAGGTTTACATGTCCTGGTAGGGAAAAACTCATAAATTCATTTTTCACTACTGCAAAGCCCACCTCTCCCATAAGATAATATTAGATCACCTTATTACATTTAATAAGTGATAACTTCCAATCAGGAGCAGGGAGACAGATCGAGTTTGATGTCTAAAGAATTGCAATTAAAAGCCCTATTTAATGGTACAGTCATATTTTTTGTCACAATTCTGAAAATGCCACCTTTAAAAAGGTGGCATTTTCTTGTCCTAACCATTTGATGCCAGCAGCCTGATTCTGGGTCACATGACTAGGTGTAGCTGGCAGTTGGTCTTTATGTATTGCTGCCAGACAGTGAGACAAAGATGATAGTTGTTGGCAGGATGGGCCACTCTGAGTTGATGAGGAGGACGAGCTGTCACCTACCACACATGCACAGCACAAAGGCGCTGCCTGAGCACTCTCATACAGGGTGTGACCCCTAGACAAGATGGGACCAGGGCAGGAAGGAAAGGGATGCCTGACATCTCAGAGGGTTGGAAATCTCTAGAAGCTTCCACTACTTCAAGTGGGCACAAGGTATAAATATTGGACCTCAGACCCCAATTCTTCAGTACACATCTGGACCTATGGGGAAACTGAGAAGAAGGACTGCTGTGCCACTCTGCAAGGACTGCCACTCTGCTGCTCTGCTGCCCTGCTGCCTGAGTGAAGGACTGGACCTGCATCTTGAACCCAGAACCACCAGAATGACTCCAAGGGCTAGTTGACTGGCCACCTGACCAGCGCCTCAGGGAAAGAAGGCTCTAACCACCTTAAACCCAGCACCTGAACTGTGCCTGCTGTGAGTCCTACCCTCCCAAGTGGTGCCACCCCAGTCCTGGACCCTTGGAAGTGGGCCTGAAAGTGCTCTGCCAGCACAACTGTCATCCCTGCAGAACTCTTGTTCAGCGGAGCTAACTGGGTCCATGAAATCGGACTGCACTCCATTGCAGTCGGCGTGAGCTTGTTACTTTGTCCCGGTCCGGCACGACCAGATAACCACAGTTGGCTCTTTTGTGCTTGTTGGCAATATTTTCACTTAAATCTACTTTTACTCTATTTTTCTAACTTAGTGTTAGATTGTTCTTGTGTTGTGTTTTACTTTATTACTGGTTGGCTGGTTGGTTAATAACTTTATTCGATCTTAATTGATAAGATCATAAAAGTATACAAATCATACATTTTTTTTTTTTTTTTAAAAGACAATATATCACAGGCAGTATAGTTAAAAATCACGTAAATGTACAAACAATTAAAAAAAACAGATAGGAATCATTTAAAATAATAATACCATCCATTATGTTTTTCAGACTGAATCGTCAGTAAAGTGCATAGTGCTTAAAGTGCTCACAGTGCCTCTTATGAACAATACCATTAAATTAATAAGATACATTACAATAGCGAATATCTGAAATCTAAAAATATTTTGAATACTTATCAGAATAAACTCCACCCAAACAATTATTTTAAAGTGCTAATTAGTGCAGTTTGGAATTACGGACAGTCTAATACCTCACTAACCTCCTTTTTGATAAAGCCGAACATAAGTACGATGCTACACAATAATTAATATATGGATTGGGGAGCATTTGGAGGAAAAACAGGGCAGGTCGACATTGAATAAAATGATATTTTAGCAACAGCGGGCGAATATACTTTTTCCGAATACATGAATAAAATTTGCAAAAAAATAACAGATGTAAGGTCGATTGTGTAGATATTTTATCACAGGGACAAACTGGAAGTTCATTTACTGAATAAGTCCCTGATGGATAACCTAACAAACAGGGAATAAAATTTAATCTAAACCTTAACAGTATAAATCTATGTCGGGGATTTGTTACAGATGACAAATATGAATTCATTTCTCCTATAATACACGGTAGGGTTAGATATAGTGCTACTGTAGGTTTGGCCCCATTTAGGTTATCTCTTTCCTTTTCTCTAAGTTCTTTAGCACGTGCTTTAATTAAGCTTTTGGTGTACCCCTACAGGCAGATGGATTTAAGTACAGGGTCTCTAAACCCAACTTCATCAGTGTGTTTTTAACATAACACAGCCAAGGGACTCGATTTGCTTTATCAAGCTGAATACAATCTTGGATAATGCCTTGTGTAAGCCCCACTGAATCTCTCTTCCAAATTGAATACCAAAGTAAAACTGGGGCTAAAAATGTCAAGTCAGAAATGAAAGGGACTTGTAATTCCTGGTGCACAATATAGTTAGAGCACCCTTTGGGGATAGCAAATAACTTTTTAAAGAACATATCTTCCTTTTTTTGTAATAAATCAGTATTAGCTACACCCCAAATGCCTGCGCCATATGTAGCAGAAGCAACAGCTCTGGCGCCATAAATTTTTTTGATGGGTTCTACAGGCTTAGTGCCCAGTTTTCTTGTAAAAGAACAAATAGCCATAGTGTTTTTTTCCAAGACATTACATCTGTTCGAAACCATGTCCTTCCAGGTCCCTTCACTATTAAAAAGTACCCCCAGATATGAAAAGGTTTTAGTTATTTCAATTTTTCGTGAGGCAATATAAAAAGTTGGTAATTTCCTTGGCTGTTTCCCCACTACTAAAACAAATGTTTTGGTTTCGTTTACTTGTAAATCTAGGCCCGACATATAAGATACATAATTATTTATTAGTTTTTGTAAGGCTATGCCAGTTCTTGCCACCAGAACGGCATCATCTGCGTAAAGTAGTATGGGTAGCTGTTTTTATTTACTCTAGGTACATCGATAACATTCGCATTTACTGCTGACTCTACCCCATTTGTGTACATAGAAAATGAAAGGGGGCTAAGACACAGCCTTGCCTAAACCCCCGATGAATTGGAAAGGCCCTTGTGCATTCTCCCTGGGATCCATATCTTACACAAGCTGTAGACTGGGAATATAACTGTCTAATAAAGGAGATAATGTTTACCTCCACACCCATTTCTTTTCAAATAAACCATAATTTCCCATGTGAGACTGAATCAAATGCGGCGGAGAGATCCATAAACGCCATAAATATGTTACCCTCTTTTGCTTTAGTATATTTTGCTGCAATTAGGTTTAGATTTAGACACTGATCTAATGTCCCCATCCCTTTTTTAAAACCATATTGAGTGGAAATTAAGATATTTTTGTCTGCTGCCCATTCCTCAATTCTGTTTAAAACCAGACGGCCCATTAATTTGCAGGTGCCGTCTATAAGTGAAATAGGTCGATAATTCTTTGGCAATCCTTTATCTCCTTTTTTAAAAATTGGTACAATTACCGTTGTTTTCCACGAAGCCGGTATTGGACCTTTTGCAATAGCATTTAAAACATTTGTTAAAAATGGAATCCAGAGTTCCAATGGTTCAAAGAAAAAATCAATCGGAGCGCCATCGGGACCCGGAGCCTTGGCACTACTACACTGTTTCATTCCCTTTTCCACCTCTATCATTGAAAAAATGATCGGTGTATCTGTTTAAGAGCTAGATGAGTACTCATCATTCGGATGTACCGAATCAAATATTGCAGTATAGTGATCCACCCAGGCTTCCTCTCCCACGCGCGTACTTGTAGAAGGATCTGAGTCTTCACACAAGAATGGGGAATTAACTATCCCCCAAAACTCTTTAGAACTTTTTAGGAGGGAAGCTACCCGCAGTTTTTCCCATGCCTCTTCTTTTAGAGCCGCTAATCTTACCTGTCTGCATTTTTTTATATTCGCCTCGCAAGAGGCTCACCAAAACTTTATTTCTTGGCTTTTCCTTTAATACATTAAGGAGTCTACTCAAAGATTTTGTGCAGGCCCTATCAAACCAACGTGGAGTTTTTCCTACGCTTGCCTTTAAGTTAGATTTTAAGTTATCTTCCACCACATTCAACAGAGTAGCAAAAGCTTTCACTATACCTTGTGGATCTCCCTACTGTTTGAAATGTTGCATAAATACTCCACACATTGCCTTTAAGTTAAGCCTGACTGCTTTCTTTTGTGCCAAGCTAACAGAGGGTTAAGCATAGGTTAATTTGGGGCTCGCGTGTGACTTCACCATGACAAGGATTGTAGTTGCTGTTTGAGTAGGATTTCACCCCCTCATCCAGTAACCCAATTTCTTACATTGGTGCTCAGTAGTGAGGGTTTAGACTTGCGTTTGTGCAGTACCATACAGTGATTTTGTGTTACACTGGAAATCTCAGATAGGTAATCTGTGACCAATTAGAGCCTATATTTCTCCCTATTTTTTTGATGGCTGTTTTTCCTTTTTCAAAATGTAAGTTTCCTACCTCTCTGTCTTATATTATGGAGATGGTCAGTGTGGATAGCTTCAGCAGGGCTGACTGCAGAAACTCTGCAAGGAGAGGGGGTTATGTGTTGGAAAGAAGGCCACAAAGCTGGACCTTCAGGTAGCTCTCCATGCCTATGAGGAGGTCACAAGGATGCAATCCAATCCTGAGGATTCAGAGGAGGAGAGTCTTAATGAGGATGACCCTGATGAGGGGGAACTTGATTTAGGAGCCGACGAGGGCCTGGCTCTGGGCCCTGAGTGAGAGCACTCAGAGGAGGGATACCGTCTGCCTACTGAAAAAGAGCCCAGTGTGAGGTCATAGAGGAATGTGTCTTCAAGGAACTTGTCCCCAGAGACTCTGGGTAACAGGAAGGCGGAAAGAGAGTTCTGTCTGCAGATGGTCAAACTCAAGATGGAGGAGAAGAGAATGGCCCATGAGTTAAGTCTCAGGGAGTTAGACATAAAAGCTAGGCAACCAGAATCCAGCAATGGTGGCAGCATTACCTCAGTGGCCACTGGAGATAAAATGGTCCTCTTCCTGAAATATCTGGTGTCTAACTGTGTTGTGAGGGATGACATAGATTCTTGGTTTGAGGCTTATAAGGTTGCCACAGAAATGAACTGGTCACTGAGGAGGATTGGCGGGGCTATCTCTGGAGGCATATTCCAATGAACGGAGGGATGAACTGTTAGACCTAGGATAAGGGGATAGGATGAAGTATCCTCTCATGAAAGAGGCCCTGACCAGGAAATATGGGCTAACCCTGGAAAAGTACAGGCAGAAGTTTAGGGACAGCCAGAAGCTGCCCCAGCAGACCTGGGGGGATTGTGTGGATCATTTTTGCAAGGCACTGGATGGTTAGGTGAAGGGCAGTGAAGTAAAGTATTATCAAGAGCTGTAGAATCTGATTGCTAGAGAGCACATGTTTAGTCTTTGTTTTGCAGATCTGCGCCAACAACTGATTAATAGCAAGCTCACCGACCAAAGAGAGCTGGCCAAGGAGGCCGACCGTTGGCTCAGTTCCAGGGTACACAAGAAGGTATTTGGGGGGATCACCACAAGGGTGGACATGGTCCCCACCAGAAGAAGGAGGGAGGTGGCAAACATAAAAACATGGATTTCTCTAAAGGTCCCCAAAATAGTTCTCCTGGTCAGGAGTCCCTAAGTGCTATGAGTGCCAAACGGTTGGGTACTGCAAGGGGGATGCCAAGTATACCAAGCGGGCACAGCCCCTCACTGGGGCTGGCGAATGTAGTGCTTGGGTAGTAGATTACCTCAGTTAGTGTGGGGGGGTAGTGCAGAGGTTACCCTAATGTACCTGGGAGATCGAGAGATGGTGCCAAAGGACCATATGTCTAACAATACCAAGAAATATAGGCAGTGGGTCACCATCAGTGGGCAGAGTGTGGAGGCTCTGACAGAAACAGGATCAAGCATGACAACCATCAGGTGCCATCTGTTTTCCTCAGAACAGGTAGCCCAAATGTAGTCGACCAGGTTGTAGTAGCTGACAACCATTAGAGTCACTATCCAGTGGCTCTGATTCTCTTTGAATGGGGGGGGCTCAGGTTCCTTGAGGGTAGCTGTGAGTCTATCCATAACGGTGGATTGTCTGCTCAGGAAGAAGAAGAAGAATTTTATTTTTCAGTTAATAAAAACTCACAAAGTACCACCTTTTGCACATTTCATACATAATATCACAGATTAACAACTTTATAAAAACACAAGTTTAAAAATAAAGGGTTATTCCCATATTTAAAAACAATTAATTTGTAGTTTAAAACCATCTAAAAACATTCTGCCAAAGTGCATTTGCGAGGGACTTATTCCACCTACTATATCCGCTGTACCTAGAGCGCCCTATTCCTTCTATAAATTATTAATCTTACTACACACTTTGAATAATCCCTTCCGGTGGAGGAACAAAATATATTACTATGGTATGGTCTGGCGGGTGTCTCGCAAACTTTTTTTTTTTTTAGGCCCCAAAATAAGATAAAGTGAGCTTACATTGGATAAGGTTATAAAGTGCATGTGCCTTTTGTAAAATCATCTAAAAAGTGTACAGATACTAAGCCCTTATTTTTTGACATTGTTCAAGGTGCTCATATAATAATGACTCAGCATGACTTGTGCTATAATTATCTCTCCTTACTGGCGGTTTGTTCCTAAATTGATAAAATAGTGTGAAGGAAAAACCCTTTACTGTGCACATTTAGCTAATTTACCTTCTGCAATATCAACAAACTTTAAGAATCTTCCAGTAAATCGTAAATCTTCTCTCAGTCTGCTCTTGAATGATCTGGAGAACACCATCTGGGAAAAGGTGGAGCTCCAGTCCCCTCTGGACATGTAGGTGTTGTCTGAGTGGGTGTGTCAACCACACAGCCCATGGCCGCCCAAGAGGGTACTCAGGGGGACCTGGAGCCTGAAAGAATGAGCTAGGTACTTGCCAAGAAGAGGAAGGGCAAGGGGTGCGGGAAATCACTCCTGACACTCCATGGTTCAGAAGGAGGTGGAGCCTGAGGGTGATGCCCGGGAACCGGGGAGGACATTGTCGCCTTGGGAAACCTACCTGAGCTGACAAAGTGGCATCAGGAAGGAAGTCCCACCAGGGAGAAATTCTGCAGAGCGCAGAAGGAGTGCCCTACTCCGGATGGCCTACAGTGGCAGGCCAAGACCCAGGCACCTGGTGACACCTCTGGTGATCACCTGATCTACTCAGAGAATGGTCTCCTGTATAGCAAGCCTAAGGTTCCTTAACCTGGCGTAACCTGTGTGTTGGTGGTCCTCCAGTGCTACAGGGCCTTCCTACTGGAGCTTTCTTATGATGTGATGTCCCCCTGGCAGGTCATCTGGGTCAAGACAAGACCTTTGGCAAACTTTTACCCACATTTATTGCCCCAGAATGAGGATGGCCTCAGATGCGTTCTGCAGCTCATACCATGGTCCCCTCCTGTAGTTCCCATTCTGTTTGAGAGGTTGGGCATCAACATTGTTTGGCCTCTGGACCCCAAGATAGCCATAGGCAAAAAGTTCATCCTGGTCTTAGTGGACCATGCCACCGATACCCAGAGGCTACATCTCTGAGGACAGTGACTGTGACCGCGGTGGCCAGGGCACTGATGGGGATCTTTACTCGTGTGGAGTTTCAAAGGAGATAGTATCCGTCATGACATCCACGTGGGGTGAGTGTGGGATAACCTACAAGTTGTCCACAACCTATCATCCCCAAACTAAAGGACTTGTTGAGAGATTCAACACAACCTGAAAAGGCATGAGCATGGGCCTGTCATAGCCCTTGAGGCGGAAGTGGGACGTCCTCCTGCCATGCCTGAAACCACAGAAAAGGGTTGGATTCAGCCCCTTTGAACTCCTTTATGTGCACCCTGTCAGAGGTCCCCTCAGACTGGTAAAGGAGGGATTGGAACAAGTTTACAAGAAAGCCCTGCAGGATGTGCTTATCTAAATGCTGGCCCTCCACACCCAGATGAAGCTCTTCTGGAAAACGTCAAATGAGAATCTAGAAGCCTGCAAGGAGGTTATGAAACATTAGTATGACCAGAAGGCCACTCTGGTCGATTTTCTGTCCAGCCAAAAGGTGTGGGTTATGAAGCCTGTGGAGCCCACGGCCCTACTAGGCAGTTGGTCTGGCCCTATGAGGTGAAAGAGCACAACAGGATGTTACCTACTTGGTGGACATCAAGACCCCCAGGAACCCTTTACGGGTCCTGCATGTCAATCGCCTCAAACCCCACTTTGAGAGGTCCGTGGTTACCATGGTCTTAGTCATGGACTGTAAAGTGGAGGAGGAAAGTGAACCTGTCCCCAACCTCCTTTCCTCCAAGGAGCAGGATGGGTCAGTGGAGGCTGTGAACCTCTCCCTTACCCTGACCCTGGAACAACAGAGGGACAGTTCGCCTCCCTCTTCTCCATAACCCCAAGGCTCAGTACATGGTGTACCCATGATATTGACACTGGGGACAGTATGCTTGTGAAGTGTAATCTTTACAGGCTATCTGCAAAGGTGAGAGCCAGCATAAAGAAGGAGGGCTCCAAAAGGCTGGAACTAGGAGTAATTGAGCCTTCAGCAGCCCTGGGTCCTGCCCAGTGGCGCTGGTCCCCATGGCTTCCCCTTCAGGTACTATTCCTGTACTTAGGTTCTGCGTGGATTACCGGGGGCTCAATGCGGTCACCAAGACTGATGCGCTCATGGACTGGTTAGGGGCTGCTAAGTTCATCAGCACATTTGATTTATCACCTGGGTACTGGCAGGTCACCTTAACAGAGGTCTGCGCTCTCTACCCCAGAAGGCCACTTCCAGTTCTGAGTGATTTCCTTCCGGTTGAAGAATGAACCAGCCACCTTCCAAAGGCTGGACAACTAGATCCTGGCTTGGTTTGAGAACTTCAGTGCCGCCTACCTAGATGGCATTGCAGTCCTCAGTTCTAGCTGAGAGGACCACCTGTGCCACCTCAGACAGGTGCTTCAGGCTTTGCAGAGTGCAGGCCTGACTATCAAGGTAAGTAAGGGCCAGATAGGGCATGATTCTTTGGTGTACTTGGGTCAATAAGTAGGAGGGGGCAAGGTGCAGCCCCTTCAGGCCAACATTCAAACCATTCTGGCTTGGGAAACCCCCAAGACCCAGACAGAAGTGAGGGCCTTCCTGGGCCTCACCAAGTTCTACAGAAGATTTGTCAAGGGGTACTGCACCATTGTTTCTCCCTTGACAGAGCTGTCTTCAAAGAAGCAGCCCCGACACGTGATCTGGACGGAGGCATGCCTGATTGCTTTTGACACCCTGAAGAAGGCCATGTACACGGCATCCATGCTCATGACTCTGATTTCTTCCAGGAGTTCATTGTGCAGACAGATGTCTCAGAGCATGGAATAGGGGTCATGCTCTGAAAGCTAAATGAAGAGGACCTGGATTAACCTGTCGCCTTCATTAGCCGGAGGTTACTTCCCAATAGAAAGGGAAGCTTTTGCGGGGGTCTGGGCACTGAAGAAGTTGAGAACATACCTGTTTGGTGCTCACTTCCGGGTTCAGACAGACCACAGACCACTCAGATGACTAATGCAGATGAGGGGTGTTAGACCTGACAGCCTAAGGGTGGTCTTCGCCTAAACCTTTTACCTACGTGCCTCCAATTTTGCTGTATTCTTTTTGTTGACCTTAAGACTCTGAGCACTTTACCCCTGCCAATCAGTGCCAAAGTGCATGCACTTCTCCCCTAAACATGGTTTGATTGACTTATCCACAGTATTCTTTTTGTTGACCTTAAGACTCTGAGCACTTTACCTCTGCCAATCAGTGTTAAAGTGCATGTGTTTCTCTAAACATGGTTTGATTGACTTATCCACAATTAGCATATTTAATTTATCTGTAAGTCCCTAGTAGAGTGCACTACCTGTGCCCAGGGCCTGTAAATTAAATGCTACTAGTG
Organism: Calotriton arnoldi; assembly: GCA_963921515.1. NCBI lineage: Eukaryota > Metazoa > Chordata > Amphibia > Caudata > Salamandridae > Calotriton > Calotriton arnoldi. Next base: position 10,459 of record CAWUFW010015814.1, on the reverse strand, counting down.
AGTCTGCAGCACTGATTGTGCCCCCAATTACCACTTTAAAAATGCCTCAGGCTAGCCACTGCAGAGCCTGTGTGTGAAGTTTACACTGCCATGTTGACTTGGCATTTGAAACCCCTTGTGAAGCCTTAAACTCCCTTTTTATTGCATATCAGTCACCCCTAAGATACCCCCCAGGTAGCCCAAAGACAGGGTGCAATATAATTAAAAGGTAGGACATGTATTGGACTGGGCGGTAAACTCTTCTCTGCCTGCAGAGTTTGTGGAGGTTTGCCACTCCGCGCTCCTTTTGGAGTTCGAAGTTTGGCAAAAAAAACTCTGCCAACCGCCGGCAGAGCGGAGTTTAGTGGCATGCATTCGCAGCTCACACAATACTGCATCCCTTAAGGGTTGGCTGGCGTGTGGTCGCCATGGAGACGCGCTGGCTCTGCCTCTTGGCTGCAATAGGGTGTTGGCTTCCTTCGCCCTTTGTCCCATGCATGCCCTGCTCGCTTCCTGCTCCTCCTCGTGGGCCCGGCCTGGACAAGGCAGCGCAGGAGTAGAGGAGTTGCAGATTTCCTGGCCTCCTTCTGACTCACAGAAAAGGTATGGTTTTCTTATTGTCCCCTTGTTTACATTTGTGTCTGCCGCCAGGTCTAGCTAGAGTAAACTTGTTCCGGAGTCAGACATTGAAGATGTGGCTGCACAATCTTCAAAATAAGGAAAGAAAGACTCCTCCCCCTCTGCCTCTCATGCACCCTTCCCCCACACTTTCCCTCCACCCTGACCCCTGAAGAGTTGTTACAGCTGTCTGACTTAACCAGGGTTAGAGTTGCAAAAAAGAGAGAAAACAGCCCTTCCCGATATGCTGTCCACCATTTTTCTAAAACTATCTATTGCATTCAGCCGCAGCCTGATATCAGGCGATGTTACAAAATGTTCATTAAAAAGTATCCTTGTGCAGTATGTGCCCTTGCCATGCTTGTGTATTCGTTGATCGACAAGTGCCATGCCATGCACATGTCTTTGAGGTGTCTAATTTGAAGGTGCAGAGATCAAGGGTGCGCACTATTTGGCTGTGCTCAGATTCTATAGGTGCACATGTCTTATGATGCACAGTTCACACTGCACGTATCTTGGAGGAACATAGCTTCGAGGTGCACAAGTGTTAGCAGAGCTCAGATAGTACAAATCTTGTATGTGCACAGCTCTAAAACTGGACAGATCTTGTAGGTGTGCGGCAGTGGGTGTGCACTGCTCTGAGAGCAGCACACAGCTCTGGGGGCCTGAGGCTGCTATGAGTACTGTGTGCCCAGCAGAGGTGCCCTCATACATCTGGATGACCCCCATCTGGATCCTTCTGTGTTTACAGGGTCACTTTTCAAAGAAAGCTTCTTATTTCACCAGATCTCAGCGCTCCGGCTCCAGGACAAAGGCAAGGAGAGAGAGCCAAGACCGTTCCCTCACTGCTTTGCAACAAACATATTCTGGACAGTTCTTTCTCAGAACTGGAGTTTATCCTGCCCCTCCCAAAGTGAACCCTTGAGACCCCTCATCCCATGTAGGAAAGGGAGGGTTCGGTCATGTTACTTTTTCAGATTTCATTGTTTTGTCGCTGTTTCTGCGGTATTCTTCATAAAGTGGAGCTTAATTGTCTAAATGTCTTTTCTCGCTGCACATGTCACGTTGTACAAGTTTGTATGTACACATGTTCCTCATTTCATTCTTGTCATACTCCCTGATTATGGACTAGGACCAGATTTCCTAGTGAACATGTGTTTCCATTGAAGTGACATAATGCAAAAGCGCTGTCTGTGCTGTGGAAATTACACGAACATACTGTAGTTTATATTCCCCTATTCTAATATCGTCTGCTTGCTGCTCTGATGCACTTTCTCTACCTTTTCTGGCCCGTTGTGTTGTAGGCTCGTTTGGTGACTTCCACTTTTAGTATTACCAGATCTGGAATTACCATTTTCAGAAATCAACAACCTTCTGCTTCACCTTGTTACCAGGTATATCTAAATACAAATGATTATTTGCTGAAAACGGTATTGCTTCATTCTACATAAGGAAGCATGGTGTATTGAGGAACTACAGGGTCTTACAGTGTGTAAGGACTAGGACCGGGTGGCATTCCACCGCACGCGGAACTCAGCCGAATTTCATGGACTTTTTAGACAACTCAGCGGAATTCCCCGAGTTCCGCCCATCCCTAGACATGTACTGTTAAGTTTTGCATGTCCTGGTAGTGAAAAACACCCAAATTTATTTTTCACCTCTGTGAGGACTATCCCTATCATAGGTTAACTTTTGGAACTCCTTGTTACCCTTATAAGCTGTAATCCCTGATTGAGAAAGAGTAGCTCTGCCATGTTTCATATCATTGTAATGGTATGCTGGCAAAGTTGAATTTATCATTACTATTTTAGAAATGCCACTTTTAGAAAGATGGCATTTCTCTGCTCTTCGGTCTGTGTGCCTGCAGCCTGTCTTCAATACACGTCTGGGGTGGGTGGCAGTTGAACTTTGTGCATTCCCTCTAGACAGCCACACACAAAGGAAGGTTAGGTGTGACTGAGTAGCCATCCACATCCTGATGGGTCATCCTGGGCAGGATGGGAGGGAAGATCTGACACATACAGCTGAAAAGGCAGTGTCCTGTCTCCACACTAAGGGCTGCATACCCCCCTGTAGTGAGTCTGGAGCCATAGGTGGGAATGAGGACCTCTGTGCACTTCAAAGCCCCTCTTTGAAGTCACCACCTCCACTTCAAAGGCACAACTGGGTATAAGTCCTGGGCCTCTGACCCCACTAAATCAGACACTACTGGACCTGTGAAAAACACTGCCAGGAGGAATGACTGCTGTGCTGCTACAGGGACTGCCACTCTGCTGGACTGCTGCTCTGGGAGAACTGCTTTTCTGCTGTGTTGCCCTGCTGCCTGCTACCCTCTGCCCTGCTGAGGACGAATTGGACTAACTTACTTGAACCCAGAGTCATCTCCAAGGGCATGCCGGCTTGCTTCCTGTTTTAAGACTTCAGGGATATCAAAGTCTTACCCCATGCTCCTGTGTCTGGTCCATTGGAAGTGGATCCAGGTGCTTGCTCCAGTGGAACCAACACAACCTCTGCTGCGTGAGCAGAATCAAGGCATCAGTGCTGTTGCGGGAACAGTACCTGTGCATCGTACTAGGAACCAGTGCATCACCATCGGAACTGATGCACAGAACCACAACATCACCGCCACAGCAGTGAGAGGCGCATCCCCTCAACTGCATGGAGAAAACTGTTGCATTGGCTTTGGAACTAACGCAACTCAGAACCGGCACTTCGTCTTCGGAACTGGCGTATCGCCATCGTTGTGTAGAGAAAATCAATGCACCACCTTGGCTGCAGGATCGACACCGACGCATCACTTGGCTGCACCCCACATTTCGCTGTTGCAACCAGGATCAGGGTACCTTTGTTCTTGGGGCCTTGCGTGGCTCCTGTATCCAGCCCGTGCTCTATTGCGGTTGCCCTGAACTCTTGACTTTGCCTGGGTCCAGTGTGACCAGATAACCCCATAGGCGCTTGACTCCTACTTATTGGATGTTTGTCATTTTGGTCTTATTTTATTTATAAAATCATTTTTCTAAACTGGTATGGAGTCTTTTTGTTGTGTTTTCACTGTGTTACTGTTTGAAGTGTTCCACAAATACTTTACACATTGTCTCTTAAACTAAGCCTGCCTGCTCTGTGCCAAGCTACCAGAGGGTGAGCACAGGTTAATTTATGGTGAATATCTGACTTAGCAAACACAAGGAGATGATGGACGGAGCGCTGAAACTTTTCAGACACTCACCCCCAGTCACAGATCTGGGTTGAATCCATCATCGTTCTTTAGCTCACTTCGCCACCCCAGTTCAGACACAGCTATATGCAAATCAGTCTTGACCCTGTGCCTCATGGGAACAGTCCAGCCCGAACTGCCACGCCATGTCTTCCCTGGACCGGAAACAAGCATCCTGGGACCGGTTTTGGGCTAACAGCCCTCATCAGACAGGCTAGCTTGAATCCAGTGGCAAAGTGAGCAAGGGACCCACATCTGGGCATACCCTGCCAACTTAGGGCGAACAAAGCAAACACAAGGAGATGATGGACGGAGCGCTGAAACTTTCCAGACACTCACCCCCAGTCACACATCTGGATTGAATCCATCATCGTTCTTTAGCTCACTTCCCCACCCCAGTTCAGGCACAGCTATATGCAAATCAGTCTTGACCCTGTGCCTTATGGGAACAGTCCAGCCCGAACTGCCAAGCCATGTCTTCCCTGGACCGGAAACAAGCATCCTGGGACCGGTTTCGGGCTAACAGCCCTCATCAGCCAGGCTAGCTTGAATCCAGTGGCAAAGTGAGCAAGGGACCCACGTCTGGGCATACCCTGCCAACTTAGGGCGAACAAAGCAAACACAAGGAGAAGATGGACGGAGCGCTGAAACTTTTCAGACACTCACCCCCAGTCACAGATATGGGATGAATCCATCATCGTTCTTTAGCTCACTTCGCCACCCCAGTCCAGACACAGCTATATGCAAATCAGTCTTGACCCTGTGCCTCATGGGAACAGTCCAGCCCGAACTGCCAAGCCATGTCTTCCCTGGAACCTAAACAAGCATCCTGGGACCGGTTTCGGGCTAACAGCTCTCATCAGCCAGGCTAGCTTGAATCCAGTGGCAAAGTGAGCAAGGGACCCACGTCTGGGCATACCCTGCCAACTTAGGGCAAACAAAGCAAACACAAGGAGATCATGGACGGAGCGCTGAAACTTTTCAGACACTCATTCCAGCCACAGATCTGGGATGAATCCATCATCGTTCTTTAGCTCACTTCGCCACCCCAGTTCAGACACAGCTATATGCAAATCAGTCTTGACCCTGTGCCTCATGGGAACAGTCCAGCCCGAACTACCAAGCCATGTCTTCCCTGGACCCTAAACAAGCATCATGGGACTGGTTTCGGGCTAACAGCTCTCATCAGCCAGGCTAGCTTGAATCCAGTGGCAAAGTGAGCAAGGGACCCACGTCTGGGCATACCCTGCCAACATAGGGCGAACAAAGCAAACACAAGGTGATGATGGAAGGAGCGCTGAAACTTTTCAGACACTCACCCCCAGCCACAGATCTGGGTTGAATCCATCATCGTTCTTTAGCTCACTTCGCCACCCCAGTTCAGACACAGCTATATGCCTCATGGGAACAGTCCAGCCTGAACTGCCAAGCCATGTCTTCCCTGGACCGGAAACAAGCATCCTGGGACCGGTTTCGCGCTAACAGCCCTCATCAGCCAGGCTAGCTTGAATCCAGTGGCAAAGTGAGCAAGGGACCCACGTCTGGGCATACCCTGCCAACTTAGGGCGAACAAAGCAAACACAAGGAGATGATGGACGGAGCGCTGAAACTTTTCAGACACTCACCCCCAGTCACAGATCTGGGATGAATCCATCATCGTTCTTTAGCTCACTTCGCCACCCCAGTTCAGACACAGCTATATGCAAATCAGTCTTGACCCTGTGCCTCACGGGAACAGTCCAGCCTGAACTGCCAAGCCATGTCTTCCCTGGACCGGAAACAAGCATCCTGGGACCGGTTTCGGGCTAACAGCCCTCATCAGCCAGGCTAGCTTGAATCCAGTGGCAAAGTGAGCAAGGGACCCACATCTGGGCATACCCTGCCAACTTAGGGCGAACAAAGCAAACACAAGGAGATGATGGACGGAGCGCTGAAACTTTCCAGACACTCACCCCCAGTCACACATCTGGATTGAATCCATCATCGTTCTTTAGCTCACTTCGCCACCCCAGTTCAGGCACAGCTATATGCAAATCAGTCTTGACCCTGTGCCTCATGGGAACAGTCCAGCCCGAACTGCCAAGCCATGTCTTCCCTGGACCGGAAACAAGCATCCTGGGACCGGTTTCGGGCTAACAGCCCTCATCAGCCAGGCTAGCTTGAATCCAGTGGCAAAGTGAGCAAGGGACCCACGTCTGGGCATACCCTGCCAACTTAGGGCGAACAAAGCAAACACAAGGAGATGATGGACGGAGCGCTGAAACTTTTCAGACACTCACCCCCAGTCACAGATATGGGATGAATCCATCATCGTTCTTTAGCTCACTTCGCCACCCCAGTCCAGACACAGCTATATGCAAATCAGTCTTGACCCTGTGCCTCATGGGAACAGTCCAGCCCGAACTGCCAAGCCATGTCTTCCCTGGAACCTAAACAAGCATCCTGGGACCGGTTTCGGGCTAACAGCTCTCATCAGCCAGGCTAGCTTGAATCCAGTGGCAAAGTGAGCAAGGGACCCACGTCTGGGCATACCCTGCCAACTTAGGGCAAACAAAGCAAACACAAGGAGATCATGGACGGAGCGCTGAAACTTTTCAGACACTCATTCCCAGCCACAGATCTGGGATGAATCCATCATCGTTCTTTAGCTCACTTCGCCACCCCAGTCCAGACACAGCTATATGCAAATCAGTCTTGACCCTGTGCCTCATGGGAACAGTCCAGCCCGAACTACCAAGCCATGTCTTCCCTGGACCCTAAACAAGCATCATGGGACTGGTTTCGGGCTAACAGCTCTCATCAGCCAGGCTAGCTTGAATCCAGTGGCAAAGTGAGCAAGGGACCCACGTCTGGGCATACCCTGCCAACTTAGGGCGAACAAAGCAAACACAAGGTGATGATGGAAGGAGCGCTGAAACTTTTCAGACACTCACCCCCAGCCACAGATCTGGGTTGAATCCATCATCGTTCTTTAGCTCACTTCGCCACCCCAGTTCAGACACAGCTATATGCCTCATGGGAACAGTCCAGCCTGAACTGCCAAGCCATGTCTTCCCTGGACCGGAAACAAGCATCCTGGGACCGGTTTCGGGCTAACAGCCCTCATCAGCCAGGCTAGCTTGAATCCAGTGGCAAAGTGAGCAAGGGACCCACGTCTGGGCATACCCTGCCAACTTAGGGCGAACAAAGCAAACACAAGGAGATGATGGACGGAGCGCTGAAACTTTTCAGACACTCACCCCCAGTCACAGATCTGGGATGAATCCATCATCGTTCTTTAGCTCACTTCGCCACCCCAGTTCAGACACAGCTATATGCAAATCAGTCTTGACCCTGTGCCTCATGGGAACAGTCCAGCCCGAGCTGCCAAGCCATGTTTTCCCTGGACCGGAAACAAGCATCCTGGGACCGGTTTCGGGCTAACAGCCCTCATCAGCCAGGCTAGCTTGAATCCAGTGGCAAAGTGAGCAAGGGACCCACATCTGGGCATACCCTGCCAACTTAGGGCCAACAAAGCAAACACAAGGAGATGATGGACGGAGCGCTGAAACTTTTCAGACACTCACCCCCAGTCACAGATCTGGGATGAATCCATCATCGTTCTTTAGCTCACTTCGCCACCCCAGTTCAGACACAGCTATATGCAAATCAGTCTTGACCCTGTGCCTCATGGGAACAGTCCAGCCCGAACTGCCAAGCCATGTCTTCCCTGGACCGGAAACAAGCATCCTGGGACCGGTTTTGGACTAACAGCCCTCATCAGCCAGGCTAGCTTGAATCCAGTGGCAAAGTGAGCAAGGGACCCACGTCTGGGCATGCCCTGCCAACTTAGGGCGAACAAAGCAAACACAAGGAGATGATGGACGGAGCGCTGAAACTTTTCAGACACTCACCCCCAGTCACAGATATGGGATGAATCCATCATCGTTCTTTAGCTCACTTCGCCACCCCAGTTCAGACACAGCTATATGCAAATCAGTCTTGACCCTGTGCCTCATGGGAACAGTCCAGCCCGAACTGCCAAGCCATGTCTTCCCTGGAACCTAAACAAGCATCCTGGGACCGGTTTCAGGCTAACAGCTCTCATCAGCCAGGCTAGCTTGAATCCAGTGGCAAAGTGAGCAAGGGACCCACGTCTGGGCATACCCTGCCAACTTAGGGCAAACAAAGCAAACACAAGGAGATGATGGACGGAGCGCTGAAACTTTTCAGACACTCACCCCCAGCCACAGATCTGGGATGAATCCATCATCGTTCTTTAGCTCACTTCGCCACCCCAGTTCAGACACAGCTATATGCAAATCAGTCTTGACCCTGTGCCTCATGGGAACAGTCCAGCCCGAACTACCAAGCCATGTCTTCCCTGGACCCTAAACAAGCATCATGGGACCGGTTTCGGGCTAACAGCTCTCATCAGCCAGGCTAGCTTGAATCCAGTGGCAAAGTGAGCAAGGGACCCACGTCTGGGCATACCCTGCCAACTTAGGGCGAACAAAGCAAACACAAGGTGATGATGGACAGAGCGCTGAAACTTTTCAGACACTCACCCCCAGCCACAGATCTGGGTTGAATCCATCATCGTTCTTTAGCTCACTTCGCCACCCCAGTTCAGACACAGGTATATGCCTCATGGGAACAGTCCAGCCTGAACTGCCAAGCCATGTCTTCCCTGGACCGGAAACGAGCATCCTGGGACCGGTTTCGGGCTAACAGCCCCCATCAGCCAAGCTAGCTTGAATCCAGTGGCAAAGTGAGCAAGGGACCCACGTCTGGGCATACCCTACCAACTTACGGCGAACAAAGCAAACACAAGGAGATGATGGACGGAGCGCTGAAACTTTTCAGACACTCACCCCCAGTCACAGACCTGGGTTGAATCCATCATCGTTCTATAGCTCACTTCGCCACCCCAGTTCAGACACAGCTATATGCAAATCAGTCTTGACCTTGTGCCTAATGGGAACAGTCCAGCCCGAACTGCCAAGCCATGTCTTCCCTGGACCGGAAACAAGGATCCTGGGACCGGTCTCGGGCTAACAGCCCTCATCAGCCAGGCTAGCTTGAATCCAGTGGCAAAGTGAGCAAGGGACCCATGTCTGGGCATACCCTGCCAACTTAGGGCGAACAAAGCAAACACAAGGAGATGATGGACGGAGCGCTGAAACTTTTCAGACACTCACCCCCAGTCACAGATCTGGGTTGAATCCATCATCGTTCTTTAGCTCACTTCGCCACCCCAGTTCAGACACAGCTATATGCAAATCAGTCTTGACCCTGTGCCTCATGGGAACAGTCCAGCCCGAACTGCCAAGCCATGTCTTCCCTGGACCGGAAACAAGCAACCTGAGACCGGTTTCGGGCTAACAGCCCTCATCAGCCAGGCTAGCTTGAATCCAGTGGCAAAGTGAGCAAGGGACCAACGTCTGGGCATACCCTGCCAACTTAGGGCGAACAAAGCAAACACAAGGAGATGATGGACGGAGCGCTGAAACTTTTCAGACACTCACCCCCAGTCACAGATCTGGGTTGAATCCATCATTGTTCTTTAGCTCACTTCGCCACCCCAGTTCAGACACAGCTATATGCAAATCAGTCTTGACCCTGTGCCTCATGGGAACAGTCCAGCCCGAACTGCCAAGTCATGTCTTCCCTGGAGCGGAAACAAGCATCCTGGGACCGGTTTCGGGCTAACAGCCCTCATCAGCCAGGCTAGCTTGAATCCAGTGGCAAAGTGAGCAAGGGACCCACGTCTGGGCATACCCTGCCAACTTAGGGCGAACAAAGCAACACAAGGAGATGATGGACGGAGCGCTGAAACTTTTCAGACACTCACCCCCAGCCACAGATCTGGGTTGAATCCATCATCGTTCTTTAGCTCACTTCGCCACCCTAGTTCAGACACAGCTATATGCAAATCAGTCTTGGCCCTGTGCCTCATGTGAACAGTCCAGCCCGAACTGCCAAGCCATGCCTTCCCTGGACCGGAAACAAGCATCCTGGGACCGGTTTCGGGCTTACAGCCCTCATCAGCCAGGCTAGCTTGAATCCAGTGGCAAAGTGAGCAAGGGACCCAAGTCTGGGCATACCCTGCCAACTTAAGGCGAACAAAGCAAACACAAGGAGATGATGGACTGAGCGCTGAAACTTTTCAGACACTCACCCCCAGTCACAGATCTGGGTTGAATCCATCATCGCTCTTTAGCTCACTTCGCCACCCCAGTTCAGACACAGCTATATGCAAATCAGTCTTGACCCTGTGCCTCATGGGAACAATCCAGCCCGAACTGCCAAGCAATGCCTTCCCTGGACCGGAAACAAGCATCCTGGGACCGGTTTCGGGCTTACAGCCCTCATCAGCCAGGCTAGCTTGAATCCAGTGGCAAAGTGAGCAAGGGACCCACGTCTGGGCATACCCTGCCAACTTAGGGCGAACAAAGCAAACACAAGGAGATGATGGACGGAGCGCTGAAACTTTTCAGACACTCACCCCCAGTCACAGATCTGGGTTGAATCCATCATCGTTCTTTAGCTCACTTCGCCACCCCAGTTCAGACACAGCTATATGCCTCATGGGAACAGTCCAGCCCGAACTGCCAAGCCATGTCTTCCCTGGAACCTAAACAAGCATCCTGGGACCGGTTTCGGGCT